>JBAMBQ010004802.1:0-485276 GCA_037044495.1 Stegana nigrithorax | reverse complement strand
CAAGATGGCGCCAGTGTTAAATCAAGTCGATAAGATGGCGCTAACAATTTTCTTTTGCACGCACAAGTTCTCTCTTTCCCACAGTACAATACAGTTCCCTCTTTTTTTCTTTGCCAGTATCTCTATCCCAAAAATTCTCCTTTTTTCTCCACATAAGTCACTTGTCAGTGTTAACTCAACCCCAAAAAATTCGCGGGAGTGTGTACTCAATACCAAAAATGGCGGCAGTAGTTGGTAATGATCACAAGATGGCGCCAGTGTTAAATCAAGTCGATAAGATGGCGCTAACAATTTTCTTTTGCACGCACAAGTTCTCTCTTTCCCACAGTACAATACAGTTCCCTCTTTTTTTCTTTGCCAGTATCTCTATCCCAAAAATTCTCCTTTTTTCTCCACATAAGTCACTTGTCAGTGTTAACTCAACCCCAAAAAATTCGCGGGAGTGTGTACTCAATACCAAAAATGGCGGCAGTAGTTGGTAATGATCACAAGATGGCGCCAGTGTTAAATCAAGTCGATAAGATGGCGCTAACAATTTTCTTTTGCACGCACAAGTTCTCTCTTTCCCACAGTACAATACAGTTCCCTCTTTTTTTCTTTGCCAGTATCTCTATCCCAAAAATTCTCCTTTTTTCTCCACATAAGTCACTTGTCAGTGTTAACTCAACCCCAAAAAATTCGCGGGAGTGTGTACTCAATACCAAAAATGGCGGCAGTAGTTGGTAATGATCACAAGATGGCGCCAGTGTTAAATCAAGTCGATAAGATGGCGCTAACAATTTTCTTTTGCACGCACAAGTTCTCTCTTTCCCACAGTACAATACAGTTCCCTCTTTTTTTCTTTGCCAGTATCTCTATCCCAAAAATTCTCCTTTTTTCTCCACATAAGTCACTTGTCAGTGTTAACTCAACCCCAAAAAATTCGCGGGAGTGTGTACTCAATACCAAAAATGGCGGCAGTAGTTGGTAATGATCACAAGATGGCGCCAGTGTTAAATCAAGTCGATAAGATGGCGCTAACAATTTTCTTTTGCACGCACAAGTTCTCTCTTTCCCACAGTACAATACAGTTCCCTCTTTTTTTCTTTGCCAGTATCTCTATCCCAAAAATTCTCCTTTTTTCTCCACATAAGTCACTTGTCAGTGTTAACTCAACCCCAAAAAATTCGCGGGAGTGTGTACTCAATACCAAAAATGGCGGCAGTAGTTGGTAATGATCACAAGATGGCGCCAGTGTTAAATCAAGTCGATAAGATGGCGCTAACAATTTTCTTTTGCACGCACAAGTTCTCTCTTTCCCACAGTACAATACAGTTCCCTCTTTTTTTCTTTGCCAGTATCTCTATCCCAAAAATTCTCCTTTTTTCTCCACATAAGTCACTTGTCAGTGTTAACTCAACCCCAAAAAATTCGCGGGAGTGTGTACTCAATACCAAAAATGGCGGCAGTAGTTGGTAATGATCACAAGATGGCGCCAGTGTTAAATCAAGTCGATAAGATGGCGCTAACAATTTTCTTTTGCACGCACAAGTTCTCTCTTTCCCACAGTACAATACAGTTCCCTCTTTTTTTCTTTGCCAGTATCTCTATCCCAAAAATTCTCCTTTTTTCTCCACATAAGTCACTTGTCAGTGTTAACTCAACCCCAAAAAATTCGCGGGAGTGTGTACTCAATACCAAAAATGGCGGCAGTAGTTGGTAATGATCACAAGATGGCGCCAGTGTTAAATCAAGTCGATAAGATGGCGCTAACAATTTTCTTTTGCACGCACAAGTTCTCTCTTTCCCACAGTACAATACAGTTCCCTCTTTTTTTCTTTGCCAGTATCTCTATCCCAAAAATTCTCCTTTTTTCTCCACATAAGTCACTTGTCAGTGTTAACTCAACCCCAAAAAATTCGCGGGAGTGTGTACTCAATACCAAAAATGGCGGCAGTAGTTGGTAATGATCACAAGATGGCGCCAGTGTTAAATCAAGTCGATAAGATGGCGCTAACAATTTTCTTTTGCACGCACAAGTTCTCTCTTTCCCACAGTACAATACAGTTCCCTCTTTTTTTCTTTGCCAGTATCTCTATCCCAAAAATTCTCCTTTTTTCTCCACATAAGTCACTTGTCAATGCTTACTCAATGACAGGTGTTGGCGTCAACACAAGATTTGAACATTGGAAACAAAGGCATTAACTTATGTAGTTGCTGTTGCTTAATGACGCAAAAAAAAAATTATGTTTACAAAGAAAAGAAATTTGTGCAGGTTAATTGTTATTAAACGTAGCTGAACATCATTTTTTCTGAGGTCTATAACGTACTCTGGCTACTATTGAACAATATTGGTGACTAAACGGCAATCAAAGAAATAAAGAGAGACTGCGCTTAGAATATGAATAAAAGATTTGGCGAACAACGGTCGTTGCAAGTAATTGAATTTATAATGTATTTTAAATAAGCACTTAAATATGATCACTTACATGCAGCGTTAATGTAGTAAGTTGTAGACGCATTCATCTAGTGATGCTAATTGATGACTGTACTTTGCAGGTTACGGAATGCGGCAAGCTAAGAATGCGGTGAGATATGGTTGAGCGGCAACAATTATAGCCAGCGTGATTTCGAATCAATATGTTAACCTGAAGATGGTTTTTGGAATCTGGATCACTTTTTAGAACAAAAATAGATTAAAATTCACTTCTCACAGTATAACATACATTTACACTTGCACTAACTATCAATAAATTGCCACGTGCGCAGACTATTTAAAAGAGCGGTTGTTTTCGAAGTAATAGTGTTGCTATAATAAACGCCTGTATCAGTATGTACCATTGAGCTCAAAACAGAATTATCCTAAATATAGCACAAGGTGCAAGAATCTACTTTGTAATATTCACGATAAAATTAAGCAAGAGTTACCATATAAATATCACAGTAATCGGCTGTACAAAATTGCACATTCATCATGTTGACCCACAAATTTCATCGTGTGCTGCCATATTAACAGCAGATTATTCGTTCCAGCAGATTATTCAAGATTATTCGTTCCAGCAGATTATTCGTTCCAGCAGGTTACTCGTTACGACAGATTATTCGTTCCAACAGTGTTGCTACAATACATGGATGTATCAGAATATATCATTTGGCTTGAAACAGCATTATTTAGTATATTCCCCAATAGAACGCGCGAAAATGAAGTTGGCATTATTTGAAATGACATTTAATAAGAATTACCATGTAATTAACACAATCGGCTGTACGAAATTCCGTACTAATTATTTTGAACCATTGGTGTAAGAATTAAAAGGCGATGCAAAGAATTTACAGGTTTGCGTCGTTTACATTAGAACATCGCTATTTTACGCTGCGTAACATTAACATATGTTAAAATATTTCAATTTGGCAAATGTTACTTCTGGATTAAATCGGAAGGCAGAAATCATCACTGAACCACAGCACTATAAGCGAATCAGCTTTCTTATGTTATAACTAAACTGTTGCAGCCTAATGCCACTAGTTGCAAAAAGGCCTTGCTTTCTTTATTTAAGGTTTGGATAATTATTTATTTATTTATTTTATTATTTACATATTTCTTTGTTTTTTTTAATGCATAGGATGTAGACGATAAAGCGCAATAGCATCAGTTTAGCTCTAACATAAAAACAATATTAAAAAAACTAAGTTCCACTCGGCAAACTGGTGCCTGAGTTCCTCCGTTGCACGCTAGTACATTTGCTTATTGTTAATGTCACCAAAACGATATAAATAAATAAGTAACTATTAAAAAATCAATAAAAGTAAGAAACAAACATAACTACAAAAAAAAACGGGCGACGTTAGTCGCGTGGTTTCGGCGATGAAAACTATAGAAATCATTATTAATAAAAATAATAGTGTCACTCATGTTGCAGGCTTGTGATGCCACTTGTGGTTGAAGTCACACTCTTAGCGGATGGTAGATCTGATGATGTAACATGATGGGGCAAAGGCGGTCTAGCCTGGCTAATAGGTTTGAGTGCTTATCGTCAATCTGAGTAGGAAGCCGCGGCGATCTACACGATATTAAGAGCCCAGGCACAACAGAAGTTTTTGGCGGCAGAACGTGCTTTTCTTTTGTTGGATCAATATTAGTATTAACTGAGCTAAGTGAGGTTGTTGCCATATTCGTAGCAGGATTAGAATTGTTTGTCTCAGATTGTGGACTAGTGCTACGACGTCCAGAATTTTCTGGTACTTCATCTGCTGGCACGGTCGACTTGTCTGTTGAACTGGCAGCAATAGTTGAGATTTCTGAAGGCGAAATGCCTGCTGTGTGCTCAATCGTCTCAGGTGGAGAATTATTTTTAATTGTGTCCATATTATTAATATGCTGTGTGATAGGCTGATGAATCTTATTACACTCACTGACTCCTGCGCTGCTCGCATCGACACCATTTTGCTGGTGCATATGTGGCGCTATGCTGCTGCTTGTTGTTGAAGGCACCTGATTGCTTGAGTTCGAATTGGAGCCAGTTAGATCAAGCGTAGCTGGTTCATGAGAGATATTTATTGACGCAGTGCTACTTGGTTTTTCTACATGTGTCTGATGTGTAGCAACTGAGCCAGTTATTTGTTGGCGCATGACATGCGGACTACCTAAGGAACGACCTCCATTTTGGCTAAGAATAAAACCAGCTGAAGATGTAGGTGTCGTTACTTTTTGACTTGTGGGTGAAACTGAATGTGATTGATTTGCGTTTGCAATGTTTGTAAACGACATCGATATAGCACCCGGTGCTGATGAGACTACCGCCGATGTTGAGTTTTGCTGGTGTGCTGCAGTAGGAGCCACCAAGGCTCCAGCAGCAGGTAGAGTTGCTGCAGCATGCACACCAGCTAAATGATCATAGAGTCCGTTACATAAACCTGGAATGTGTAACTGTGGCATAGATGGCGTAGCTATAGAGTGTACAGAGGCTAACGAGTTTAAGGTGGTGGGTGGTGCAGCATGTATGGTTGCAGCGGCTTGTGTAATACTAGTTGATAGATAAGGCTGTTGTGTGGTGAAGCCGAAACGGCAACAGTATATGCAGTTGTTGTAGTGGATACTGTTGATGCAGTGTGGCGGGGGATTTGATGCGAAGGTGTATGATGTGGCGATATGTGAGGGATGATTAAGATTAGTCCAGCTGCAGCAGTTGCAGTTGCAGAATGTGTAAGCCTGAGTGCGGCTTGAAGTCGTTACCGCTGAGCCAAAGCGGCTACTGAGTGATCTAGCTCTTAAACGTATACTTGAACGGTTGCGGTTGAACGGACCATTCTCGTTATCGGTTTATTCAACACTAAGATCAGTGTTAAGTATGTAAAAAACGTACTAAAATGGCGGAATTAGGGTTGCATAATATTAGGACCTAACCAGGGCTCCACAAGCAGCAGCCAGAGTTGCTCGTAATCAGTAGTCAGTTTATTCAAAACTAAGATCAGTGTTGAGTATGTAGAAAACGTACTAAAATGGCGGAATTAGGGTTGCATCATATTATAAAGTCATAGGGTTGTGCACTCAGCTGATGAATTGAGCAATTAAAAAATCAAACAATTTATTTAAAGTAAAAAATCAATGCTAAACATGCCACTTGGCATCACCTTCTATTTCTTACATTATGATCTGGCAGGTAGTGAACACTGGCAATAATAACCGGGTAGCTGTAACTTGTTGATCCGGTTATTATTGTTATCATGAATACTTCAAGCCAGTCGTTCCATCAGCTGATAAGTATTTGCGTCTGTCGGTTTTATTTACGTGAATTTCTGCGTTTGGTTCTTGTTTGTATTCAAATAAAATTATTTTTACGGTACTGTGTTTTATCGTAAAAATGAGTGTAACTGATGAATTGATTGTTCGACAAGACAGTAAAGAATCCGCTGTTTCATCCAGTTTAATGAATGCTTCAACATCTCTAAATCGTTTGCGTGATGCTTTTTTTCATTCAGAAAGTAGCTCATCTCAATTGTCCATGGAGTCTTCTAAAAACAACAACATAATTAATGATGATTCTGGAAATTTAGCTGCTTCCACAGAAAAGCTGTCTAAGCAGTCTAAAAAAGGTTAGCCATTTTATTTTGAAATAATATTTTTTTTTTTAAATTTTACTTTGCCTCCTACAAAAATGCAAGCAAGTCATGGAATTATAGATAGAGACTGTTTAAAGATTGATTTTGTTTTAATTTGTTTATCTTACTCGAGGTCGAATGAATGAATCAATATTTAAATATTTTCCTCCATTTTTGCTAGCTTTTTACTTCAATTCTATAATCTAGTTCATGCAAGATTGATCAACATGGTTTTAATGAATTAATAAAAATATTATTATTTTTAGGGAGTTAATAAATTCGAATCGCGTTTATCGCTCTGGCATAAACTGGTTACTAGATGAAGGAGTAGAGCAGTTATTGGTTATTGGTTATTGGCATTTGCTTGGTAGTAGCACTATGCGCTACCACAACGCCAGTGGAAAAGGTTATTGTATGTTGGCGACAGGAATTAGTTGCAATATTGACTAATCGGCTATTTGAAATCATGAATATTAATTTATGACATTAAATGACGAAGTTTTTACCCAGAAGGGGAAAACTGGACTCATTTTTTTCTTTTAAGAAATGTAACGAAAACATTGCATTAACAAAAGCATATTGTGTAAATCCGTTTATAAAAAGACATCATTAAAAATATACAACAAAGCCTAATTCAACCGATCAACGAATATAAATGACGAATTTTTTTAATAAATAAATAGTAAAAACCAAGATAATGTATGCCGTATAAAGTTTAAAACATTCGAAAACATAATTACATGTGTATATGCAAAACTGAATTGATGTTTGCGATTGTGTAATGAAGAAATTGACAAAAATATTAATATGCTGGTTTAACAAAGAGAAGCTTAGTAAATATGCCGTACAAAATGAGGTTATAACGTCGATTACAAAACTATATACAAGAAAACCGCAATTAGCACGAATTATTTAGAGTAGATTCGCTATAGAACGGTTACAAATGAAAATAATAAATTCGAAAAAAAGCTAAGTCCGCTTTAGTTACGAGTGTAATATACAAACTTTGTGTTTCTCAATATCGTGATAATAGTGACAACAATTTCGAATTTAAATCAACTAAATTGATAAAGGTCATAGTGACTCTAAGGGAATAGACAGGTTTCAAAACTTTCGTTCTTGTAATAGCACAAACAAACCCACACTAATTTACAAATTGCAACAACGAGCTTACAGATTTATTCCTACAAATATTAATAAATTATTGGGGTTGTGAAAAACATAACAGATTATTTTATAGGAATTATGCCCCCATGGCAAACTTGTCTTCACAATCCAGCAAGCTGTGAACGTTTCAGTTTGTTAGTTTAAAATATTGTAGAGGTATCATACAATTTTTTTAAAAGTCATGTTCATGTAAAAAATTATTTTTGATTGGAAAAAGATTTAAACTAATATTGAATCATGTAAATCGATGTACTCTTAAGTTTTCTCATCAGTTTAATTGAAGTGAAAAAAAATGTGGCTGTTTGAGAATTCGTTAAATGCCAATGGCGGATTTAATGGGTTAAAGTAGTCTTTATGAATTGAAGTAAATATAAATTTTTTTTTTAAATTGCGAAAAAGAGGATCCAATATTTTGTTTCAGTAATGTGCTGATTGTTGTGTAAACATGGCTCCGCAATTTGTATGATTTCAAATAGTACTTAGTTTCATATCTATGATTATTAATTATTTGATAGGCAAAGAAATTGAAAATCGAATCAATTAGTACAAGCAGATGCAATTTTATATTAACCTATGAGATGAAAGCTTAGTATAATACCAAACGGTTTTAAATACTAATTAATTTAAAATCACAGAACCAACAAAACACTCAAAATGAAACAAACTTTAGTTAAAATTACATCGCAACGGTGCGAATATTATGAGTGTGCTTCGCCAAAGCTTCAAAAGCTCTTCCAGGTTATGTGCTATTTGCATTTTCAAGAGTGAAAATTTTGTGTGAAAACCGTCTGTACAAACTACTATACTGTGCGGGTGACTAACAGTTAAAAATTAACCGTAGAGAGAAGCTTTTAGTGCACCACAGTATGTTCGTGAGCGAGGTAGATCTGTTTCCTGCTCTGCAAACTCTATTCACTTTCAACAACAGTGAAGCAGTAGTTTACAACGCAAAAACCTACTTTGAAAAGTTTTTGGAGGAATTTTCCAACGTACAAACGACAGGACACATTTTAAAAAAAATTAACGTGATTAGATTTCAATTCAGTGCGACAGAAAATTCCACCTCAGACATACTATAACAACTTTTGAACGAAAAGAAGAAAGCGTTGAATAGTATTGTTGTGAAATGGTAACGCCTTTGGCTGAAAACTACCAAAAATATTAGAATAATATTAGCAAAAACAAAAAATTCTACAACATTCGACACATCTCGTGTTTTATTCTTTCAACCAGAACTAATTCGTCTCGAACTCGAAGTCTTCCTCTAATTAAGTTAAAATAACTTGTGAAAAGTTTAAAAGTAACTCTTGAAATGCATTGATTTGTTCAACACTACTACCTCACGAACTTTATTAAAATTCACCCTTTTATTGGAAAAATGTATAAGCTTTAAGCTTTTGTCGACAACGTTCCAGACATTAAGTGCACACAGACTTTTGCAACATTAACAATATGAGTAAGGATTCACGCAAAGAAAACGTAATTTATTTTATTAAATAGTTTTTCTGTAAATTAATAACCTGAATTCGTATTATTGAATTATATATATATATATATATATATAAAAGTTTTAAGTAATTGTTGTCTATAAATTATGTAAAATTTGTATTATAAGTGAGTAAAATACACAATCAAACTTTGTCTATTTATAAAAACTTTATCTTTTAAATTAAATAACTTATTTTCTGAATTAGCAGCCAGGAAGATTCAATTAGTACATCAAAATTACAAACTTCAAACGTAGCGTTAGACATATGCAAGTACTATCTTGTTTCGGCACAAAAAAGCTTCAATTGAGAAAAATCGACAACAGCGGTTCAAAGGAAATCACTTAAACAGCGATACTGACAAAGAGAAAAACATAAAAATTTTATTTTAAAGCAACCTAATATTAGAAAAAATAAAAGTATGCATCAACAAAAAAACGCACTGGCTGCATCATCGGATAGTTTCGATAAATTACAACAGCGACAGCTGCAACAACAATATCAGCTCCAACAACAGCATAACAATTTGCATGCACTTACCTTAACGAAATCGCTTCGTGCAAATTCAAATGAAGACATTGCAGGAGGCGTTCAAGACACAATTTATCTGTGCAACTTCAGAGTGTCTGTCGACGGGGAGTGGCTTTGTCTGAGACAGTTGCAGGATGTTGATGATAATAAGCATTCCAGTATCAATGCTACTTTAGTCAGTGCTGAAGACAGCGGTCGGCTTAATAGTGTTGGCCTTTCTTGCAATCAACCGCGCTGGGCTTTTGACAAGAGAAATAAGTGTTCCTCTGGAATTTCGGCACACGGAAACGATGATAATGGTATATTGACATTTAAATATACATATATACGAGCTTTATTCGTATAATACCGATTTAAGCGCACAAGAATACAGAAGAAGCAGTTTTTTCGTTGACTGTTGTCATTAAGTATTTATTTACTAAATGGTTTTTTTAGGCAATGCGATAATTGTTTTACTATTATTTGTTTTAACGCCTTGGTAAGCCAAGAGAATATAATAGAGAATTGTGGGATCTTTAAAGTCGATGTACATTAATTTAAAAAAAGAAAAACAAGGTAAAAACAATAAGCGAGTAGGTTTGTCTACTTTTGTCAAAGAATTAAATTTTTTTTTATTATACTTACCCGAGTTACTATCTATATTGTTTCCATGATTCATCGCAATTGCTTGCATATTAATTTTTATTAAAAAGTTTAAAACCTGAAAGATCGTTACCGTTCTAGTAGTTTTACAAATCCGATATACTCCGCAAAAAAGGTCTGACATACCTAAAGTTTGTTTTTATTTAAATGCTGTTTGACGTTTTGAAAAAACAGGTATTATTTTTATTTAATGCAATTTGTCAATTATTTTAAAAACGGGAAATTTTTTCTTTCACGCATGTATCGAAACCTCTGCGGTTGGTATTAGAAAATAATATCATTAACTTCCTAGAGCTGCATTATGCGATGTACCAAGGGTCGCCTGCATGAAGAACAATTTGGTTGGTTTTTTAAAAATATCGCATTAACACAAAAAATTCTAATTAAATATCAGTTTACAAGAAATCTCTTTTGGAACGTAATCCTGAGAAAAAAAAAGTATCAAAAATGTAATACTGCATTTCAAAAAAGTTTCCTCAAAGTTTTGTCTCAGTACTAAATGTATCATGTTCTCTTTAGAAAAATAAAGTCTGTTTGTGTGGTCCGAAGAGAAGGTTTGTGTCATTAAAAATGACTACGTGCTAGACATTTTCATTTCAAATGATTGGCTCTTTACATTTTAAGAAAACTGGCTTTAATATTTCAATTGCGTTCGATGCAGAATTGTTAAATTTATTATATCATTCGTCAACCTGTTTTAATCATCGTTCCAAATACAAAGATACAATATTCCGCTACTACTTTATTTATTTCAGTATTTATTACTTTTGTACGTTTTAGAATTTCTTTTATTTTTTAAGAATAACTAATCGGAAAAAATTTGATGGGAAGATTTTCGTTATTTTCTTAAATAATGAATGTATCACCTTAGGTAAAAGAAGAAATATTTAGTAATGACAGTCTTCCAAAATATTGATTTAATTTTGCGGTACTGAGTTAACACTGAAATTGTTGTTGTTTACAACTTAAGTTCATTATTATAATCATCGGAAGTCTGAAATGTCAGTTAATTTTTAATGAACATGAGCAAATGCGCTTTGACCGTCCCGTGGTCTTGGCTTTAGAACATTCATAATGTACGACAAACAAAAAATTGCTGAATGTGATAAAGTTTCTTCTTAGATTATTTAACTGGTTTTCTAATTAAAAAATTTGGTTTTTTTTAGCAAGAGAAACTTCAGAAATCGAGCGCAGTAACCTAGTAAACATCTGTAAATTAGTTGTTAAAGAATTATTGGAACAATCTTTGCGATATGGACGCATGCTGGACTCGGACCATTTGCCTTTGCAACACTTCTTTATAGTTATTGAACATGTACTGGGTCATGGACTGCGGCCTAAGAAGGTCTGCTATCCAAATTGACTTTATAACTTATTTAATTAAAATGTGTGCTTCACTCTCAGGGTTTGTTGGGTCCCCGCAAAGAGTTATGGGACCTATTGCAAAGCGTCGAAAATTACTGCCCCGAGGCTCAAGATATTACAGCAAGTGTACGTGACTTACCTACAGTACGTACACACATTGGAAGAGCTCGTGCCTGGTTGCGTATAGCTTTGATGCAAAAAAAATTATCGGATTACTTACATGTGCTAATAGAACATCGTGACAGCTGTCTCTATGATTATTACGAACCTCAAGCTTTAATGATGAGTGATGAAGTATATTTACGGCGAGATTATAATTACACTTTTAGTATAATTGACGCAAAATAATTTCCAGATAATTGTAATTATGGGAATCCTAGTCGGCCTAAATGTTATCGATTGTAATTTATGCGTCAAAGAGGAAGATCTTGATTCTCAGCAAGGAGTAATTGACTTTTCTCTTTATTTGCGCTCGTCTTCTCGTAATAACAGCTTGAACGATGAAGCTAACCAAGTGTTGGATTCAACTGGACAGGGAAATATGATTGCTGTATTGGATCAAAAGAACTATATTGAAGAGTTAAACAGGCATTTAAAGTAAGTTTTCCAAGTTCAGATTATGTTTTGAATTAGATATGAAATAATTTTTCCACGAAGAGCTTAAAGGTGACTTAACAACTAATGACGAAATTAATAAGTTTTAAAAAGAACCACAATGTGTTGTGACATGATTGGGTTTTTGGTAGATTGAAGTAATTTTTTTTAACTCTAGTGCTACTGTTGGTAACCTACAAGCAAAAGTTGAGTCTTTGACCACTACAAATGCGTTAATGAAGGAAGACTTGGCCATTGCACGTAATAGCTTGTTGGCGCTACAAGTTGAGAATCATGGCTTACGCCAAAGTTCACTTGGTCAGAAAATATATTTTAAATTAATATAAATAAATAAGAAAAATGTTTAATTACAGGACCTCAGGTACAAAACATTACGTATAGCGAAAGTGCCTCGAATTTGAGTGGCGATAATAAGGCTTGTATTGAAATGCTCAATGCAGAGATAGCTGAGGAACGTAAACGCAATGTGGAATTGGACAAAGAGCTGAAACTTCAAATTTCTTTAAAAGCCGAATCAGATATGGCAATGAAATTGCTTGAAAAGGATATACATGAAAAGCAGGATACAATAATATCTTTACGCCGGCAGTTAGACGACATTAAACAGATTAATTTAGAAATGTATCGTAAGTTACAGGTAGGTAACCTTTGAAAAATATTTTACATAGTGAACTTCCCAAACACAATCACATAGAATATCGCTTGTGATGACCGTCAGTATTTATTTTCGTTAAAGTAAAATTTACATTTGTATGAATTTTGAAGCGGTATGTGTTATGAGTCCACTCATCTCATTTAAGCATAATCCGTTTTTTCTACTTAGCCTTTCAAAAGAAACGGTTTCGAAATCTCAGATATAAATCCCTTATTAATTTTTGCTGCATTGTTCCCCTTATTGTTTATTTATTTATTTATTTTTTTGTAAAATTGTATAAATTGCATATATAATAAGTGGATGATATAAAATATTAAAATCACATTAATAAAAACTAGGAATGTGAAGACGAACTCACACAAAAAGGCGAAATGGTTTCCCGCTTGCAAACAAAAGCTTCGCAAATTGGAAATATTTTACAGTCATTAGAAAAAAAATACGATACGAAGCTCGTTAAACAGCAGCCGCAAATTCCTTGCACCGGAAATCCGACTTCGGAACATGTATCTAGTGTTTTGCAATCCCCCGGAACACGAAGGCAGCAAAATTTACAAAAGTTCGAAGCGCTGACAAAGAAGCATAAACACGATATCGGACCACCCATAAAACGGTTACATTTGAAAGTTGATATAATTCCACCTTTTAACGTTAATAACCTGAAAAAATGTACGTCTAAAGCGGCTACAAACGATGAGTTAGAAGGCGATTTAAACATCACAGACGTCACGAAACCAATGACACCCACATTGGCCAAATCGCTTAATAGTGAAATAGAAGAGGCTGAACTCCAGTGCAACATTAAATCAAGCGTTGATACTTCCAAAAGCGATTATACATTATCAAGAGCTGATTAGTTAAATTTACTGTTATTAGCTTTCTTTCGTGTAACTTTTAAATAAATATGAACTAAAAAAACTCGGTTTGCCTTGTGACATTATTAAATTGCATAGTTATAATAGAGTATATTCATAAAAAAATTTTTCTGTAGTTATTTAAAAAAAAATATTACACAATAAATACATTCAGTTATTCGAAAAGGTATTGTTAGTTTTCTGTTCTTTCGCTAAAGTACCTTTTGTTTAATAAAATACTATCTTTATCTATAAATAAGTGTCTAATTACTGTATATCCTGAAGCTTATTGCTATGTCGAAAGTCATATTTTAAATTCCATCAAACGATGTAGATCAGAACAGAAATGTTTACAACATTCTTAGCTGGGAGATAAAATTTGTCTGTTTCTCTTAAATGTAGTAAAGAGTTCATCATAGTGACCTTAGACAAATATAAGCATTTTGTTTCCTTCTGGGTATGATATTATCTGCTACATTATACGTATTACAATTTTATGTAAAATTTCGCTCAATTGGAAGAAATTATGCCCCAGAAATGCTGTTAGATTTTTTTTCTTGTTTCAATAGCATATGCAATTTAAAAAATAAATAAATAAACAAACCAAAAAAATACCATAAATTACGAAATATGGTTGGAGTTGAAGTCGGAACGTTTTACCAAAATTTTAAAATTGAAGTAGCAGTTTTTTTAACCATATTTATAACCAATCACCTATTAATAGCCAATTCTTTGGTGGCTTCATATTAAGCAACAGAAATATATAAAGAAACCTATCTTAAGCGCACATTCACCATCAACCATCTTTTGAGGGGGTATTTGCTAATAGAATATTGACTAATTACCGTAGGTTGTAACTTTAATTAGACACTAAGTATTTATATAAAAGGGAGAGAACGTAACAAAACTAAATGAAATTTTGCCTAGTTCACGAACAAGAAAACATTTAATTATTTGTATTTGGTATATTTCTAACGAACAATTTAGCCTTTGCTTTTTTTTTTTTTTTTTTTTTTGTTCGTTGTAACATACGTGCTATTTACACTCAAAACATATGCAATTCGCACGCAAGTCAAACGTAACATATTTACAATATTCACAGGATATTCATATAAAAAGTTAAGTTGCGAAAAATTATAAAAAAAAATGTCTTTTTGGGAGTTTCCACTTTATTTTGTTTTTATTTGATTATTTTATAGTGTATTATTTAACAAAAGTAAGTCATTTAAAAAATAAATCATATGTCGAATACTTTTTTAAGTATTGCATATTTTTCTAACATATTCTCCAAGTAAACCTTAACTTTATATGTAAATTAATAAACGATCGTTTATAATTTTTATTTGTTTTATGTTTTATACAGGACTCTGAGGCTTCGCTTAAGCATAAAGTTGAATTGCTATCAAAAGCAGACTCGCAAAAGGAAGAAATGGCTGGCACAATAGCACAATTAGAAAAGAAGTAAGATAATAGTTTCTGTGTTTAATAATGGATTACTTTTGTGGTTATATATTATTATTTAAGTATATACACCGCACTACTTGAATAGCACTGTTAAATAGTTGTCTTTATTTATTCTACAACGGTAACCTGGCGATAAGCATACTTATGTTACTAATGGTTTGTTGAAGAAATTTTGGCGGGCATATAAACACAAGCATAGCGAAATTTTCGTGATTTTTTTTTTATTTGAAACAAAATTTGTCTTATAATAACAATTTGTTATAAATATAATTTTAATCATAAAATATGACAGAATATATACACTCCTTTTTTAACAAAAAAATATGGTGTCAATTTACTGTTGTATTCCCAAAAAAGCAACAATCCAATATATTTTGTTGTTGATTTGGTTTTGCTGTTGTTAATGTTAATTTTCGCAGATAAATCCATTATTTCGTCATTATATTTCTGTTACAATGTTGAATTCCATTTAAAACATAAAGAAATCATGCAATTGCCAAAAATTTTATTGCAATCCGGGTTACCGTGTTTCTGACAATTCTGCCATGTATAAGAAGCACTAATTTAATTTTATTACGCACAGGTGGTCCTGGTCGTGCTATGTTTAATATATTTAAAAATCTAATGAGTAGTATGTTGTTAAACAAAAATATTTTTTTCTTTTAATTACTTAAATTTACGAAAATTTCGCTGCGAGCCAACATTTCCTTGCCAAACTTTATTAAGACGGTTTTAAAAATAAAAAAAAATATTTTTTATCAAAAACTTTATAATTTTTAATTAAAACAGCAATAAAAAAACAATAAACGATATTGAACAAATCACCGCAACTCAAGTTTTGCCTACCCACGCTGCCGCTTCGGAAGAGAACATCGCGCACACGGAAGCCGAATTGTTAATTGAAAGAGAATGGCGTATCTCGTTACAAAATAAAGAGGTAAAATTTAAACAAAAAATTTCAACGTTGCAGAATTGTATTAAAGAACTTAATGACGAGAAGCAAAAAAATGAAGATCTAAAATACGAACTGGAAAAGATTCGCAAACAGTGGTCCGAGGCTCAGGTAACTCTCGAGGAATTAGGAATTCAGTTAAGCAATAGCAAACTGAAAATTTCTGAGCTCCAAGAGTGCGAGAGTCGTCAGTACAAATTAGAAAATATGACGCCATCTGCTGGATTTGTCGCCGAAACTGTTGCAAATCCTGGAATTTGGGCACCAGACTCTGTTGCAACTCATTGTACTGCTTGTAAAAGAGAGTTTAATATTACACGCCGCAAACATCATTGTCGACACTGTGGCGATATCTTTTGTAGAAATTGCACTTCGAATGCAGTAACAATTCCTGCTATTGCCACTCTGGCCAATAAACCAGTGCGCGTTTGCGACGCATGCTTCACAAATTTAAAAAAGTGACTTGAGCAGAAGTAATGCATTTACGTTTTTTTTATTTTGCATTATGGTAAACAAATAATAAAACTAGGCCTTTATAACGATTTAAGTTTTGTAAAATTTGTAACACTTGTTTTACTATCTTAAAGTACACCAATGTGGTGTTGTATAGTATTTTATAAATAAAATTTAGTTTACTTTATACTAAAAATGCATTTTCAACGTTTTACTGAATAAGAATTCGGTGGTCCGTAGTATCAAACGCCTTCATCACAGTAATTATATACATATAAGCTTACTGTTTTTATTTACAATAAATTACCATAAAGGAAATAAACAATATTAAGTGATCTGATACGAATTTCGGCGCTTGTAGCAATAGCAATAGAATGATAAAAGTAAAAGGTAAATGTACAGGCTTTTATTGCGTGCCCACTTAAGATTGGTACAAAAAAAGGTACCAATTTTTGATGAAAGCATAAAATTAATAATAATTAAAAATTTTCTGTTACGCGTAGTTGGCTAAGGGAGCGAGGGGACTAGGTTAAGAAGGATTGTCTCGTCCACAGAAATTTGAGCAGCACTAGCAGGGCTTTGCTGCAATAGTATAAGGTGTGACAAGTGAAAACTGCTTAGCATAAACATGCACACATGGAGCCATGATCTCATGGCGCGTGAGTCGCTCTTCTGCAGTCGCCGCCTTAAAGTCGACATCCTTAATTTGCGTCACTTATCTCCAAGCCAAGTGACTGCTCCGCATTTGCAAGCCAATTTGGCATACAGCTGTCGCCAGATTGAGAACTTGTTCTGGTCACTGAACAAGAACTGCATTTCTTTGCTGGCACATACTGTGTGCTCAGCGGCGATTTGCAGTCTTCATAAGCGCCAACGTCACTCATCCTAATCCTGTAAGGTTTTCAAAAATCAACTGCAACCAAACTGTTGCAGTTTCTACACAACTGATAAATAAAAGTAGCAGTTATTTGAAAGCTACATACAATATATGCATCCATGAGTAACAACAGTTTAGTGCTGTGCAAACTCTATTCTTTGGCAATAACACTAAATGCAGTGCTGAACAACGTAAAACCCGTTTTGTTTAAGCGCAATTTATACTGCATACGGTAAATTTACCCCCCAATTGCATTTACGAAAAACCCATTCGACACCCTGACAGCCATGACGCAATATTTACCAAACGCATTGTTAGAAAAACACAAGAAACTAATTAAAACTAACTGCTCATAGAGCCGGCGCTCTTGAATTTACTCGGAAAACAAAAACAATTCTGTACAAATGTGCACAAGTAGTCATATTCTAATAATATCTAATTTAAATTTCCCACCGGCCAAAATGATGATGTCAGAAGAATAAAGCTCTATAATACGCGCTTTAATTGCATCAGATTGAGAAAGAATGGTTTCATGCTGTAGAAGCCCTTTTCCAGTGAAGCAGCGGTGAACAACGTAAAATGCTGCTTAATTTTTTTGTCTTGTACTTTTTACGACTCTAATAGTTCTAATCGTGCTTAACCACGACGGCGTGTTGTCATCACGCAAAATTTCAATTTCTGCCTAGGCAGCAGAGTTGCTCACTTAGGGAAAATGTACTTGTTTGCCTTCCACTCGTCGACATAACGTTACCTGTATCAGCTGTTTTTCACGCGCACAGTGACGATGTTTGAATGACACATATTGAAATATATTTTCATATCATTTTATTTAAGGTCAACCAATCTCGAATCCGTTGCAAGCATTTTACATATATTTACATTAGGACAGAAACTAACTGTTCCGTGAGATTAAACAACATTTACATACCGATATTGCTGCTTTTTATTGACTAAAATATACATCACCGCTCTATTAACAAAACAACCATCCAATGAGGTACCCTGTTGAACTTCGAGCCCTGTAAATATCTAAGATCTGAAGTAATAAAGCACTTGACAACAATGAATTATTCACTGAGGCAACTCTAGACTAGAGCTCCTTTTTGTGATTTTCTCTCACTTACTCTTCTTTGCGTTATATATATACTTATATTTGTACATGCATAGTACTCCTGTCGCGCATTTTATTGAGTTTTCAATTTTTAAAACTTAAAACGTGATTGTAACTTTATTTGAATCTATCAAGTCTTGAATATAAAAGATGTAGGTTGTAAATGCGCTGTTGGTGAATGATTTTTTTATAAGTGGCAGTATTTTAGAAAGTGGATATAATGATCGATTTTTAAATTGCTGGCTGTTTATATACACATATGTGTAGTGCTTATAACATGGAAAACAGCGACCAAATCATTGCTTTGACATTGCCGTCTTCAACAATAGTTAGTATTACTGGCCTCGAAGAATCTTCCCAAACTTCCTCAAATTTTTCACGCAAAAGTTTGCGACGGGTAAATGAAATTTTAGAAATTTTTTTATTTAACGTAAGCCGGGTAAATTTACATATATACATTTCTATATTTTAGTCTTGGAAGCGATTGCCGCGATGTCAACGTAATCTCATAATTTTGTTACTAATGGCTTTTTGTGTAACATTTTTCCTTTTCCTACCGGGTGATCAACTTATAACCAAAAATAAAGATTCTCCGCTTAATAAAGCTAACTATGTTGGAGGAGAAGATGGTCAAATACCCTTTCATGGGATTCCAGAAAATCGCCTCTTCGCCGTACAAAAAAACTTGAGAAAAAAAGTTCTTTCAGAAGACCAGATGTCACCGATTGACAAGAAATCAGAAAACTTAAAACATTTTAAAAACATACCTGAATCGACAAATAAAGTAAGTTAAATGAGTGAATTGGACACAAAAACAAAAATTAAGTCACAATACACTCGATACGTTGTCTTGTGTTTATATGTCAAACAACGGATGAAAGAATTTTTCCAAAATTTATATCTGTTCTAAAAAAAAAAAGGTTCACATTTTTATTTCATGGATCAGGCTGAATAAGATCCCTTTTTTTGTCTTTTCCTATGTAGGAATTGATTGAAGTCTAATAAGATTTCATTTTTTGTAGGGGCAAAAATATATTGTGAAGAAAATTTTGGCATCAAAATTTCAACATCACTTACCCTTTGCAATAGGCAAGTCGAAGTAAAAAATTATGCTCTACATGTACATATATATAGGGCATTTTCAAATTTGTGTTTTATTTTATTGAAACAAAGTATAAATGCACTCTTGTAAAAATTTTCGTAACCATTTTTACTAACACTGAACTGTCACCTGATATTGTTATCTATTTTGGTTGACAACAATTTATGACCGCAAATTCAAATCTTGCGTGACGGTTTTTCTAATATTTTCCATAATTATTTTTGAAATTAAGCCAAACAAAATTGGAATAAACTATTATCTTTTTAAAGCTTATAGAACTCCCGGAAACAAATAACATTAAACTCAATGAAAATGTGAGTCTACCTTCGGAAAAACCAAGACGTCAATACAACATTTATGACAGTAATATGGAAAATATAGCCCAATTTGCAGTAAAAAGATTTAATAATGGCATCGAAGGGCAAACGAAGGTGTTGTTGGGGCCAATAAATAATATTAAATTAGAGGATGTTATACGAGAACCAAAGAAACTTGCCGGTGTTTCCATTCGCGAATACATTAATAAGAAGCAGATACTATTGCCATTAAAACAACATTTTCACGGTGCAACAAACCAGAGACAGGCAGCCGTAGTTGCAGCTTTTAAACATTCATGGACTGGTTACAAGAAATACGCCTGGGGACACGATAACCTTAAGCCGATTTCGCAGACCTCCCATGAATGGTTTGGACTAGGCCTGACTATTGTAGATGCTCTAGATACTATGTACATCATGGGCTTAGAAGATGGTGATAATTAAGCTTTAGTATTATGAATATTTTAAGTGTGTATTA
The DNA here is from genome assembly GCA_037044495.1 of Stegana nigrithorax. NCBI lineage: Eukaryota > Metazoa > Arthropoda > Insecta > Diptera > Drosophilidae > Stegana > Stegana nigrithorax. The sequence continues at coordinate 465,131 of JBAMBQ010004802.1, read as the reverse complement.
ACCAATGTTATTCCAGAATTTAAAGAAGCGCGTGACTGGGTGGAAAATAGACTTACATTCAACACCAGTCGCGATGTTAATCTTTTTGAAGTTACCATACGCGTACTGGGAGGCCTTTTAGCAGCATACCACTTAAGCGGAGATGAATTATTTTTAATAAGATCTATAGAACTAGGAAATCGCTTGTTGCCAGGTTTTCAATCTCCATCTGGTATTCCATATTCGGACGTAAATCTTGGAGACATGTCTGCACATTCGCCAAAATGGTCACCAGACAGTTCAACAAGTGAAGTTACTACTATACAGCTTGAATTTCGTGATCTTAGTCGGTGCATAAATGTGTCTATCTATGAAAAAGTAAGTGTATATATTATAAAATTTGTTTTTTGTTTTTTTTAGGATACATGTTATGAGCTGCTTTGAAAAAACTTCAATTTTTATTCGATTTTTAGTTACAAAATAAGAACTAAATTTTCCTTTTGTTATCGCATTGTTATAGCATATCTTTGTATTTTTCATTACTTTTGTAAAAATCTATGTTATCCTTTACTCTTATTCTTATTTTAGGTTGCTAGTAATGTCAATGAAAAAGTTCATGCGCTCGAAAAAAGTCATGGACTAGTTCCAATTTTTATAAATGCTAACACAGGCACATTCCGCAATTATGCGACAATATCATTAGGCGCTCGTGGTGACTCTTATTATGAGTATTTACTTAAGCAATGGTTGCAAACTGGACGCAAGGATAATGATTTGTAGGTATGACTAAAGTTGAGTAGATTCTGTATTGATTTTTCTTCTTTTTTTTTTTTGTAGCTTAATATTGGATTATTTGCATGGAATTGATGGTGTTTTAACACAATTAATGCGCCGTACTCCTAAGGAGCATTTTGTCTATATTGGCGAGCTGATAAATGGCAAAGATTTTAAACCTAAAATGGATCACCTTACTTGTTATCTGCCCGGCACATTACTACTAGGCCATCACAACGGAATGCCAGATTCACATTATTTGCTTGCAAATGATTTACTTGAGACTTGTTATCAGACTTATGTTCGTCAAGCAACTAAACTGGCACCAGAAATATCGTATTTTGCAATCAATGATAATGAGGATCAAGACATTTATGTGAAACCAAATGATGCACATAATCTGCTACGCCCTGAATTTGTTGAAACTCTTTATTATTTTTACGCGCTAACCGGTGATCGTAAATACCAAGATATGGGTTGGGTAATATTTGAATCATTTGAAAAACACACAAAGGTTGCAGCTGGCTACACTTCCATTGGCAATGTAAAAAGCACAATAAATACGCGTTTACGTGATATGATGGAAAGCTTCTGGTTGGGGGAAACATTGAAATATTTTTATTTACTTTTTAGCGATAATCGTAAAGAAATTGATCTTGAAAAATGGATATTTAATTCGGAGGGACATCCTTTGCCTATTAGTTAAAATTGTTTTTTTTTTTTGTTTTAAATTAAAAATATGTGCTACGCAGCTATGGATAAAAATGCAATGAAAATGTATAGTGATTACAACTAACACTATACGAAAAATGTTTGACATGTGAAATTGAAAAATGTCATATAAATTGAAATTACTATACACCCCTTTTACATACATACTGATAATATTAATGTTAAGGTTATTTATTCAAATAGTTTAACTAAATTACTTATTTTAAATGCAAATATGCTCCAATAGAAACTGTTTTCGAATATTGAATTTCGTGTTGTTTTTTCTGAGACGTTCTACATTTATTTAGGTATTATGTGAATGTCTGTTGTTTCACGCAGGAAGTAAGCTTTATAAACATTCATGATGAAATTTATGTGTTGGCCAGTTGAAGCTAAAGCGTAGTCATTCCACGCAGACACTGGAAAGCTAAAATACGATGGAAACTGAATGCTAACATCAAGAGTGCGCAGTAAATCTTCTAAAAGAATTTTGCAGAATTTCAGTCAAAGCATTCATTCTAAACCTGCACCAATGACTGGTGTCGCCAGGGTCTTTTATAAAATCTCCGGTAAATATAGTTATAGTTTGTTAAAGAAAACTATGTTTGGCTTCAACAGAACAATGAAAGATAATTCGTATCTAGGAATGATTGCTTTAATTTTGTTAAGCAATTATATTCACTTAAAAAATTTTCGCGAGAACATCTGTGGCTTTATTATTACTGAATAAACCAAGCAATTGATCACCTTACAAGTTAGTTAGTTATTAGGATTTTATTGTGTAGTTTTCAAATAAAAGTATAGAAAAAATGTATTGTTGCAATCTTAAGTATTTATCTAACCTAAACTATGTAGTCATTTTTATTTTTATGAAAGGAGCATATTTTTAATCCTTTAGGATAATCTGTTACCTGGTTGTTGGCTATCTCTTGACTTACATATTCAAATAACTGTTTCAAATTGAATGAGTTCGTTTTATATTTCAAAATCTCTTTATTTTAATTTTTTTTAAACAATACAACAGAAATTACTTGTATGTTGCGTTGCGTGTGAGAATGTCAATCTTATGCGTTGTTATTAATTTTACTCTTGCAGTTTTTCCTCTTTATTAAATTTTTTTTTGTAAAAACTTTGGATGTATTAGAAATTATACATCGTAACTTGTATTTTAAATTACATTGCATTAAATGTTTTTTGAAGTAGGGCATATGTATATTTTTAAATAATTATGATTTATAATTATTTGTTTACATTTAGAGCTTATTAATATATTAAATAGTTTAATTCTATCTTCTATCGAGTTGTATGTTCAATTATTAGCTAGAATAATCCGCTTTATGTTTATCCTATCGTTTGATTTAAACTATAGGTTGAATTGCTATTATATAGTCAAAATAAAAAGTTGCATGCATATTTATCGACAAAAATAATGTCTAATAATTCGTCATTATTTTTTCAAAGTTATGTTTAATTTCAAGAATTTAGAAATTACGAAACTGATATAATTTGTAATTGTCACAAACCAAAAAGTACAAAAACTTGGCTTCCTTGTACATTAAAACTTAATCTTACATTTTTAATAATACGTAAACTACTAAAGTTACACTAAGTAACTTACCGAATAGATTTAACATATGTTAAAACAGAACTAGATGTGCTTTTACAGTACAATAAATTGTCAAATAAATAAAAAAAACCTTTTATCCATCAAAAAAGAAATAAACGGTTTTATTTTAATTTTCTACCTGCTAATTAACTTTTTATGATTTACGCGGCAAATTTTTCAAATTTCTTTAATTGATTAAAGTTAAATGATTGTTTACTGTATTCATGATATTTACAAATGTTTATTTTTGTTTTTTATAATCATTAACCTATTTAACTTTAACAAAATTGGCAAATCTGTTACACGTAAAGATTTACTTATCAAAATTAAATTTCGCTTCAAAATTAAGGCGATAAGGATTTATAATTTATTTTTATTTTATTTTAACTTCTTTATTACATCTTAAAATTGTTGAATTCTTTATGTCCTTATTATTTAGTACAGCATTTTTTAAATGCGTTTTATGCTTTGTCGTATTGGTAATATTGCTTCGCTAATGATTTAACCAATAATGCGGCACCGGCAATGTTGTGATTCGTTTATTATTTTTGTCGTGTTTTAAACAGATTCGATTGATTTAATTAATATTGAAAATTAGGCTAAAACAAATAAGAGTAATTTGTACTAATTTGAACTAAAAAGATTATTTAGAATAAATACAAATAAATTGAAAAACACTAATTTAGAAAACGACATTAACTAAGTGAGATTAGATATCCTTTTACTACTTGATATCTGCTGAAAGTGAGGCCAAAAAACTTTTCATAATGTTGTTGATTTGAACTCTAATATTAAACTGTTATTAGCAGCAACACCAGGAACCATATGCGGTGATAATTGCTGAGCTTGTGTTGAATGATTCTGTTGGGTGCTAGTGGTTGCAATTGAAGTAGTAAGTTGTCAAGAAGAAGAGGTTAAAATCGACTTGACTCCATCATCAAGGACTCCTGTTATACAAGGAAAGTCATTTAAATGTTGATGGGATGTTGCATGCAGGTGTTGATGGTGATTTTGACCATGTAATTGCTGTTGTGGATGGGTGGCTCCAGGAATTGCGTGTTGTTGATTTATGTTGTGGTGTGCATTCTGATTTTGACAATTATTGTTATGAATTAAGCGCTGATTATGTGGCTCCTGCTGTTGGTGGTTTTCGTTTAATATACCATTGTTGGTGTCAACAACTGTGGTATTTGTGCCACCGCTAATCAAACAATCCCCTAATTCGTCAACAAGTTGTCGTTGCCTATTTTCTTGCTGACAACTAGGAAGATTTGAGGATATTTGTTGTCGGTGATCATCAAGAATGCTGTCGCCTAAAAGCGACCCCAACGAAAAAGTTAAAGAATCTGTTTCATTGTTTTGCAAATTCAATATGCTGTCGATTGCATTTTGCACATGACGACTAATATCATCATCAAATTCTGCACCGACATTAACATCAGGAATTTGATGAGTGTTATGCACTGAGTGCAATTGAGGTTGTTCTTGTTCATGTTGTTCTAAATTGTTTTCAAAATGTGCGTGCCTTTGTTGGTCCAAATTAGCTACATCCGCATTTTGCACGCCAAGTAAATTTCCAAATGTTTGAGGGATTCCAAAATTATGGTGTTGATGTTGTTGATGGCTCATTAGCAATTGAGAAAAGCTATTGGAACCATTGTTGTTACTGTTATTAATACTAGCTTCCATGCTAATACCAGCATTGAGTGATAAAATCTCGCTATCTATTATGCTAGGTTGAAGATTTACTTGTGAATGTGATAGTTCTGACGATGAGTTTAATGTTTCAACACAGAGTCTTTTGTTACTAGTATCATTTTCCAATTCATTGCTTGTTCCCATAATTTGAGTATTCCAAAGACGTTTTCGTACTTTTCCATTAGCATCATTTTGGGACTCACTCGTTGTAGTCATAAAGTCTCCAAAGTTAGATATGTTTTGTATCCAACGTTGGTTGTCAATGCCGTTCGGTGGTAAATCGGTTTGTTTACTACGAAAATGTTGTTGTTTATCGCTATCAAAGTTAATGTTTGTGGTATTCCGCAAGAGATTATTACTGATATTATTTTGATCCCACACACTATTCTTCGTTTTATTATTATTACATGATAATTTGGAATCGCCAAAGATATCATCAAGATTTGAATCTAAGTCTTGTGTGTCATTACCGTTTTTTACATCTAATGGTACTGGAGATTCACCAAACATTGCCTCCAGACGAGTCTCAACGGATTTTTGCACATCGGAGTCGGTATTAAAAAATTCGTTCATAGCTGAATGACGATTTTGACCCTTTTGATGAGCTGGTTGTTGTCGTTGCTCACTGCAACTTAAGTTATTGATACTTTGCGAATCATGACTGTTATGCGAATTACTCTCATTAATACAATTAACTGGCAGCATGTCATCCAAAGAGTTCACGTTAGTCGAGATGTTACTATCGAAAACATCCAAAGGTTTACTTGGTTGAAGCTGCTGTAGTTGCACTAAATTTTGACCATTACTATTTGGAGGCTGATAGTGTTGCATTAAACTGTTGTTGTTTGCTGTTGATGTAGAACTTATTAAATTGAGTTCTTTTTGAAGACAATACCAGTCATCATCCAGATTTAAATGTTGCTGACTTTGAGTTTTTAAAAGTTGCAACACATTTAACTTAGATGTCTGTTGCTGTATTTTTCCATTCTCACTACTTTGCGCAGATGCCTCCAAATTCTTTGTCGTTGTTAGTCCATTTGACTGCAGATTGTACTGCTTCACTGTTGGAACACTCTTATTTTCCATTTTTTTCATTATAAAACTCGGTGGTAACTCCGACTCAATGTCAAAGTTTTCAAATTCCTTAACATTATTTTCAGACTGTTTAGCGCCATCTATGCTAAACTTTATATCGCCATTCAAATGTTTTTGACAAAACGTCTCATTTCTTTCCAATCTGATAGAATTTACTGAATTGCTAATATCGTGATCGTTTAAGGTCTTCCAACTACATTTTTCAACCGATTTTGAATCAGTCGACTCATTAACTTGATGTTTGTTATAAGACTTGTTAAGATCTGCACTGTTCTTAACTAAATCAAATTTATCAACCAATGATGTTGCATTAAAATCCAAAAAATCCAATTTGATCTCATCCTTTTCATAGTTGAAAATTACTGCTGATTGTTGTTGGTTTTGCTGTTGCCTATCTTTAGTTTCTTTTATATTTAGCCCTTCTAATTCACATTTCTCAGCTTTTATATGTAATTGGTTGTGTTCCCATTCCTGTTGTAGCTTCGTTTCTGATTTACGAAGATCATCTATTTCTAATTTGAGATCGTCTATTAAAAATTGCTGCATTTGCAATGATTCCGAAGTGCGATGCGTTAACTAATAAGGTTGTTTTTTTATTAATAATATTTCATTTTATTTTTAAACAAAGCAAGAAAAAAAAACTTACTGTTGATTCTTCAAGTAAAATCTGTCGAAATTTACCCGTCAATTCGCAAAATCTCTCTTGGAATTTTAACGCTGTCTTTTCAAATTCTAGTTCTTCATCAGATGGGATATTTTCATCATTTTCATACATACAATGGTATCTGTTGAAAGGAAACATTTTCATAAAATCAATTGTCGTAAAAAAAAATTTATATTAAAACCTTATTAGCCGTTTAACAGCTTCCTCCTTGGTTCTAAAGGGTTTTATATAATCCGGTTTAAAGCAACTTTCTTGATCGACTTCTAGCTGACGTACAAATCTATAGAAAACAAGGGATTAAACATTATTCTTTACTTATATATAAAATAGCATTAGGTATTGACATTAATGCCATTTTTCAACCAACTACTCACAAAGAAAGGCGTGCAATTTTTGGTTTGGGAGATGATATATCGTCCGTTTTATTGAATGCAGCTGAAACGGTTGCCACAAGTTTTGAACAGTCACTTATATAAGTCGGTAGAATGGGATGCAAAGGCGTGGGTTTATCTGCAATCTTGTTAGTTTTGTCATTGGTTCCAACTGCCTGGTTAACGCTTAAAGGAAGCTGATTTGATTTAAGACTTTGTTGCTGGTTTTCCGGCGTAGATACTAGGTTGCAACTTGACGGACTGTTTGTAGTTGGGTTTGAACTTCCAATAGATAAAGGATTACTTGAATTCGGAAATATAAGTGGAGGCGGTCCTGTTTTGTTGTTGTTGCCATTTGGTTGTTGATTATTTGGTAATTCATGCACAGTCTGTGTTGTCAAAATTTGTTGCATTGAGCTACTATTACTGCCGCTAACATTCGATGTCATAATAGAAGGCTTTGGCTGAGGCATTGATGTGTCAGGATTTTGGAATTGTTGTTGTTTAGCAAATATGTTTTTGCTTTTGGTGTTATCTTTAGTTTTGTCTTGCTGTTTCTGCTGTTGTGAGCTTGTCACATTATTTGTTGAATGTATTGGTTGTAGACAATGCTGAGTCTGCAGTTGATTAGATTTTTGATGAATTGGCTGCTTTTGTTTGGTTTGTTGAACACTTTGATGGTGTTGCATTGGATAAATGTGTATACGCTGTGCAACGAAATGTTGTTGAGTCGATTGCTGCTGAAAAATATTGCCTTTTGCTTCAGAGGTCGAATGATTATTAGGTTGCACCACATTGGCTGGTATATTAGATTTGTTTAATTCTGCTGTTGCTGTTTGCGGCTGTGTTGTTATTGCTAATCCCGAACCATTATTTGCAGAAGGTAACAGAGCTTCAGGGGTGGGAATTTCTTTGCCAGATGCAAGTATCCGTTGTTGTTCCAGAAATAGTCGTTGTAATGCGATATTAATTTCTGCATCTGTCATTGACTTATTGAATGTAGAAATAGCTGCATGATCAAAGTCAGGTGGTAGTGTCAATGTTGACAGCAATGATTTGTGTTGCAACTTAATCGTAAGGTAATGTATTTGCATTTGAACTTGTTTAAAAGCATGTTGTTGTTGCGGGGTTAGTTGTATTGTTTGCACTCGAGACACGGTATGTGGTTGTTGTTGTGTTTGAGTTTGAAATTCCGTATCCGTTGTTGGCGATTTTAAACTGTGAGCTAATATTGCTTGAGGCTGACTGGAACTGGCAACATTCACTATTGGTGTTGTTGATGTAAGAGCAATGTTTGGAAAGTTAATACTACTACTTGCGGCTGCAGACAAATTTTCCGAAGTAGTGTTGTTTAAATTTTGCCTTAACTGATTATTTGACAATATATTATTTGCATTACTGAGTTGATTTGATTGCTGCAGGTTTGTTAGTTGTTGTTGCATTGGTGCCGTAATACCAACTAACTTTGTACCACTGTGTGTTAAATTAAAAGGATGTATACTATTGGTCGTAGTTGTTATGTTTGTCGATGTTTGACTATTCGCTGACGTGGTAATAGTTGTGATTTGCTTACCACTTGCTACATTTGGTTGTACAATTTGTACTGGGTTGTTGTTGTGTTTTTGGGAAAGCGGATCTAGTTTAGGCATCGGTTTAACAACACTTGCGTTTTTTAGGTTAACAACATCTGTGGCGGTTGATGCTGCTTTAGGCTTGCGAATAGACTTCTTCTTGACGGCTGATGTGATTTTTGATGGCTCTATCTTAGCTTTACTTTGGTCAATAATAGGCGCTACATTAGCCACTTGCTTCGCAACAGCCGTTGTAGAAATCGTAGACGTATTTGTTGTTGTTGCAAGTGTAGCTACTATTGCTGAAGTAGTTGGGTTTGTTATATTTAAGGGTAGCACAGGATGCACAACTTGATGCTGTGATGGTTGCGAACGCATTTGCAAACTCGTCTGCGGAACTGGTACGTTCGTTTGCAATGGGTTCACATCGTTAAAATGTATTTGGCCTTGTTGCAGGCACTGCGCCAACTGTTGCGCATTTATACCCGCAGGTGCAATCAATAATCGTTCGGCAGAACTAATAGACGCTGTGGTTTGTCCTGAACTGATAGTTGTGATTTGGTTGTTAATAGTATTTAAGCAGAATAATTGATGCGTACTAGAATCTATTTTAGGAAGCGCAACGTATCGCTGCTGTTGTGATACAGCTTGAGATGTTGCTACAGCCGATTGGTCCTTAACTAAACTGTTATTGTTAGTCAGCTGCATGTTTGCTTGAGGCAGCTGTGGTGGTTGTACATTTATTTTTGTTAGATCGGTGGTCTTAGATTGAATTGACTGTTTAATTTGAGATGAACTAATGCCTCCAATTGTTGGTGTTGCGAAGGTAACCTTATTTACAACGGAAGATGAGTTCGGTGACGACGTTGGCATTTTTACTGTATTTTTGTTGTTAGGCCCTAGAACTTAAAAAATCAATGTAATACATGTACAAAATATTGTTATTAAACTCACCTTTTTCATTTTTTGTTAGCATGGGAACAATAAAATTTTTATTTACGGTAGGTACTTGTGATATATGTTGTTGATGTTGCTGAGCTTGTGAATTAGTACAATCAACTTTTGTTGGCTCATTAATAATGGTCACATTGGGTAATGCACCTTTAAGCAACGCTTGTAATATCAATTGGGATTGTTGATCTTGGGGTTGATTCGGATCATGTCGTAGTATTAAACGTTCGCAATGTTCAGATACCGCCAATGTCAAACTACCAGAGAGTTGTGGGATAAGTGCAGTGCTAGATGCAGGTGAACCAACTGATATAGACACATTTCCCGACATATTCGATAGCTGTGATGGTAATATTGTTGCACTATTTGACATGGTACTGCCGTGATTAATGGCCGAACTAGCTTGTGTGCCGGTTGAAGCTTGTGGTATAGCAACAAGCTGTACTTGCCTACAATCTGTAGATAGCTCAATTGTGGTGCGTCCTTCCATATTCGCATGTGGCAGATTTGAATTTGTTGGATGGAAAACTAGCTGTGGAGTACTAGGGTGCTGTTGCAGTTGAAGTTGAGTTGCAGTAACACTCCCTAAACCGTTTTGTATTCGAGTGTTGTCAATAATAGGCATTATTTGTATTTTATTTTCAACAGAGTTGCTGACAGCAGTTGGTAACGTTTGGTGATTTTGCACTTGTGATATTTGTATATTGCCTATTTGGCTAGGAACGGAAGTTGGTATTGTAATTGGCGTGTTAGAAGTGGCATGTGGTACCATTATTGCGGTTGTGTTCGTTGATGATATGGGCACAGGTAATGATGCCGTTGATATGCTAGCACTTAAACTATTTGTTGTTATGGTACCTGCACTTATTGGTGGAATAGTTTCCACGGATTCCTGTTTTTTAACATTTCGTCTTACGACTGGCTTCCGACGTGGTTTTACTGCTGCGGTTGTGGTTGTTGTTGATGTTGTTGTTGTGATGGTGGTTGTACTTGGAACATAATCTATCGAGACAGACGTAGCGCTAGATAGGGTTGGCGTTGTTGATGTAATTGTCGATAACGTAGGCTGAACTGTAGTATTATTATTCCCTATAACTTTATGATTTGTGAGCAGCTCTTGCTGCTGGACCACTGGTAAGTTAAAGCTTATTGATTGCCCTGTTGACAATCCGGTAGCCGTTTTTGTAGCAGCTGCTACAGCGGCTTGTTGCGCTAGATGTTGTTGCGCCTGTTTTTGTATCTCTTCCGCAGTTGGCAAACGTGGAATCGATATCGTGTACGGTGGTATAGTTGTTGTGCTTGTGGATGATTGCGCATTATTATTTTGCTCTATTTCAATAAGAAAATTTGATGTATCTGAAGCATCAGTTGAATTTCTATTTAATGTTGTTGACGGTGGCGCTGGGATAGATAAAGTGAAAGGCAATCCATCGCCACAGTTTTGGTTTGGTATAGAGATCATAATGTCTTTACTGCTTGTTGGCGTTGCAGATAAAACAGATGATTGGGAGGACAACTTTGCTTGTGCTGTCGATACAGTCTCATCTGATGCTAAATGTGTGCTGCTGGACAAGGCATTAACCGAGTAGTCCTCATCATCATCGTCGTCTTCTGTAATTCCACACAGTTTCATCACATTGCCGAGATCAAGTTTACCATTGCTGGCACGGTGAGTATGATGTGAGGATGGAGAAGTGATTTTAGAGCTTACTGAAGAGAATGCAGTCGGTGACGATATCGTAGCTATATTTTGTAAAACGTTGGTAGTAGCAGTCGAAGCAACTGCTTGAGTATCAGACGTGCTTGACGCCATTGTTGATGAAGCAGTCGCTACTGGCAATTTCTTCTTTCGTTGACGGGATTTTTTTTTTAATTCTCCTGCATTATTAGTTGCTGTTTGATTTTGCTTATGTGGTTGTTGTTCTTGGGATTGGGTTTTTTGGAGCTGAGCGTGGAAGTGTTGTATCTGCGCTTGTTGTTGTTGTATTTGTGCTTGCTGTTGTATTTGTATTGTCGTTAGAGAGTTATTTGTAGGCATTATTGTTGACTGTTGTACTACAGGAGTAGACTGTCGTAACACGGCCGGTGCCGCTGACACTTCTTGTGCATGTGCCGATTGGGCAAATATCTCCGAAGACGCATTAACCTTGGCTGTGCTTTGTGGTGTTTGAAAAGCTGCCGCAATTTGTTGCAAATGTGCATTATTCAACTGATTAAGATTGATTGTAGCGCCGCTTAGAGTTTGTTGTAATTGCGCCGGTAGTTGAGAAATCAGCGCACCCGCTGCACTCAGTCCATTAGGCATTTGAATTTGTGTGATGCCATTTCCATTTGCCGTTGCCGCTGCCGCCAATTGCAAATTTTGTAACTGAGCGGCCATATTTTGACCAACCAATTGTGGATTAATGGTTGTTGTAGTAAACGGCTGAGATCGTGGAGTTTGGGCAGCTATAGCAGCCTGCAAACCGCTGAGATGTGTGATGGCCGGTGGTGTTTGTGAGGATGACTTTATTGAATTTTGTAACTGATTTGCGGCTGCTGTTTGTTGTATTAGATTAGCCTGTGAAGAAACTATAAAGGTAGGCGTAGCGGCTGCCAATTGCATTGTAGCACCGTTATGACCAACGATGCGCAGCAACTGTTGTCCCTGAGGGTGTTGCTGATGAATATGTGGTTGTCCACGAGGATTCTGTATAACGAGTGATGGAGTCGCTGTCAACTGTGGTGTTGGTGGCCGAATGATCAACTGTACTCCTTGAGATGTATTTTGTTGTACCAGTACAGGCATTTGATTTAGCAGCAATGGTTGAGGTTGAGTTGCAGCTGTTAAGTTGGTAGTAGTTCCAGTGGGTAATAATATTTGTTGTTGTTGTGAGCTAGAGCTACATGGGGACGCGTTGCTTACACTTAGAAGTGCTTGATGGGGCTGTGGAGATTGTGATATTTGCGGAATCTGAGGCATATTGTTTGTTGTAATTGTAACTGTCCCGGCAGATGTAATATTAGTGTTGTTTACATTTTTAATTTTTGACTGGTGTTGATTGTGAGTAACCTGCGGTTGATGCTGTTGGCTATCCTGATATTGTGGCTTCGGTAATATTTGCTTAGTCGATTTGGTTCCTACTGTATTCGTTGTTATTGTTGTGGTTGGCATTGTTGTACTGTTTGATAGTCGATGAGTTTGATTTTGATGATGAAGTGAGAGCTGATTTTGTTGCTGTTGTAGGTGAGTGGCGATTATTTGGCCTTGAGGCCCTTGTATAAACTGGTAAATCTGTTGCGTCGGCTGTTGTTGACTGTCAAAGATTTGGCTTTGAGCTGATGATTGGGTATTGGCAGTTACAGTAAATTGTTGTTGCACCATATGTAACGATTGCGGTGGAGGCTTTATTGCAGCTGATGCAATAGAATTGCTAGGGCTAGTTATGGGACTATCTGCTATTAATGGGCTACAACTCTGATATTGTTGAAGTTGTTGATTTATCAACGCCTCTGCTGTTTTGCCCGCATTAATGTGGTGTATAATTTTTTTCGCTTGATTTTTAGGGCTACTAGCCATATTTGTTGTCGCAAACGAAGTGGTCGTGTTAATGGTAGTTGCGTTTGGTTTCCCATAGCCACAGCCTGATAATGTTATCGACGTAGGTGCAGTGGGAATCGTACTGAATATTTGGTGAGAGAAATGACTTTCTTGTTGCTGTGATGCTCTCTTGTTTCGTTTCTAAAGAAAAAAAAAAACAAAAAATAGTTAAAATCAAAATCAAATTCTAAGATATAATCAGTACTAACTTTATTTAGTTGTATATTATTCGAACCGACGAGTGTTGCATTTAATTCATTTCCATTAGCCGTTCCTGCAGCTGTTATTATTCCGCCAGTTGTTACACCAATTACAGTAGTCGCTGCCGCCGGCGATTGAGAAGGACTCGGCTGAAAAACTATGGAACCCGCATTCGGACTACCATTGGCAAATTGGTGAATGGATTGTCGTCTCCCAGGTGTCACAGCCTTGCGCTCCTGACATAAAAAATGAAAGAAAATAATTAAAAAGAAAAATAAAATTAAAACAGAAATATCATACGTGATCATGAGATGCAGTTGTTTGTGTACTACCACCAGCGATAAATAAAGCATCCTGTGGAAATGGAGACAATGATGGTGAAGGTTGCAATCGTGGACTAGCCGAGATTGATGGCGATGGACTAGGCGTCAGAAACGGGCCCGGAGGAGACAATATTCCTGAAATGAAAATAATACATTTTACCGTTACTCAATCATTCAATATAATTAAATAAGTTTTAATTCTTGTTTTAAACCACATTCACATTCTTTAGCATAAAACTAAATCATTTGAAGAAATAAACGACACTCTAAAATATATGTTTATAAGAAACTAATTAATTGTCAATTACAACTATATATAAGTTATAATGTATTAAGTAGTAGTTTAGCTATAGCACGATAATTAGAAATATTCGATTTACGAAATTATTTTAGGTGGAACAATAAATAGATTTTTTTACAACACCGGAATAAGAGATAAATTGGAAAGCTTAACGAAAGGAGGAAATCGCGCATTTTTACAGCTTCCAAAAGTTAGGTTTAACCGTCATTCAATTTGATAAAACTAAGCTCTCATCTATAATTGGACAGTTTAACAAAAAATTTGCATTGCAAGTACTTACTTATTTTAACATCTAAAGAAACCAGATTGGTATGTGGCACTCATTTCACATTAAACTTAATTAAAAATTTCTACCACTAAGTTATGTACGTCTTGTAACGTAAATAGTATTTATTTATGTTTGCAAGCGTTTTTTTATACAGCTCTATATTTTTTCAAATTATATACAATGTTTCGATTTTTATGGTATAATTTCCTTTTCCTCTATAAGGAAGATCGAAATTTCGCGAGTAACGCAAATAGTTTTGTACATAGCAGGTACACTCAAATATCAAACGCTGTTAATTAGTGGCAATTTAAGTAGAAGACAGATTTTGTTTTTATGTGTGAACTATTTCTATTGTTTCATATTCTTTCCTCATTTATGTTTCATATATACGTTATCCGTTATCGATTAAAATACCTTTAGTTTAAGACATCTGCCTTTGTGCATTTCCAATACTTAAAAAAGGAGTTGTACTTAACATTTATAAGGTTAAAAAGCGTATCAAGAATTGACTTAAATAGAGCGAACATATTTCTAATGACTTGAAAATGAGAGCAACGTTTCATAATTATGGGCGAGAGTATCAAAGACGTAAAACCCACCCCTAAGTTGTATAAGAGAGCGCGAGCAAATAGCTTGATATACATAATAACGCAACAAATCAACAACCCTTCAGAATAAAATTTTACTTGGCAAGCGAACGAACACGAACTGTTTCAATAAAAATTTGCTAATAAATTTCAAATCTATTTAAAATAATTGTTTTTGTAGTGTAAATTTTCCAAATAAATCTTATTTTACCTTTAGAATTAAAATAAATATTATTCAAATTTATAAAAAGAGAAATGCTTATATTAAGTGGAATTGCAATTCGAATATATTAACTCTGATAATTGAAGCCGATATCAAGTTTTTCGATTCAAATTATCGAGCATGTTTTCATTTCTCTAGGTACTTTACTTATTAAAGAGGTTAACTATGAAATATAAAATAAACTTTAAGTTATTACGTTAAACAAATAATATTTTGATATCTAATTAATGAGAGCTAAGGGGCCATTTACTACTAACAGATATATATATAAATTAAATCTAATCCAAAATTCACAACTTTCGTAAATTATTGCTTCTGCTTACAAATATAGATTATTTAATGTAAAATATCGTTTTCCAATTATAAAATTTAAAATTAAAGAAGAATTTGTATGACGACTTCATTTGGTAAAATTAGTTAATTTAATGGGTGATAGTTGTTGCAATAAAATATGTAATAAAGTCTATTTTTTTCATATTTTTTATGAACGTAACAACTCCGAAACACTTCTGCTTAGCTATCGCAGTCTTTTGTGTTGTGTGTATTAGTTTAATACACAAGTAATTGAGATCTCCTGCTTAATGTCCGTATTTTTTTGAAAGAACTACATGCACCAAATTTAATGAAACGAAAATCAAATAAAAGGAACTTAGCTTTTTTGCTTAACAATGGTTTTCTTTTTGTTTTTTAAAACATTTGATTTTAGATGAGAAAATTGGGTTTTAATTTTAGCTCTAATTTAACGTTGTAAAATGGTATTAACCCAGTATGTATTAGTGTTGAACCTGATATAATATTTATAATTAGAGTGGATGTTGTAAATATACTAGATGCCGCTATATATATCGTTAAATTTCAAAAAGTGACAGAGAAAACGAATTTTACAAAAATTAAATTTAAAAAAAGAAATTTAAAAATTTTTTAAGAAAATTGGTTTAATTGTAAAACATTTATTTACCTTAAAATATATATTTAAAATTGTCATTGAGATTACACCATGCAAAAACTAGTTCCATAACTTTTTTTCATTTAATAAATTTCGTACTCCCCCATCATTTAGTCAAAAAAAAAAGGTTAAAAAAGTAATTTGCAGAAGAAGCCAGATTAAAAATTTGGCATGTACTGAGGTCAAAACTTTTCGAATGCCGCATTTACGTGGTAAGAACCGAGTTGTGCAAGTATCACATACATGCAAGAATCGAGATACAACAGCATCATATGCAGGAGCTTCATTAAGAAGCCGAGATGAGAGCTCTTCTTGTTCTACTTTATTGTTGGTACACGAATCTATTTTTCCCGATTTCAATATGTAAATATATGTAAATACCGTAATATACGGAATATACTATACCCTACATCACATCTGAGATAGATTCATAGATTATAGAATTAAGGTGCACTTTTTTATGTGTTCCTTTAACACACGCTGACTATACTTGGCTCAAGGGCCAAAGAGCTTTGCTTCTAATAGTAATCTTTATACAAGTTTTTTTTTAACTCATTGAATCTATATTATAAGATTTATTGAATGTCCTGCATGGATAGATTGTAAATATAATCGGATAAATAAAAAAACAATTATATTTCGAAAATTTAAAATTTTGATTTAATACTTTGAAAACTTTCAGATTTTTTTTTGTAAAAGATGAAAAACATTTATTTAAATAAATAATATTTAAAATTAATTTGTAAATTATAGTGTTTCAGTTAAATAAAAATATTAGTTTCCATATTTATGCCAAGATGTTAACGAATGCATAACTAATCAAATGAATGTACATATGTATACACGATGAGAAGAAGCAATTTTTAGTTAAGAAAAATTTTTGTTGCATACACATATTTTTTTGTTTTTATTATTGTTTTTATATAATATATAATAACTTCCTAAGAAATATTGTAACTACTAGTCGGTTTCATCGACACAGTTTTTTTTTTGTTAAATGTATAAAGTACTTGACATTTTTTGGATGGACAAAAAAAACTGCTTGTAGCATCTAAAAGATATCGTATAAGAGGTTTAAGAGAGTGAGGTTTTTTGATGTGAGAGCAAGTTGTTTTACTCCAGAGTGAATAATAAAAATTTGTATATTTATATTACCCAATATGGGTATACCTTACAAAATTTTGAAATTATAACTATATTGTAAGTAGTGAAATATTTTATTATAACGTTTTTGATAGATTGTAAAACAAAAAAACTATTCGAATGAAAACATTACTACCTAATGTTTTGTTTACTTCTTTGCCATTGTGTCAAATGTGTGTCTATTAGACTTTTTCACCTCACTCATTTTATTTATTCAAATACTGTTTTACGCGCTCCTTCGCTTTGTTTATTACAAGCAACTGCGCATTGAAAACGCGCTCTTTGAGAACGCATTTTATTTTTAGCAAATCTGATTTGAAAGAAAAATCAAGTGATGAGGGGGTGATTTAAATTTTCATAATTATCAAGACACAATACTCATGTAAAGATACTAACCTGGTCGATCCAATGACTGTCTGCGACTCATTGGCAAGTTTTTTGAGCCCAATTTTTTGTAGTTTCAGTTGATAACGATGATGAAAAGATTTGAACAGTAAGCTTTATTTCCCAAATTTTTTCATAGTTCGGTGTTTTCTACTTTTATTTTTGAATCACAAAATTTTACTCGTTTACACTTTATACGTTATTATCGTATAAAAAATTAATATTTTACATTTAATCACTTGAATTGCTATTGCAGAAAAATGCTGGATTGTAAGTACATGGCGGTAAAAAAAATTATATATTTAATGGAAAACAAGACTACACACACACAACACTCACACTTACGCAGCATACGCGATGTTGCCGCCAGAGAATTTTGTTTTTGCCGTCATTGAACACCGAATCATGACGATGTGGTAGAAAACGATTAAATTTTAGATATAAAAATTTTAGTCTATTAAGAAACTTGCATATCTGTTTTTAGATTTCACCTCCCCCATTTTTTATATTTCACAACTCGATTATATAGTTTTCTTGCAATTTTTGCACGCCACGAGCTGCATCTCGAAGGCAAACAAAGAAAAAAAGTGTTGTTTCACAGTTTTCACTCTGTCCAATGACAACAAATTGATGAATTGCTCGCAGAGAATCTCTGTTAGAGACACCGACAGTGTCCGTGAGACCACTACACTGACAGAGTCGCAAATTTACCCGCGCTGTTAACACACACACAATCACACTCTTCCTCTGCTAATGCTAGACCTTTCAGCTTCAGCACCCAGCATTTAGCCACTGTTAAGCGGCTGTAGCCATGCTCTTCTCTGTCTTGCCAGTGCACCAGCTAATGCATGGGCAAAAGAGATCACTACAGTGTCACAACGCTGCATTACAGTCTTCACAACATGTATTTAGTCAACACTAGACTATACGAAGTGTTGATAAGGTCTTTCATATCCCTCATCGCGGTATGTGAAACTGAATCAGCTTCTCATGTATTAGGTTGACTAAGATGTAGTGCCATCTTCTTTGCGCACAATTTTTTTGTATTAGAAAAAATCAGATTCTTTTTATCTGTAAAAATCGGTGAAATTGCTTTATATTTCCACATACAACCTCTGAGATTAGTTTATTCGTGCTTTCTGTAGGAAATAAGAAGGCAGCGGTAAATTTTTTTGATTCTAATTGTTCGAATTTGCCGTTGACTATGATTTTACATTTACACATTAAGTTTAAATGAATTTTTACTTATTGTATGCACTCAATGAAGATATTGCTTTCCACATCACATATAATGTACTTTAAGCTTAGTTTAAGTTTTCTATTGTTGTTTAACGAACAATTTTTGTTGTCAAACCTTTCAAAATATTTCTCAACGACAGTCGCGGCGACGTTGTGCTGTTGTGGCAGCACACTTTTAGTGTGACAAGTGAGATTAATGCATTTTGCCAAACAACACTAGCGAGAAATTACTTTTTCAAGAGGACAGGTGGGGGTTAGGTTAGTTTAAGGGTTATCAAAACATCACAATACAGTGTCCGGTAGCACGGTTGCCAAAAAAATGAGCGAACTTTATTCACTTTCAACACTACTAAATTAGTAATGAACAATGTAAAATTTGCTTTCGTATGTTGCGCTGCGTAGGAATGAATGTTTTTAGATCAACCGGACCGCACGGCAATTTTGTCAACTACAGTTGTTTTATTGCGCTTCTCTTTATTTGCCATCAGTCAGTCATATTAAGGCTATAATTAAATTTGATAAAGGTATATTCATACAAAAAGACGGTGTTTATGGTCAAACTATTTCGGTTTGATATGCTGACAGCCCTTTATTGCAGCCCTGGTCTGTGTAGTTCATGAACGAACTATACCATTTTAATTTCAAAATGGGAATAGTAAACTTCAATGTGGAATAGTAAAGTTCAGTGGGAAAGTAAACCTCAATATGAGAATAGTGAACTTCAATGTGAATTTTGTAAACTTCAATATGAGATTTCCTATTTTGACCATCCAGACAGACCATCGGTCACATTATGTATACAATATAAGTGCATTGCAGATTTTTTGCGCAAAAGTATGTGTTCTCTTTTTTTCTCATTCTTTTAACGGGTTTCACAGACGAAGATGGTTACACAAGCTGGACAGAAAGAAAACGCGCAGAGAAGTTAACAGGGATTAGTAGTCTCTTATATATGTTTATGTTATTTATATGTATACAAAACAGACTACTCGCCCGTAATTTTCAACCTATATTGTTGGTTTTTGTTTTCTTAATGTGAATGATTACGGTACGAGTATTATGGTCAAAATAAAAATTACAAAAACAGCTATTTTTGTCAGCGATATGTTCGAAAATAGCCTACATTTGCAATTGGGCAAAGTCATACTACACAACAGCAATAAAATGCAACTCTGGTAGGAAAGACAATTTGGTGTGGAGAAGAGCGATGGGACCAGCACCCGGAAGGCGCGTGTTTGAGCCTTGGCGGAGGAGGGTGAGCAGATTGTTCCTTTTTTATTGAATTTATTTTTATTTTATGCTATTTTAAACCGATTGCTATTTTATTAATTTCTGTATGAATATAAAGAACATATCGAGAATTATATACTATTATTTATTTATTTAATACAAAACATAATTGCATTAGTTAAAAGTCGGGTTATTACGGTTAACTTTTTTGTATGTTCTCAGTGGAAATTATAAGGAGTAAAAGTTTCTTACTCAATGTAATTAACTATGTGTTGTTATTGTGTCTCTTTTTTTGGTTTTGCACATGATTTTTGATATAAGCTATCAGCTTAGAAACTTTTATAAGTCCAACTTAAAAAAAAGTATAAACATCTTTAACTGAAATTATTATACGTTTACTGTTATTAAAAAAAGATGTAATAAAAACTGCGAGGATTGAGAGGTATTTGAAAATTTTTATGCGTCTACAAAGCTAACGATCATAAATGTATAAAATGCTCAATTTGCTTTTAAAACTTCTTGTGTTTCTTAATGAACATTGTATGATTACTTTTTGCGACCACCGCGCTCTTTTATCTGCAGTTGCACGGTGACGCCGCTAAGCAAGTTGTAGAAAGCCATTGTGTTGCTATCCTTGAAAAACATACCCTGAATGAAAATAAACATTTTAATGAAAAGATAATAAAAAATTGAGAAAGTGGGCGTTACTTACCTCATATAAAATTTTTTGCTTTGCTGGTGGCATACCGGTTTCATCTTGTATTTTGGCTTTAAGACTCGAAACTGAGTCTGTCAGTGCCAATGAGAGTGCGAAAAGTTGGCCATTGAGTTTCCACTCGGATTTATCATTTACATTCGGAACTTGTATTTGTATGGTGATGGGACTCTAAAGAAATATAAAAAAAATAAAAACAATAAACACAATAAGCCAATGCAAGTACTCAACCTTATGCTTAGCAATAAATTCAGCTTCGGGCACCAGATTGTCCTCGGAACGCATCTTTTTACTAGGCGGCTCGTCGTCTGCATTTATTACAGGTGTCATTAAGCCCTGTTCCATAACAGGAGGTGCTGGCGGCATGTGTGGCGGACCGCCGGCAGCTTGCATTGGCATATATCCGCCAACGGGGAATGGTGGAGCTGTAAAGATTATGTGTTCAGTACTCTTGCGTGACAGGACAAACTGTTTTTGGTGACTTACGCATCATTGGCGGCTGCATTTGCATCATCATGACTGGCGCTGATTGTTGCATGTTATGCTGAGAAGGCGGTTGATGCTGCTGCTGTTGTTGCTGTTGTGGATGGTGGTGCTGATGGTGATGCATATTATGCATATTATGATGCACGGGGGCATGATGGTGCTGTGTCTGTTGCGAATGCTGCTTCAATGAATTGGGATGAGGTGGTTGTGGTGGCGCAGAGAGGGTGGTCTTGTTGCCAACTGGCTTTGGACCGATTTTTTCCTTCTCTTCATCGGGCAGTAGCCCTTTAACCTTGTGTATCTGATGTATTTGATCTTCGAGGGTTATGTTTGCACGAGCGGCACGTGTTGCAGCCTCAACGCTCGAAGTATGTCCATCCCAGGTAACGCGATCGTCCTTTTTGGTTTCCTCTTCGCCAAGTTTTTTACCAATGACGGTTTCCTCGTCGCCCACACCGAAAATATCGGTACGTCGTTCGGCCAGCTGCTTAAGACTAGCCTCAATAGCAGTGCCTGCGGCGAATACAGTTTCCTGATTGATTTTTTCCACTGTATGCTTGTCGCGTTGCTCGACCCAACGGGGATCTAAAAGCCCAATTCGCATGTGTTCGGAAACCTTAGAAGCAAGTATTTTCTCGCCCGTGATGGGTGATATAAGATATTCGTCTGTAGGAGCGGCTGGTCCTGGCTTGGCTTGCACTGCCTTCGGATCGTATTTCTTAACAACCACTTTATCATGTGTCGGTGGCAGCATTGGCGCCATCGGTGGTTGCAATTTCGAAGATGCTGGTGCGTCATCATCCTCATCGCTAGAAGCTTCGTCCATATCTTGCACTTGTATGTTATCACGCTTGGCCGTTTGAGGCTGCACATAGCCTGCCGGTCCTTTCATTTGTATGCCAACACGATTCTCCATATGTGACAGTTTGATGGGTACTTCGTGGCTTACAACATCGCTTTCACCAGCAGCATCGTCTTCGTCGGATTCGATTTGCATTTCAATGTCACCATCATCCTCGTCAAGCAAACGTTCCTCCATTAGTACGCGTGCGCCGACTTCATCTGGAGTTGTTGGCGGTGGAAAGCTGCCTGATTCAAATGGTTGATAGTCAACCGTTTCGACAACGACAAAGTCATGCCAATCGATCTGCGCATAGGCCACACGTTCACGCTCAATTTTCTCCTCTTCGCGTCGTCGCTGTGCTTCCTGGTGGCGCTGCCAGTTGGCACGATACTTTACCTGCTCCAAAACCATGTTCATGCTAGCACGTCCAGCTGCACTTTCTGTACGCAGTTTGCCCAGCAAATCCTTGGGCGGTATTAACACTTTGGTATACTGCTCCAGAAGTTTTGTAAAGTACTGAAAGAGCGAATGTTGCGGACGAAGAAAATCAAATTGGAAGTTGCGCTGTTCACGATTCATTAAATTTGTCAAAAATTGGCGACCATTACGCGCGACGAACTGTGCCGTAAGCTTAACAATGTCTCTGTAAGGTAATGATGTTAACAATAGTTCAGTTGCATGTGTGTGCACTTACAAATCCAGTGCGGATATTGATGGTGGATCAGCTATGAATTCAAACTCTTGGGGTGGTTCTTTTGGGATGAACTGTTGTTCGGCAACTTGCTTAAGCAACTCCTGTTGACGCTGCTGTGCCGCGCTTGTTACGGCCAATTGCTTGATGCCTGTCAGTACATTACTGCCAGACTCTATGCAGACGGTATATTATAGGCAAAATTTAGCGATCCATATCGTCATTACTTACCATTGCCCTCGCGAAATTCATTCACCTTATGTCGGTAATAGGCATGATACGGATCGCCAGTATTGAGAAAATTGAACTTGGGATTACCCAACTCGTTCTGCCGAATACGAGCCTCGAACTCTGGTCCATTACGCGCAACAAAACTTGCAGTTTTATCGACGATATCTGTTAAATGCGTTATAAATAAAAGCAATTGAATACTGGAAAACCTTTAGGAAAAATGAAGTATTTTGTGGTGTCGTTTTTGTTGTTGTTTTTGCAAAAGGATGCTTCTAACTTCTGGCGGCGGATAAATAATGCCAACTATGGGCCCCGACATAGACTTTGTTTGCTCATTGAGTTCTTCGTTGCCAATGTCTGTGTCAAGTGAAGGCATTCTATATTGCTTTCGGTTTTTTGGCAAGTTCGAATTTTGTGCTCGTAAATTTATTATAATTTTCGCCGATCGAAACGTTTTTCGTTCAGTGTTATTAACACTCCATAAGTCAGAAGACAGAAGCGCTAGTGCGTGAGTGAGTAAGAACAGTTTCCGAGCTGTGCAAACTCTAAAATTAGTCGTGCACAGTAAATGCCAGTCTAAAGAAGAAGCACTTGTACGACATGTAGTAAAGTAATGAGTAATGTAAATAAAGTAGTAGTAGAAAAACACTATTTCAACATTTCAAACAATTCGACGAATACAACATTGCATTGTGAGAGTTCTCATTATTCAACAGATGATATTAGTTCGTTAATACTCGTCAAACAGAGTGTTCCCTGTTTGTGAATAATAATCACTGTTGTGAGTCCAACTTTGCTGTGTTGCCAGACTTTTGCCGGTTACCGGCGTTGTGCAACAGTGCGGGTGCAAGTTTTACATGTTGATGATGCGTTTGCGTAAATTTACACAAGCGCAATGTCAGAGAATATAAAGAACTGATTTTAATAAAATAAAGAATTTTTTATATTGTCCGGTTAAACTGGGCATTGGATGCTATAATACCTCAATCCATAAATGTGTTAAGCATTTTAAGTTGCTTAAGTAGCAAACTGTTGCTTCTGCATACATCTGCATATACATAAGTAGAAATGCATTTCTAATTATAACTAACTAATTTAATGATCAATACAGGAAGTTAGGCGATAAAATTTTCCTTCAAGACTTTGGCTTACTGGGTGGTTGCATGTTGTTATATACAAGCTGATATATTTGCAAAAATAATCACGTTACTACACGTTCAGCTGCTCGCTGAGCTTGAGAGAGGTCAAAAAGTCACTCATACATGGCACAAGAAGAGAAGAAACATAACAACAAATTTTTGCTAAACGGGGATCCCCCCCGGATCCGACTCGAAAGAGAAAATATAGTATGGAAATTTTCTCTTTGAGCGAGAGCTTCTCGATCAACTTGAACTTAAATTCTTAAGGAAGCTGCTTACAGCGAGCTTTCAGTGTGCTACGAGTCGCTCAGCCGGTTAGCTTTCTATCTTCGGCTTTAATTATAAATCGGTATATTATTTTTGATGCGTCGCAGTTTTATTTCCTTATCAATTCGAGTCAGATTCAGTTGTCGCTGAACTGCTCGGTTTGATTTGTTTGCAAGTTATTGCTACGTGATTAAAATTATTTTCGTAATCGAAAACAGTTTCTGAGCTGCAAAAGAGGAACAAAGGCCGGGCATTGTATGATTCATTTTATTTATATTATTTGAATAAAAACAGCAGAAAAATGTCGCGTATATGTCGTCAAGTGTTTGTAATTATTACGTTGGTTTTGGCCACAGCCACTTTTCACACCTTTGAGGCAACCACAAAGTTGAACATTTCAAAAGGTAAAAAATTATTAAATAATATTTCTAACGAAACTCAGCTATATTAGATTTGTATGTATACAGCTCGTGTTGTGCTTAACAAGAATGTGAAGGATTACCTTAATGCTGTTTCCAATGTGGAATGGAAGCAAGCGGTGAGAACCGGCGTCGAAGCGGTCAATAGACAAAAGCGGTAATCATTTAAAATGCTAATCTATGCAAATTGCAAACTAAGCATGTCTACTGTTTGACACTTTTAATATAGGCTTGAGGCAAACCTATTAAATTCGCACATTACTGTGATCAACGGCAGCCTCTCGCACGCACAACTCTTGGATACGTTACCCAATGAAGAGGCGACGCGAGATAGCGACGTTGCCTTGAAAATGCTCAAGTCCAGTCTATTCGTGTATAACGGCAAATGCATACAACATGGCATCAATGGACAGGATTGTGAAACCTATTTGGCAAGTAAACAAATACCAAGTGGCACGGAACTAGGCACGGCCTGCAATCAAGTGCTGCAAAGCAGACGCGACGGCCATCATGCATTCCGTCGTCTATTGCCGCGTCATTACAGAGACGGCTTCTATGAGGTAAATTTGCCTATATGCAATTGATTTCTTATTAACCTTGAAGATGTTTGCATATCTGTCGTCAGATGTACGCTGAGGATCACTTGCCATCGCCACGTCTTATTAGCGAAAAAGCACTGAACGAGCATCATATGCAAACATTTAACCAGAATTCGAACGTTGGCGTTGGCGCAGCATTGGAAGATAGTCTAAGGAACTTAGCTTTAGTTCAATGGTCGCAATTCGTGGAACATGACCTGAGCAAGCCTGTAGTGATATCAATGAGTGAGTCACCATGAGCTTTGATATTAGTTTATTTGAATATCTGTTTTGCTTCGTAAAAAAACAGGCAATGGCGCACCGATTGAGTGCTGCAACAAAGATTTCCAAAAGCTGTTGCCACGTTATGATCATCCGGCCTGCGCGCCACTCTTGACTTCCAGCACGGAATCAAGGTACGGCCAACAGGGCTGTCTCAATTACGTGCGCAGTGCTTTGGCAGTTGGCACCAAGTGCACTTTTGGCGCTGCCGAGCAGGTCAGTTGTTACACCCCACATGGTAAATGGCAGATTTTTGTTAATTTGTTAATTGTTTGCACGGGTAGCTAAATCAAGCTACCGGCTCCCTAGATCTTTCACAGCTCTATGGTTTCACGCCCGCAGCAGAGCAAAAGATGCGCCTTTACAAAAATGGTTATATCAAAAGTTCCACATCTGGAGATGAAGTATTGCCACAAGCTGACCTGCTGCCATTGACCACCGATGGTGAGGGTCACAACTTTTGCGCCGCAAACAAGACGGCACATTGCTTTATGGCCGGCGATTCGCGTGTGAACAATAATCCATTCAGCATAGTCATTTACACGCTCTTCCTGCGCAATCATAATCGCATCGCCAAGCAGTTGTCTATCACACACCCAATTTGGCATGATGAAGCATTATTCCAGGCAGCGAAAACGATTAACATCGATATTTATCGACGCATTATTGCTGAAGAGTGGCTGCCGGTGGTTGTGGGTCAGCAAGCCGCCGCGGAGATTCTGCATGCGCCAAAACAAACTGACAAGTCTGCTGAGGAGTACGAAACCTCAAATGAATTTGCAGTGGCGGCCATACGCTTTTACTATTCCATGCTGCCGGATGCTTTGCATAATTTTGCTGCGAACAGCGTTTTCAGTGCAGTTGTCAACAAGTAAGTTGTGTTATCTTTATCGTGATTACTTTATAAGTAATTAACGCAGCTAGCGCAAAGTACCTAAGAGCATTTTATTCGGCGTTGAGTTTTTTGTGGTTTGCGGAATTTGTAATCATATAATAATTTGTATGTCAATTGACAATTTTAAACATATTTTTCTGCAATTTAAATAATCCTCCCTTAGCAATGCTTTTTCGACTGTGAATTTATTTTTGCTCAAGGACGAAATTTACAAGCCACCTGTTGGCTACACAGCCGCCAAATTGGATGAAATTTTAGAGTCGTTACTGAATCAACGTGCCATGAAAATGGATGCCTTATATGTCGGCGGCGTAAGTTGAAACGACACAAACAATGTGTATTTTGCTATAGCTTAAAGCTATTTAACAAATCTGTTTATCGCATTTATCAAACGTCAACGTTTGCTGACAGCTGATTTGGCACGGTTCCAGCGACAAAAGACCCACGCATGCGGATATATTGGCTTTTGATATTCAGCGAGGTCGTGATCACGGCTTGCAGCCATACGTGAAATATCTGGAGGCCTGTCGCGATGATGTTAAAATTAATGAATGGTCTGATTTCGAGAAATACATGGTGAAGGATGTAAGTAGTGCCAATTATTTAATTGTTTAATATACTACTAAGCGTCGTGCATAAAAAATAATGGCAGCATGTTGATAAGCTCAGAAGCGTTTATAATAGTTGGGCGGATATTGATCTGATTGTGGGTGGCATTGCTGAGAAGCCACTCAATGACTCTACTGTAGGTCCCACATTCAATTGCATTTTATGTAAGTTGTGATTATTTAAATCAATAACAGAAATTAATGAAAAGGTTTTTTTGTTTTAGCTGAACAATTCGCAAAGATACATCAACGTCATCTGGCCGCAACAGCCACACCGAATGCGCCTGAGCTGCATGACTATAAGCAGATAGGAGGCGTAGAACTGCTCTGCCTGAACTCAAATGTGCCAGCAGTGCCCGAGCAAATCTTCCACTTGGATTCAGAGAGGTTCGTATAAATTATAAATTAAAATAAATAAATCAAATTCAATTCGTAAAATGAATCATAAGTAGACAAAAGTTCATGCAATTCATTTACTTTGAATTTCTACAGAAATAAATAAAAAGCAAACAAATGTTAAGACATTAGATAAGCAATTTGGTTTGATATAAGTTATAATAAACAATATGTATTTTTGTTTTTCAGCAATCCGATGGTGAATTGTGCTGAACGTTTGAAGTCAAAAACTCAATGAGTAGTTGATTCTTCCCACATCCATACCCACACCCGTATCCGTACCGTATTCGTTGCCACACCGTTGATAACGATATCCATAATTGTAATGCTCTTGGCAGTGAGTAGTAGGCCTGGTGGCATGCCATGCGTGAATTTGTTACGCATTTTTAAAGTAATTCTGCCAAATTAAGTTCCTATGTAATGTATATGTGTGTAGTGTTTTTGTTGTAAATGCAGCTGTGAGCCACATTTTTTTTTTTAATTATAAACTATCGCGTTATGTGTGTTCCAACAATTACTAATTGGGTCACTGGAATAATTTGTTAAAAACAAAAGAAAAACAGTTACTTTTTAAATTTTAATTTAAGTTAATATGCAAATTCGCTAAAGGTTAAATTACCAGAAGACATGCAAACGCTTGCAACTTTTGCTTTTTTTTATATGTAAGTACTCATCAGTCTGCACAATTACGTCATAAAATTGTTTAATTGGCTGCACACTAAATGCTTAAAAAACGAAAATAAAATCAACAAATGCACTACAGGCAACGATGATAAGGCAAGAGAATTGTATAAAATAAATATACATTATAAATTTTTATATTGCAATTGCAGCACAGCCGTGAAAATAAAAAAATCGTTATGTGAACTGTAATGATTATTTGTTTTTGACTTACAACAGAAAACCACTTTAAAAAAGCGATAAGTGAAAATATTTGACTGTTGCTTGCCTACAAGGCATGGAAAGACAAATCACAATTCCTTTTCAAATAATAATTATACCAAATACACGATGTCTGCTGAAATGTGGTCTTACTGCAGAATCGGTTGAAGGCTCACACGCAGAAAAAATAATACAATTAATCAAGCCAAACTCCTAGCTGCGTCGTTTGCTACGGACTTTTCTATTATGCAAAGAGTAACATATGAATTTGTCAAAAATGAAGCTGATATAAGGTGGTTTGCGAAGATGTTATGCTGATCGACTTTTATTTAATTTGGTTTTTACCCAACATGACTACTTTGCTTGAGTACAAATGTTGAACTGGAATGTAAGACACAACGAGAAAGGATATATTACAACCACCAAATTTGACACTATACTCTTTGGTAAAGGGTATTCTATTTGTCAATATCAGAATTAGTAAATAATAAATTAAAAAATCTAATAAATCTTCATGAAATTAAAGTAGTTACAAATTAAGAATTGCGGGGCATCGTCAACAAAAAAATAATATTCGTTGCAGTAGTCGCCGCAGTATGTCTCTGAAAACACAATTCTGGTTGATTCCGGAATCAATTTTTGTAGTTACCCTTTACCGATTCTCCAGAATCTACTACTAGTTCAAACTGTAAATGTGCGATTCTAATGATTTGCAGATAATACCCGATTACTTATGTGTTGATGGTTTAGTGTAAACTGCCGTATTAGAAGCAAATAACAAGTAAAGCGTCAATGTTACTTTACTAAAGTTTTCATTGTATAGTTTAAAATAAATATTAAAGTCTTTTTACAATATGCCCTGAACATAAGACTGCAGACTGCCCTAATTAGTGTAGAAATTCCCGCCATCGATATTAAGTCAACATGGTTGATGATTTTGATTAAACATGGCAAAAAAAAACTTGTGACATTCTTTGATTTGAATCTGATTGAATGTCTAATTTCTGTAAACTGCCCCTCAGGCCGTCAACGGTGCGTCATTTCACTTTTTTTTGGGGGTCACATTCGTTTCTATTCAAATGCGATCAAAGTGACTCCAGCAGACAGTCGAAAAGTGTGGATTTATCATTGGTAACAGTCTGAATTGAGTAAACATATTGCATGTTAAATTCTTTTTTAATTTTCTTTTTTGGCGTTGTTGTTATTGTTGCAATGAAGTGTTTGATAAGATTGTGTGTTATTGTATTTGTGCTTGCCATTGTCAATATTCACACTCACTCACTTTAACTATATATGAAGTAATGGCAAAATAGCGACAATTGTTGGCTGTTTTTTTTTTTTTTTGTGTTTTTCGTGTATGTGTTCTGATAATATACGATAACAATAACAATTTGACTATACCAGAATTTCTAGCAATCAATTAATAAGCCTGGCAGCCAAAGCCGCCAATGGCCAACAGTTTCAATTCCATGCGGCTACGTTAAAGTGTAGAATATTAAAAACGCGCAACGTCGCTGCAAAAAAAAAATAAAATTAAAAATCTATAAAAGTTTATAATATTTAAACCAATAAATAGAAAACATTTCACGTTTGGTTTGTATGGATTAAAAACAATTTTGTGCAAGGTAAACAAAAAAAAAAAACAAAAAAAAAACAAGACTAATAAAAGGTTTAAATAAAATTAAGAAATTTTTATGTTAATATAAACTAAAAAGCAAATGTGAAAACCGTGCGGCATATGATTCATCGCTACGCATGCGATAAGATATAAAGGCATCTGCTGCCAACGATGCATGATGCTGCGCAGTTAACTTTGCATTATTTTAAAAAGTTTATGTAACACTTTTTATAAAAATTGCTTCATGCTTTAAGAATTTCCTATTAAAAAAAAAAACCAAGTTGCCGATAAGCAAAGAACTGTAATACGAAAATGGCAAAGTTTACTGTTTGTGTGTTTTTTTTATTTATACCTCGTGTGTGTGGATGTGTGTGTGAAATAACGTGTGTGACTTATCTAATCGCCAAAAGTCAGATGTACGAAAAACAAAAAATAAAAAAAAGGAAGGAAAATATAATGAAAAAATCCCAATAATTGTGATATTGAAATTGTGATTTGCACTCAATAACTAAAATAAAATCTAATGTGGCATATTTGAACTACGTAATATTCGGGTTTATTTATGAAGCCATGCCTATATCCAAGCAGAATTTAAACAGATTTATGACCTGCACAAATATTTATTCAGCATGCTGTCATTTACTAATTATTTGTGTTAACCACATCATCGTTAAATACAACTCACGCTAATTAAACACTCGAACCAAATTGCGATGATTTGTAATGCATATTAATTGGTTTATTTTATACTCACTTAACTTAACGCATTTTGCTTAACGTCCTCAGCAGCACCCCTTACATTGTTAAATGCCTACGTAACTAAATAGTGACAATATCGTACAAAGTATCTGACAGATAAAAGCTTACACTGAGTCGGCGTGCGTCTTATAGATAAATAAATTATACATCATACGTATCGGAAATGTTATCAATTAACCATATTTTTTCTAGTATTGTTAGAGCATGTGTTTTTGTTTGTTATTACAACAATTACAAGCTGCCTGATCGGATCCACAGTCATATATGACAAACATGCTGCCAATAGTCAGGCTTTAATTAGGCATAAAAAATCTGCTTAAGATCTGATCTCAAGAGCACTTAATGACGTCTTTTGGCTTTTTGATAACAAAACAGTAAAGAGTCGTACAGTATCTGATTCTACATGGCCGATAATTTTTCTGCAAAGATTTTAATTGGTTTTGGCTAAGCGGCAGTTTCTGTTCACCAAACCACCCAATAAATATTAAATTTTAGAGGATCCATTAATTTCTTGCGATTTTCTTTTTGAAATAATGAAATTGAATTTTATATAAAATTAAACAAATGAAATTCTAAATTATTAAAAGTAGAATTTTGACCTTATTGACATCAATCCAAGAATTGTTCTGTTTTTTTGAGTTCGATTGAAGTCAAGTGGTTTTCACGGTATACATTACGAAAATACTGAAGAGCTTTACATATTCAGTGGCAATGTAACGATGTAAGCATTGGTCTGTATACTTATTCAATTTTTGCAGAGTCATTAAAGATAGGCATGGTGTGAAATCCTTAAAGTAATTCACAAGAGCCTTTTCACTTAAGGTTCTTATTAAACACAAAAGACACACGAGACTTCGATTGACAATGAAAATTTAATAAAGCCCCTAATAGCCTATCTATCGAGTTGGCTCTTGTAACAAATGTTACGATTTCTTGTTTGCAGATGCATTAGGCCGTTATAGTAGGGTAATAGGGTAATTCAATAAGGATCTAATCGAGAAGTTTTACATAAATTGAGAATTTTAAAAATTATTCACAGTATGGTACCAAGTGGGTATGAAAATGGCGTTCAGCCGAATGGGCATGCAGAGGCGGAAGATATTAAACCAACATATGCGCTCGAGCACTTGGCAACCTTCAAACTGAAGAACGAAGCTGAAATGAAACAGCCCAAGGAGAAGATGAAACTTTTAGTCGAATTGGATAAAACGGGCGGCATTTGGCCACAGAAGATGTTCATGAGTTTTAATGGCCAGTGGCTAGTGATGCTGGACAGCGAACTTAAGGAAATCGAAAACTTTCCTGGCTCATTGATATCAGAGCCAACGGCTTTCATCAGTCAGGATCCGACAGAAACATACAATAATATCTTAGTATTCTCCGTGCCAGGCATTTCTTTGGGCAATACCGAAATGCATATTTTTCAGGTAAACTGAACGCAACTGATTTGGTTTTTAGTAATACTAACCAATGTGAATACGTTAACAGGTTATGGAAGTGTCAGCAGTGTCGCTGGTGGAGGATTTAAAGCTGCTCAACAGCGGCCATGTTATCACAGTGGATCGCAATCAATCGCCCATTAAGTTGCCCAAGCCAGAGCGACCAAAAGAGCAATACGGCATCGCGGTGGCAGCAGCGGGTGTAGCTGCCGAGAAAAACGCATACGATCGCGAACAAACCGAACGTGATGTGTTGGTGCTGAATCACTGCTTCGAGGACATTGAGCGGTTTGTGGCACGTTTACACTACGCTGCAGAAGCTATGCACGAGCTGGAATCACGTAAGCATGAGCACAATCCACATGGCGAGGGTTTGCTTATACTGCGTTCGCGGCCGCCAACGGAAAATGAGTTCTACGATATATTATCGAAGATCAAACTCGGTTTGAATTATGTGATCAAGCAACAGAATTTCTTAGTCAATCCAGCCGAGCTTGTGCATAATATTTTCACATCTCTACAAACGATTGCCAAAATCTGCAATGAGGTCTACTTGAAAGCCAATATTCCCGAGAATGTGGTGAATCCGTTATTGAAACGTGATACAGTTGCCTTTCTTATTGGCACATTGAATGCCAGCGAGAAGGAACTTTGGGAATCTTTGGGCAGTAATTGGACAGTGCCGAAAGACCAATTTAAGGACCACAAGGGCTCATACCATCCAATATTCTACGATGATTGGTCACCCGATTGGGTGGTGGATGAGGAAGTGGCATACTTGCCGCCAGCAATTAAGAAACCACAAACGCCAGTGCCACCCAGTCCAGGTGGTAACAATACTTGGCTGACCAGGCTGCAAAGCCGAAACGTAAAGATTGCTCTGGTGATGTACGACAAAACCGGCAACAATGATAAAGAGTTGAATGTCGCCAGAGGAGAGTATTTGGAGGTAAGAGAGGCTTGTTACAGGTTTAACATGCTCACATCCGTATGTGCTTATTTTCAGGTTATTGACGACTCACGCAAGTGGTGGAAGATGCGTAACTCTTCAGGCAATATTGGCTATGTGCCGCACACCGTGTTGTCACCGCATAACTTTGAACTTGCTGTAAATGGTGTGGATACCGAATCGTTAGCTTCATCGGTTCCTGAAAGTGGTAGGTTTTGGCAAAAATATAAATTGAATACACAAACAAGTAACAACAAACGTGCTGCTTTTTGCAGTGGAACTAACCAATGTAAACCACACCAACAACAACAACAATAACATGTATCGAAACACAATGCTGCCATATGCAACAAATGTTGAACGTGACTCGCTGCAATCCAAAACCATGCCTCGTTCTTACAGCATGCCAAACGTGCCAGTACCGCCGCCATTGCCACCGCCAAGCGACAGTCAATCGGCTACGCCCAGTGGTACACTCAAACGTAACATGGCTGCCGCGGGCGCCATAGCAGGTGCGCAACCACTTCTACAACTTCCTATCATAATGCATTTCTAATGCAGTTCTTCCACTCCCACACCCCACAGCCATGCGAGCGCGCAATGATTTCGATGCCGATGAGGAGACCTACCTGATGCAGGGCAATGTCAACGATGAGCTGCGCATGACCTTGGTGCAGCGTGAGAAACGCAAAGATCTAGAAATTCTTAAAACGCCTGAAGTCTATATTACACACAAGTCCACGGCCAAAGAAGTGGACGAGTGGCTACGCGTGAAGGGCTTTTCGGATGTTATCATTAAGCGTTTGCGCGTCTTCAACGGTGAGGAACTCTTTGCGCTCTCACCGCATACAATCGAGGGATACTTTGGCCAAAAGGAGAGCCGACGCCTCATTTCGCAAATTCTGCTGCAAAAGAACATTTGCGAGGTGAGTTGTTTACCAAATGTTTTAATTTAATTCAATTTAGTTAAAATTTTAATTGAAATCTTGTTTTGTTTGCAGTATAAAACCATACGTTCATCAGAATTATCGGCGAAATTGGCACGAGCTAGACAAAAAGCCGATCAGGCGGCCAATGACCCGAATGAGATATTCTAAAAAAAAATACATTTTGATAATTGAACATTTAGAACTTTGCGTGTTTACGTTAACTTAATTTTTGTTTGGTTACGTTTGTCCAGTATATTTTTTTTAAGTATTTATAATAATAATAAATATCACACCAAGTACCCAAGGCAAACAAAAACCTGTAATATTCAATTAAAATTTTGCCTGCCTTCAAAACAAGTAAATATAAAAATGCATTTTATTAGTCAAGACACCAGTCAACAAAATTATTTTAATTTTGTATACATATGTAGACTTTTTTACCAAGAAGGCATCCAAGGCCTACGGCATAGAACCACCAAGTAATGAATTGAGTACAAACTGAGAGTCTGAAGCGGACAAACTTTCAAAACAATCAGATGTTTTTTGTTTTTTAACTTTTGCAGTGTCTGGTAACTATTTAACCTGTCATTCCTAAACTTAAATTGTTATTCATCTTGGCAGTCTTTTTTTATTTACTACTCACTAAATTTCATTACTTAGTGGAAGACAACAACAACAACACAAAAATCCTCACACATCTGTAGAATCCAATTAAAATTTGTTTATTGTAAATTTGGCATTTCATCCGGTTTTTTACTTCCTTGCCTTGACATTTAGATTTTTTGTAGGCAAATTTTGTGATAGTAATTAATCGATACATCTAAAATATAATTTAAATAATGATTTGCACTAAAAACGCGTCAGTGTAAATATATTTTTTAGCAATTTCGAGATTTCTTAGTTCGAAAGCCGTACGGAAACTCCTTATTTAAAAAATCGAAGGTTGAGAAACGTTCCCGCAATGAATTTAAACTCTAATTTAAAACACTTTGTCTTTCCGTTATTGCGGATGTCACTTTTAACTATTTTCATGGCGAAAGCAAATGCCACACAAAAATGTTTTTGTACGCAAGAGTTATGAAAGGTAAAATAAATCTTATTGTTGCTTTTTTAAGATTTGAAATTTTCTAGTGCATTTAACTTTTTTTGTCAGTGTTTATGAATGCCTTAAGAAGCACAGCGCAGAAATTGCTTACATTTAGCAATCAATTAAACCGTGTTAATTTCTGTAAATGTTGACAAACCAGAAAGTACCTAAAACAAAAGAAAATAAAAAAAAAAAAAAACTGGGCACTTCTATTACTTCATGCCCTTTCAATGAAACATTTTGCTTGCCTTTAGTCGAATGTAAAAAGCCAAAATGCATCATTAGAATATATATAATAATTATTTTTGCAATCAAAAACGAACCAAAGACGGAATGAAATAAATAAAATTCCTCTTAGATCTCAGATTTGCTAAAATCTATAAATAACTGGAGAATTTCGTCAGTACGAAACATTCTTACTAACACAATTAATGTGAGTTTTTATAAGCGAAAACTTTAATTAGTAGAACAATAGATTTAGCATGAAATTGATATCCTGCTAAGCAAAGTAACTTGACTTTTGCACATGGTTAGCTAATTGATGGCAACAGCCCAAAACACAGTGTTGCTCTTGAATTAGTTAGTCGTCGTTAGCAGCGCGCAATTGATTGGAGTTAGCGAAGCTATTAAAATGAAGTCAGTCACTTTTAAAAAAAAGTATATATGCGCTCAATGCTACAATCTGCCAAAATACGCCACTGTGGCTAAGACGTGTTGGCAACAAACCGAAATGGCAACAAAAACAAAAACATTTGCACATGCGCGACTCTGTTGTTGTTGTTGGCGTTGCTGCTGCGCTCAGTTGGTTCGTTCGTCGGTACGTTCGTTTCTACTCGGTCGAATGCTCGTTGCGCTTGTTTTTTATTTTAGTTTATTTTATTTTTTTTTTCTCATTTTCCAACTGCCCGATTTGTTATAAAAACCACCGAATTCGCTCCGACGGAGTTAGTTTGTCTTCGTCAGTATTTTGAATTTGTAACGCAAAGGAGTACAAATATTAACAAATCAAAGAAAACCTTACACGAACCTTAATCCCAGCCAGAAACAATTGGAGCAATCGCGCGCTCGGACTGTACAAATTAAAAATTTCAAACATATGCACGTCATATGTAGACAATGCAATACAATTGCAATAAATATTTGATGTGAATTTTTGTGCGGCATGCGATATGCATTTTTTAAACGAATTTGAATTGTAAAAGTGAAAATATTCCGACCAAGGAAGTGTACATAAAGTTAAACGAATTAGGAAAACCTGCAATAAATAAAAAATAAACGAAATAAAATTGATTCCCGAGATACGACAGAAAATTATTGAATATTTGGAAGTAAGTAATAATAAATATGCTAATATATGCAAAGTAAGTAATAATAATTGTGCTAAGATAAGTGAATACTTAATTTAAATATTAAAAATAATTAAAAACTGGAAAAAAAATGTTCAAATGGAGGAAGGTCATCTTGAAAAAAGTCCTGTAAAAGCCTGCCAAAAAATTTAACAATGGCTCATATGGACACTTTAATATTTGCTTAATTGTGAAAATTGTGAATATACATACATATATAAATAATATGTTAGCTATATAATATTGCGTCTATATATAACATATGGGCAATATAAAATTTACAAAAACATTCAAAAACATTAAAAAAAGAAATATGTTCGAAAATTATTTGAAAATATGGACTAATTGTGGTTATTTGTTCGCGAACATACGCCATATACTGAAAGAGAAATTATTTTAAAATCAGAGCAGAGAATATACCCAACTATTATTATTAATTTCTGAATATAAAGAATTTATGGAGAAGCAAAAAAAGATATTTGAAAGGAAATGGATGGATGTAAAAGAATGCAGTGAAAAAGAATTAGGGACGGGTAGAACAACGTCTGACTAGTGCAGATAATATAAAATAAAATAAAAACGGTTCGAACTTATATTTATTTATTGAAACGCTATTGAATATGCCAACACCCGAATTGCTTAGTAATGCACAGGTTCTCCAGGTTATCCACAAAAGGATAAATTATGACGTCACACTTAACTCAACAACAAAATGACACGAGGCTGCCTTTGTATACCAAACCATGCCATGCAGCCTTGAAGTTTAACATGAGATCGTTAATAAAAAACATAATTTGTTTGAAAATTATTTTATTTTTCACCTAACTTGTTGATATTCATTAATGTTTGACTGCTAAAATTATTAAATGCACACTTAACTAAAGACCGCCAGTCCGCCAATAATAGATAAAGACAATTATTTAATAGTCAATACAGATTTTATTATGCATAGATTAGACACCTTTTGACTCTTTTGTTTGGCTTAGACACTTTTGTGCTTTATAATTGATTTACGTAAATGAACTTTGCTAATATATATGAAATCATTAAATACTTTAAAATGCGTTTTTTGTTCAATAAAAACTTTAGTTTTTCCAGATTTTTGTAAAGAAAATCATGTCTACCGCTGCCGACTTCCTGATTGTCTTGCAAAATTATCAAGTTTGTGCCGAGGACTTGAACGCATGCGCGTTTTCATTTTTATATATGCATTCGAATTATTCGCCTAAGTTGACACATTTGCATCACTGTCGCCGCAGCGCACATTTGCATCCGGTTACATATTAACACGTTCAATGTATAACACACTCACATTTCACTACACTCTCCCAGTTGAATTCATATGCAAATGCTTGTTAAATTCCGCGACATATGCAATCTATGCGGTGTACGATAATTATGAGAGTCTAATATGACGGCAAAAACATTCAGCATTTACCGCCAAAATTATTAACATGGAAATTGTTGCATAATTTACTTGAATTGTAATTAAGATTTCGAATTATCATGTTTTATTTCGTGCACTTTTTCGATAAGTATTTAGGTGCAATACATGACTCATTTGGCTTAAGTTTCTTTAATTTATCAGTTTCAGGATATTTACAAACCCTACCTGCAAATATCATTTGAAGGTTTTGGCATAGTAATTGCCAAATTGCGACTTAAGCTACATACATTTAGAAATCAAGGATACTTACGTTTAGCTAGGCTATTCAGCTAAGATTTATTGAACATTACTAAATAAGCTTTGAAGATCGAATTTAATTGTTAGAAACGTAAACAATCTACTAATGAACTAATTCCTTCTAATGTGTTAATTATATAACACTTCAAGTCTTTAGTTAGAGTTAAGAGTTCTTTTCATGTTGAGACCTATTTTTTTATAACAGCCGAAATAATCAAACTTAACATTTTTAATTGCTGGTTTATTGTGGCATTGTTGTTTACTCATAATTATGTACGTATATATGGCAAACAATGGTGTACAAGTCCATAACAAATCTTGATTGCAGTACAAAGTGCTTACGAAGTTACCAACAACCTTGAAAGCGAATTAAAATTTACTTTCATTATTTGCATTTGTACGCAGCGTGCTTGCTTTGAAATGGATCTACTATACGTACTATATACATAACATAGTATGGTATGGTATGATATGGTATGGTAAGGCATTTGCTGTGTGTCGAATTCAATTAAAACGATTTTATACAATATATATTAATGAAAAATTAACACAGAGCGACCACGCACAAGTAACCTTCTTTTAATGCTGGACACTAACAAACAAATACTGTAACCTTAGAGACAATAGAAAAACAGCCGATAAAATTTCATTGAAAAGCGAAAAACAACAATTCACAGAAAATGACTTCAAATTTGCGTTTCACGCGCGTTTAGCCCACGTTTTAAGCTAAATGAGCCAGCCTCCAAGAGGAGTTTCTCACAACAACTTATTCGTGACAACAACAACAAAAAGATATAGGCCCAAGAACAACAATCAAGTAAAGGCAGCCGGCAGCTGTAAACAAGTTTCTGCATTCAAAGCATGAAATATTTATTTAGCACTTGCACATAATTGATCAGTGGCATTAGATCTTATCTATAATGAACTAGCTTTGAAGTTTTGATTAAACAACATTAGTACATAAATAAGCCATAATATCTAAGCCAAACGCCATAAGCAATTGCCATACATAATAAAATCTGCACTTGTTTGTGCAGCTTAACTGGCTTAGCGTGTGCAGTACGTTGGCGCTTTTGTCGCCCAGCGGGCAGCGCCCGCCAAAGTTATTAACGCGCACGCTCAGCTATCATAAGTTACATGAGCAGAGCCTCAGTAAAGCACAACAGGTGGACAGAGCATAGTAGCTGATGCAAATTAGTCGAGAAATGCGCTAAACGCCTTTCAGCTTAACGAATTGAGTGAATGTTTTGCCTTTGAACTTTGGTTCGTTTGGACAAAGAATACTCACTCGATTGCGGGCATGGGTCATTAATAGTTTTCACAGATTTATACTTTCTCTGCACAGATTAACGCTTACGCAAGAGTAACACAGAGCAGCGCCAGCAAGATACATAATACGGGCGATTCGTGCCATTCACTTCAAGTGCGTCTTTTTCTTATTTTTTTTTTCGGTAACATTTTGTTTACTTTAATTTCCAATTTTTCTTTTTTTTCCTTTTCTTTTTTTTTGTATTTGTAAGCCTAAGTGCCGATGTGATCTGCTTGTCAAAGCAAGAGTAATAATGTACAGCGAAAGAAAAGCATAAAATTTCAGTTTGCCAAATCGTGTGTAATTTTTTTTGCTTTTTTTATTGTAATTGTAATTTTTTTTTTGTGTAATAAATTTAAAATTTTTTCGTTTCGTGTTTTAGCGTAATGTGCAAGATTTTCTGTCAAAACCTTGGGAATTATTTTTAAAAAAATATGATAAAATTGTAGTCACATTTGCAACTGATTAATGAACATTTTAATTCAGTTTTGAACTAAACACAGAGAAGCAATGCAAAATGAAAGACTGCTGTCGGTGCCGGAACGGCAGCAATCTTAATACAGCATAACAAATTAGTTTTTGGCTGTTCATTGTTGTTTTTTCCGTCATATTTGTGTTTATAATTTAAATAACAAAGACACAGGCTGCTGTGGGAATATTGTAGCATATCAATAGATTGGCTTGTGCTTATGCAATATCTCTTTCCGAATCAGTACTTCCATAAGTGTACATGTCACTGCCTTTTGCCGAACGCTTTTGTATATTGTGTGTGTGTGACAATATAACTAGTCCGGTTGTTAAATTCTGCGAATACCTTCAAAACATTAAAAAAAGAGACTATTGCATTGTATAACATTTTAATTACATGCCAACTTTTGCATGTGCCCGTTCGAGTGTAAATGGCGACCATGGCCAAAATCGTTGACCTAGAGTGGTGAAATGGTTTTGTCTCTTGGACTTTCAACTCAAATTTAAATTTCAGTGGTTTTAAACGTTCCAATTAATCTAATAGTTTGCAATGAATTCGCTTTTAATTGTTTTTCGAGGTAACGCAAAGCAATTTATTGTATTTGACATATAGAGCCGCAATCTGATAGATTGTCGAAAATTATGTAATTAATCGATTTCGCGATTTCTTTAACGTCAACGACGGCCCAACCCAAGACATACATAATGCAGCAACTCCTTGCAACAACCGGGCAGGTGACGAATAAAGTTGTCAGCGCGCATAAAAATAAACAATTTACCAATTAAGTTAGAAATATATTTTATATGGCGCGATCGTTTCAAACAATTATGGGAAACTGTAACATTTGTGGAAAAATAAACATAACATGCCCAAACAACAAATTGAGCTGCATGCAGCTAAGATCCGCGAATGTTATTGCACGGCAAAAAACAATACAAAAAAACTAAAACTAACTAATAAAAAGTAACAAATAAAAATCAAAGAAAAAAATATCTGTATATAAAAAATTAAGTAAATAAATACTATAAAATTAAGTTTAAAAAAAAAGATCATAAAAATCTGTAACTGCTTATATTGACATGATTTATCTCTACACTAAACGCAACATTTTCCCCACTTTTGAAATCGAAACCGAAATCAAAACAAAAAGAAAACTTAACGGAATCAAGATAAACATGATTCGCATTGAATGTCCATCAGAGAAAACTAAAGAAAGTAACTTGTGAAACTCGTTTGCGAACAGCGCGAACATCTTAAGCCAGCACACGCGATGATGCAACAAAAGTTTCAAAGTCAAGGTTATTTACCACAGTCGATGACGATCATACTCACCACAACAACATTATTAGCATTGTCATTATTATTAGTCGTTGTTAAATCATCAATTGATTATAATTGTAGACTAGCGAACAGTTTAAAAATCGCCAGTGGCACACAGTTATGAGGCTGGTGGCTATTGGTGGTCTGCCAGCGAACAGCAGAGGCAGAGAAAAGTGCTGCGCAAAGCATCTGCGCAAAATGCCACCTCCACCATGCCAAGTCCACCTCCTCATTCCAGTGGACTCGTTGCGAGTCTCGTGCTTTTGGTCACACTCGATCTCGTTCATTTGTCTTTGTTTTTCTTTCCGTCCACTATGGCAAAATAATTTGCAAAAGCAGCGCAGTCGTAGACGCAAAGGCCGTCGCACTAGCCGTTATTAACAATAAAGACAACATTAACGACTTTGTTGTTGTTATTGCTATTGCTGTTGTTTTTGCCGCATATTCGTACAATAATGCAGTTGAATTTCCTATTGTTTTTTGTTTGAATTTTCAGATCACTTTAATTGCATATTATTAATACCACACGGATGGATTTAAACTTATTTGAACTAAGCCCTTGGTTTTTTAATATGCGGAATTTGGTACGGAAAATGTATATATTTCTTATGCTACACATCAATTGTATTTATTGGACAAGATAAATGGGCATGTTTAAATAAAAAATTGGCTAAAATTCGAATTTGTTATATACGTTTGTATTTAATTGCGCCATATCTTAGTCAATTAAATTAAAGCGACTGGTAAATGCATAATTTTGTGGAGTGTGACTTTCAATTTTAAACTGCATCATAAAAACTTGAGAAAAAAACTTAAGAAAATCATGTGGGTAAAAACTCTGAAATCACATTCATTAACGGTTCCCACGTATTTGAATACAACTGCCTTTCCGTTTACTTTCATAGAAAGTATGCTTCCAGGCAGGTTTTTGTTAGATTCGCTTGATTCCAAGCTTTTTTAATCGTCTGTGCAATAAATTAAAATTGAACAATTATGAGTATAAACTTCTGCATTTAATGGTCTCAATTAAAATCACACATTTCAAGCTTTTGTTGTTTGACAAATTCATATTTTAACAAACGCTTAATATAAAGTTTCTTCACAAATCAACGCCAAAAAAGAGAAGGAAAAAAAACCTGAAAGAAAACCCAGTTAAGCAAAAATAATGGAAAATTATGCGTGTGTGTGCTTTTGTAAAGAAATTGACCGTAACCCTCTTGGAAACCGTTATGACTTGTTTGTTGAAATTTAGCGCCAAAAAATTAATGAAGACAACAAAAGAAAGAGTAAATGTACAAAATCCGGACAATCGCATTAATATTGTTGTAATATAAAAACCTACTACATTTATGTATTAAACAATAATTGTAAATCAGTATTGGAGAAAATTCCATAATCATGCTGCTGCTCAAAGAAATGCAACGCATGTTATGGCGTTCACTGAAATTGAACGCATAAAAAACGGCTTCGGCCAATTTATTTTAGTATTATTGTTTGCATTGTTGTTGTATTTTGAGAGAAGACACGAATAAACACATTCAAGCATAAATCCGTGCCACATTTGGCGTGTTTAGCGCCGTCGTCACCGTTCCCACCGCTGCCGCGCCACTTTCTTTGCCGGTTTCCGTTATATAAGCTGCCACTTCCCTTCACCCCACACAATGTTGCGATTTCAATTATTGCGCACTGGTTACCAATAGTGTAGACTATAACAGCCATTGTCAACGGCACTGGGAGCAATGTTGGACCTATGACAGTATAATTGCGAAAATTTAATTAGTCACGGCGTCAGACAAGACCAAAACAATGCAATGACACTTGCGTTGCTTTTGCTTTTTTTTATTTTCGCACTCTTTGCCGGAATTGTCACACAAAATCACTGGAGCACGCAATTTTATAACGACTTCGCTGTCGTTTGTTCATCACAATAAGCTATACATCATAACTATTTTTTATGGGCAACAAAACGTCAATAGTTAGGAAATCAGTTAAAACTAGCGTAAATTAACCCAGGTCAATTAAAAAAAAAATAAGGTATAAAAGACAACACTAATGCAATAGAAGTCTTCTTCGTTACGCTTATGCTACCAAGTATTTATTTATGTTTTGCTATTTAAGCTCTTGCAGACTAATAGAATATCGTAAATTTTCCTAAGCACAACATTTTCTAGTTTGCCAAGTTGCTGCCAAGTTGGCTCATTTGACACATCACGATTTTGTCTCACATTTGCGCTGCAACATAAACACCGCACCACACACTCCGGTCTCGCATATTTTAAAAGTCGTCACTCGGCTCAGCTCGTACACACAACATTGCAACAAATTAACAGAAAAAATAGAAATCTTAAAGTCATATGACTTATGGACTAGTTTGCTGCTGCTGTAGGCGACATCGGCGCTTTGAACCCCCAACATTCGCGTTTCCGCGCCAAAATCGGGCTTTTTACATTGCATTCAATGCTTCAGCATGTGTGGCATGGCAGAGTAGGTGACCAAGACCATTTAACTGACTGTGCAGTCATTCTAGATGTCGTTCGTTCGTTCGTTCCTCCATCTTTCGCTGCGACAGTTTGTTTGTTTTTTGCACTTTGCTGAATCCACTCACTTTTCAGTTGTTGGCTGCTGCAGCCGCTCGGCTTCTAATGGCATAACAATAACAATGCTACAAACTTGTAGATACAATTTATAATGTTTGCTTTTAATTACGCTCACATTTCTTACTGGACTGGCGCACACACTTGTTCTGTGTCAGTGTCTGTTATTTACGTGCTTGGCATAAATGGATTTGCTTCAGTTCTATACGAAACCAGTAGTAAAGCTTTTGCTTTGCTTTTAAAGTAAATGTTTTTTGTTTTCCTTATTTTTGTACTGTGATTTAAGAGGCTGCTAATAATGAGTCAACTTAATTAGGAAACAGGAACCTAAATTCAAATTTATAAACAATTTTTATCGCAACTGAATCAAAAACCAT
Organism: Stegana nigrithorax; assembly: GCA_037044495.1. Taxonomy (NCBI): domain Eukaryota; kingdom Metazoa; phylum Arthropoda; class Insecta; order Diptera; family Drosophilidae; genus Stegana; species Stegana nigrithorax. Next base: position 420,973 of record JBAMBQ010004802.1, on the reverse strand, counting down.
AACAAAATATAAAAAATCCCAACACTGATTTGCTTCGCGTGCAAAATCAAAGAGATTGTGTGCTAAATCTTTCAATGTTGTTTACGTTATTTGCATGATGGAGGGGGCTTGTCTGTGTGAGGTCTTGACCTTTGTAATTGCGATAACAACGCTTGCGTTTTAGCACCATAACTTGGGAAAAAAAAACAAATATTTTCGCTACCATCTCATGTCAATTACATATTCAAAATTTATGACGCAATTACAAAAATTCAGCTATGTATATGAATTACGCAAAAAGTTACTGCAAAAGTTTCCACACATGGCAAAATGCATAAGCATATTTTAATTTTGGTAATTGTTGCTTAAATATTTTATAAGGCATTTTAATTTTTGTTGTTTATCACTGATTTTAAATGTTCAATTGCACCATCTGTATGCTCTTGAGCGTCTGTGCGTAACGCAAAAGAACCGGTTCTACCTCCTCAGCAATGAACTCGACCACTTGTTCGTTGGCACGTCCCGTAAAAGTGCGTGCGTCCAATATGTCGTCTAGTTGGTTTAGTATTGGTGCAAAGTATGCATCGCTGCGCACACGTTCCACGAGGTCGTTGTCCTTGCCATGTTGCTTCACTTGTGCGCCTGCCTCCTGCGACAACACACGTATTTTCTCGTGGCATACTTGGCGATCTCCACCGGCCTTGACCATGGCCATTATAATGTTCTCTGCCGACATAAAGGGCAGCTCCTGTGCGATGTGCCGCTCGATAACCTTTGGATAGACAACCAAACCTTGTGAAATGTTGAGTAATGTTAGCAGCGCCGCATCGGCTGCGAGGAATGCCTCCGAGAGAGTTATTCGGCGGTTAGCAGAATCATCGAGTGTGCGCTCTAGCCATTGTGTGGCGTGTGTGTTGGCCGCGTTGCTGAAGAGTGTAATCAGATGACGCGACAAAGCGCAGCAACGCTCCGAGCGCATTGGATTACGCTTATATGGCATCGCTGAAGAGCCAATTTGCGTGCTTTCGAAAGGTTCTTCCAGCTCCTTACGTGAGGCAAGTATACGCAAATCGGAACACATTTTGTGGATTGTCGTACCGAGACTGGAGAGTGCGCCCAATACCTCCACGTCCACTTTGCGCGAGTAAGTTTGCCCAGTGACGGCGTATGGCTTTCTGAAGCCTGCCAGTTGAGTCACTTTAAGATCGAGTTGCTTTACTTTTTGCCCGTCGCCGTTAAATAGTTGCAAAAATGAGGCCTGTGTGCCAGTCGTGCCCTTCACGCCGCGGAAACGTAAGTCCTCCAAACACCGCCGCAAAGCACGCTCATCCATCAACAGATCCTGAATCCAGAGGCAAGCACGTTTGCCCACTGTTGTAAGTTGTGCAGGTTGCAAGTGGGTAAAACCCAGAGTGGGTTGTGTCCTATATCTCTCAGCAAAGTGCTTCAGACAAAATATAATTGAAGCAACGCGAGGCAGCAGTAAACTCAAAGCATCGCGCAAAACAATTAAATCGGTATTGTCGCCGACAAAGCAGGATGTTGCTCCCAAATGTATGATTGGTGCGGCCAATGGACACTGCTTAGCATAAACATGCACATGAGCCATGACATCATGACGCGTGAGCCGCTCTTCTGCAGCCGCCGCCTCAAAGTCGACATCCTTAATGTGCGCTTCCAATTCGGCTATTTGTGCGTCACTTATCTCCAAGCCTAGTGACTGCTCCGCGTTTGCAAGCCAAACCCAAAGCTGTCGCCAAGTTGAGAACTTGTTCTGGTCACTGAACAAGAACTGCATTTCTTTGCTGGCATACCGTGTGCTCAGCGGCGATTTGTAGCCTTCATATGCGCCAATGTCACTCATCCTAATCGTGCAAGGGTTACAAAAATCAACTGCAATCAACTGCTCAAGCTCAACTGGTGTACGCGTACTAAATTTCTAGCAGACTCTATTTTTTCCGTGGGTTTAACAGTGATACTATTTGCCACTAATATAATGACCTTGGGGTGGATCGCTTAATGCTTGCGATAAAATAGAGCTGCTCATACATAGGATCGTGTGTGAGTGAGAAGGAAAAGCAAAAAAACTGTGCTGTGCAATAACACTGAAGCTCTGAATCAGTCATGAACAACGTAAAACCGTCTTTGTTTTTGTTCACGTGAGAATTCTCACAAACAAAAAACCCTCAGGGTTTTATAAAAGCAAAAGTATTTTTGCGCCCTAACAACCATGACGCAATGTTTATTTACATTTTGTTGGCATGTGAGTACAAGTCAGAAGAAAGGAGAGCTATTGCATGAGTGAGAAATGAGATGAAATGAAACTCTATTTTTTTTAACTCAAGCATGGCTATCAGCGACTCATTCCAAATTGGATTATTTGACGACCGATGGCAGAGTAAGTTCTACTGGTTGCATGCAAGATACCGAGCCATCGGTCCGAAAATTTTAATTAATCTTTTACTACACTATATGCATGAGAGATAAAAAAATTTGAAAACAATAAAAACCAGCTGCTAGTTTAAATAATCTAACGGAAGAATTAAATGTTTATTTAATTTGGCACTTAATAAGCATAATTGTGACTGTTGTGGTACAAAAATAAGAAAAAAAATGGCTTCAAATTGTGTTATATGACAAAATCTACTTTCCAAATAATAAAAGCTTACCCCCGCGAAATGATTACGTTTTTTCTCGTTAGTTATACTCCTCGTTAACTATACTACAGTAGTTTGCGAGATTGCGCGGTGCAATTATTATGCATCGGGGCAGACCGGACTTGTCCTATTATGTTGGATTTTTTGCTGTGCTTATTTATGTTTTATAAAACTTGTCATAGAAATCCACAATACAAAAAAAAAAAAAAATAAGAAACTAGTCTAACAAGAAAAAAAATCAATAAACGACTATTAAATAAATAATAAAAAAAATAACAAAAATTTAAGAAGTTTTGCACAGATTTCGCAATATATATATATGACAAAATAATCATCAGATTGCATTTTTGCAAGTAAGTTAAAATAAAAAAAAAAAACAAAAAAAAATTCACATATTTTGAATAGGTTGTGCAATATGTAAATATGTACTATACATGTTAAACACTTTTTTAATCTAACATAAATTATTGAATCAACTGCACTTTCGACTCGCCCCCTCGCCAAGGGCATTTACTAATTTTTGCATTGTTTTTATACCCTGTACCAAAAATTGGGTGAAAACCCATATTAAGTAACAAAAACCGCTTTGTTTCGCAAGATATCGTTACCAAATTTCGGATTTTACCTAATGCCCAATCACATATCTAAAAATTATGTATATCGGTTTACTATATCATATAGCTGTCGTAGGAACGATCGGCCGAAAAACAAAATTTACTGAGAAAAACTTTTTTGCATTGTATTGGATTCGATAATTCTAAGTAATATCCAATCATATTCCTGAATATTATAAATATTGGTTTACTATAACATATAGCTGCCATAGGGACGATAAGACGAAAAAGGGTTTTAGCTAAAAAAAAATGTATTTTCTTGTGATATCCTTACATAATGAATACAAAATATTGAAGCAACATAAGAAAAATATTCAGTTTTGGATTGGGTACAGGGTTTTCTATAGTCGGTTACGCCCGACTATAGTCCTGTCTTTGTACTTTCGGCTGGCATTGTTGCCACGACGTAAAATTGCATCAGCCTGAGCAGCGAGTTTTAGCACCTAGGTAAAATGTACTCAGGCAGCAGCCTAAGAAATTTGTTTGTCTTTCTATCTGCAAACTTAACGTTACCTGTATCGGCTGTTGAGTTATTTCTGTCTTCTTCGTCCGGTACGCTATTCAAATTTTAAAGTGGCACTGATACTTGTATTAACCGCAATAAAAGAAGCACTACCAATAATAATAATAATATTGCAATAATTATTTCACTATATTCATGTCCCACAAAAACTTGCACGCGTATTTATTAGTTAACAGAGAAAGACTGCAAATAATTATACAAAGTTGCAACATGGAGACCTTATAAACATATATGTATATAAAAACACAGTCTTGTCTGCGTACAATTGGGATTTGTGCCCAGTACGTGGCCGAGCCAAAAAAAACTAGATACTCTGTTGTTTTTAATTATTATTATGATTTTTTAACTATCAAAACCGTCTGTCGTATATTGTCTCGCATTGTACCATAATTGTCTACACTTGTTAAACGCATGTGTCTTATAAACGAACGCAATTAAGTTGTGGTAAACCTAAATTGTCTAAAAACAATTTGATCTACAAGAGTCTCAAGTGGCACCAACGACGTTATTCCTGATCTAAACCAGTTTAGGCGTTTTGTAAACCAAAAAAGCTAAGAATCAATTAGATTAACACGCATCCAAGTTCGACAAACGCATGGGCGAGTGATTTTTATAATACGGCAAATTGCATTTAGACTGGCAAGAATTTAAGCTGAAGTGTGAAAATATCTAAAACGTCGGCAAACGTTTCAAAACATAAACAGAATTTTTATGTTTGGGTAATATGGTATATCAAGGTAGGCTGAGTTAGCAAAAAAACTTGAAATCGCATAACAAGTTAATATAAAATAGTTGCTAGCTGCTCGTGCGTAAGATTGTTCATACATGTACATACATATACATAAATGCATTTATAAATACACATAAAAATTTCTTACAAATCATGTGATATAACCGTGGAAAAACGTGCACCAGTTTCAGACGTTTTGATTTGTGTTAATTTATGCTTATTTGGGATAGATTTCCTTTTTTGCATCCTACTCGTGCGAATATTGAAATCAATTAAGTAAAAAAATTGTAATTATGGCAAATATGTTTGATTTTATCGCCGGGACATTTTGTAAATAAGGAAGACAATTTCTCCATAATAAACTAATGCACGCGTCAGTATGATCATGATGACAAATTTCAGTTAGACGTTAATGCACCGTAAAAGTGTTGCCAATGCAAACGAAAAACCTACGACAAGCGCATAATGTGGCAACTGTGTTGTTGTAAAGGAAATAATAAAAAAGAGAAACCGTGTGGCAACTTTATTGCCGAGCTAACGGTTAACTTACATGAGGCGTTTTAGATACTTCATTGAAAGTTTTTCAATTAGTGCTTATTTCTGTATCTGTAAAACGGATCGGTATGCGCTGGAGGCATTTCATCTCCGCAGATACACAATGTGCACTTGGCGCCACCACGTTCAACTGTCAAAAGAAACCGTTGGTTTAAGCTGCTCACGTAAATTGCATGAGTTGAGTGTGCCGGTGTCGAAACTGATCGAATAAATTCGTTTCGAGTCAAATCAATCACCGATAATTTTTTGTGTATTTCACTGTCGGCGGCGTTTTGAACGTCGTCAACACATTTCGTCGCCATTAATTTGAAACACTTTTGACTCATGTGTAGTTGTTTTGATTTTAGTTAGCGCATGAGTTATTTTGCTCTTTAATGATCACCAAAACTTATCGTAGATGAATTCATTTTTAATTAGAAGTTGTTAAAGTTATAAAAATTTGCTCGCGTTAGCCAATTTCGTCGTTCATAAGACGACTTGTCTTAAGTTAAATTGGCTACTAGTCTAGGCTCTAGTTGTGCTGTTGGCTAAGCTTCAGTGATTTTTTAATTATTATGGGCATTGTGTAAATAGTTTTATTAAATTCCAGCAAGACATTAGCGCTAGCTACTGCAATATTTGTTTTCTACATACATACCTACATACAAATCTGTGTATGAACATAGGTATTTCATACCAAGGATTATTTCTTTAAAGAAAACAATATCGCTACAAATTAGTCTATATGAACAATAAAAATGCATGTACATGAAAATAATTTCTCAATTTAGTTATCAAATACTTTACTAACAAACTTTTTATTTTTAATAACTGGTACGGTTTGTTATGCGCTAAATTATACGGTAAAAATAAATCTCATTTTTGGAACCATTGGTAACGAATTATGACCAAAAACAAAGCAGAAAATTTCAAAAAACCGCAAAATAAATCAAATCTGTGCCAAAACTAAACAAAAGCAATGCGAATTATGTGTGTACGTGGTGGACTCAGGTATAATTGTATTTTATGGCTATTTAGTTTTAGCTATTTCTTTAGAAAAACCGCAACAAAAATACATACACAACAAGAAGTTCATTGCAATTGGTCATAGTGGAATACCCCAATAGCAAAGCTGCATAGATACATATTAAGAAAACTAAGCTGCATAGAGTACTTTCACATTATTTTGTGCCTTGAACTAATTAAGATGCAAAGTCGAGAATAATTTAAGAGAACAGGATTTCTACCAACCGGTCTGGTCCAAGTGTCCATGGTGAGGTCGTCATGTAAATGGCTGGCAGAAGTATTGCATATTTTATTTGACTTAAAACTAGTGGCCAGATCAGTAATTTAAGCAAATTTAACGGAAAACTGCCCGACGTTCGATTTAATATTGTTATTGCGGCGCCATCGAGTATTGTTGGCTTCAATTGATTCGCAGCGAATTTGAATTGAATTAAATTAGTTAGCTACTGAACAAATTCGCCAATTTGCAATTGCTGTGTTTAATACAATGAACGAAGCCAAGGAGGGAAAACAATGGCTTGGTGACTGCGGCGGACTGTTGTGGAGGTGCCTAATGTAAGATGTCGTGCTTCGAATTGAGCATAACTGGCATGGAGCACGCTGCTGCTCGGTGACTTGCAAAGGGAGATTGTACATTATTCTTGAATTAACGTTGTTGTGTCGCATGCAATTAAACCAAAGAGTCAAAGAGACACAGTTAATGACAGCAACACTAATAACAACAATAACAAAGTGACTCCTTTAATGCGCTTATGCACACGAAGTGTGGAAGGGGTGGGCATGATGGAGTAAGTGTAGGCAAGATGTGCTGCAGCGGGCAACGCTAGTATGCATTTGCATGCAACAACATGATATGGCATTTTGCATAAAGGTCTGAAAACAAAAACACAAGAAAAAATCAACTTTGGCAATCGCATTGGCGTGAACATGACGTAAAGTGTCTTTATTTCAATTGTTGTTGTTATTAGTACTTGCTGCTGTGAGACTGTGGCAGCCAAAGGCCCGTTGGGCGGAGCTGGAACGTGTTGTTGTTTTGCAATTGCACAATTCTGTTATAACCGTGTTGATTCTATGCCTTTCGAATAATTGTGTGATTTTAATGTTATATAATGTGTTTTAAAAATTTTAGTTTTGAGCTTTAATTATGCAAAATATAACGAATAAGGCAAAAATTCAGCATGATGCAAAAGTTATATTATGCATGATTATGTGAGTATTTGTGAGTGTGGCTATTTATGTAGCGTACATTCCAGTCTTTTTAAACATTTGCACTTCTAAAATCCAACTTCTAAACAATTTAAGCTTAGCTGAACTGAAAATATTCATTGGTATTGCATGTTTTGCTCTTTATTAGCTTCATTAAATTAAGAGACAATATTATAAGATCAGTAGCCCAAAGTTATTTTGATTTCAATTACCAACTTGTACATATACGTACATACATACGTACAACATTTCGTCTAGGCACCAAAATGTCTCGCTGTCGAATCGTTACCGTAGCAGGTGATTTGCAAAAAAAGTAAACAAATGAAAAATGTAACTGAAACTTGCAACTGAGATAAGTACACAATGGACATGCTGCGGTAAATGTCGCAATAAATTATAAATTGTTATGAGAAAAAAATGGTTTTAAAATTAAAATAAATAGTATGTGTGTGCATGTGTGCGCAACAAAAATCGGCTACAATGTGAACGGTGGCGCAAGGAATCTGGCCAAGATCCAATAACGTGTGTGAATGCAACAATGCCCCACTTATTGCGCGCGTCTTTGCGAACTTAGTAAATAAATTTCCATATGTGTTCAATAGAAAAGCCAGCAGTGAATTCATGTGCTGTGTCCAGCGCAGCATTTTAGTAAGCCAAATGTCTAGCAACATAAACATACATACCTACATACATACATGCCTAAGATCAGTGCACATCTGGCGGCAATGTAAACAGATTCGAAACATACATTACCGTACCTCGGTTTACTTCATGATCTATGAGGTACGCAGCCTACATGGCTAATGCTTTGACTGGGCCACAATGTGCCAAATGAATGGCGTGTTACATACAAAGTTTAAAAGGCGCTTTGTAAACGAAACGAGATATTTTTGCCTTTTTTCGTTATGTACATAAATACGTATATATAAGTTACTAGTGTCAGTGTTTAAAATTCGTGCATTCAAGTCGTTCAAAGACAGTCTAAAGACATTTTAGCCACTTTTTTCTAGTCGGTATATAGTGCAGATCAATGATAAACGTTGCAGCTTTTTTTCGTTTTCATTATGAACGCATGCGGCGAATATCAAGGAACTAAAATTGTTAGGAAAACCTGGCAATTGTTGCATATACAAAAACACCAAAAAACAACTTCTTACTAAGAAGTTGCCTGCCAGCCGCGGCAGTCATTGAGTTGCTTACAACAAAGCTCTAGTTTTTTTCTGTATAGCTTTTTATATATTTAAATTTTATCTTATTTATTTTTTTGTTTTTATCATTGCAGATGGCTAACAGATTCTGTTCAACAACGATTTTGTTATTTTTTGCTAGTTTAGGCCTTACGTTGGCTGTGCAGGTCTCGAATGCCGGCTATCACATTGTTCACAATGTAGATCACAGTACATCACATAATTTTAGATATTTACAGAGTGCACCAGCATCCCCATATGCCTTACCACTGACCAAGGAGTTTTATGGGTAAGCTCATAGTGGTCATGGTAATGTCAACTAAGTCCATTTGTGAAGTAATTTAAATTGAATTTGAAATTCTAGTAATGCGCTGCCCACCGGCTATTCTGCTGCGTCACCGGCACCTGCTAATCCATTTATTCCGTATGCTACACCCAATCCAGCATATGGACACTTCTTTCCTCGTGCAGGCATGGTCACATGTGCTACAACGCCTGCTAGTTGTGAAAAGTCAGCTTATCGTACGCTGGATGGTTCTTGTAATCATTTGGAGCGTCCCGAATTGGGTGTGGCCAATTCAAGGTATGGTCGTCTGCTGACACCAAGGTACGCCGATGGCATTTCGGCGCCAACGAGATCCATTACCGGTAACGAATTGCCAAATGCGCGTTTAATCTCTGTACAAGTTTTCGGCGAAGAGGATGTACCTGATCCCGAATTTACGCTGCACAACATGCAATGGGGCCAGATCATGACACACGACATGAGCATGCAAGCGGGAGGCACTCAATCAAGTAAGACCTACGGCATTTTCAAATATAAACCATAATATGAAATTTAAATTGAAGCCTAACACTCTAAAAAGAATCAGGAAGGCTAACCTGGCACTTTATGTCTGTAGAAGAGCAATAGGCAAAACCTGGGGAATTAAACGTGGAATTGCATATTGGTTGTATATATCAGTCGTCAGACCTATTCTTCTGTATGGTAATGTTGTCTGGTGGCCTGTGATGCAGAAGAAAACCTCTTGCGAAATTCTCAGCAAGGTTAAAGATCGGCGGAATTGGCTTAAGTGATGTTATGAGAACCACGCCAACTATGACGGTGGACCTCATGCTACACTTGGCACTACTCGATCTCTTCTGCTATCATGCTCAAAGTAAGCTCACAGTGGAAAGCGAGTTCCTATGGACATTCAAACATTCCGTCGATCTCTTAACGAGATGTCCTCTCAACTTTGCTTTAAACTGTACCCGGTCACATGGATAATCCAGGGAACTACAGGGGCGACCAACTTGCAAGGGACGGAACCAACCAATCAATGCCTATCTAAGACCATAATCAGGCTAGACAGGACTCAACTAGAAAAGGAACCCTGTTGTTGTTAGGGCATATATATGTTTGTGATAGCCGAATGCGCATGTACAGTGAGCGCACAAGGCACTGTCTAGTTAGGGTATCATGAATTAAGACTAGAGGTCTTAACGAACGATTTCTGTTGCAGCTGAAGGAATGAAGAAAACTGAAAATAATCCAGCACTTTTTCTGCACGGGCCCAGCTCTAGCTAGAAGGAGAACACGTATCTTAGGATCTCCTTTCATCAAAAGTATAGACAACCTATACCAATTAGGGATTAATAACCTTGATCGCTTCATTAAAAGCTCTTAAAGTTTTCATCCAGCTGAGAGGTAGCTGGGCCGTCGATTTTGTGGCTCACAGCGGACCTAACCTGTGGTCTAATTGGCTTCACTTCCCATGGAATGAAGCTACCCAACCTAACTTAACCTTAATATGAAATTTTAAAAAAAAAATATGTTTGTATAAAAATGCTAATTGCATGTGCAATACTTTACAGAGAAGCATCCAACTCAGTGTTGTACGGCCGATGGACGCTTGGTGGGCTTGGACACAGCGCACAAGACTTGCTTTGCCATTATAGTGCCACCGCATGATCCTGTCTATTCACAAGTGCGCACCGAATGCTTGAATTTCGTTCGTACACTCACCGATCGTGACGCCAATTGCCAATATAACGGCGGACCGGCGGAACAGTTGACCGTTGTAACTGCTTTTCTGGATCTATCCCTGGTCTATGGTAACTCTATTCAGCAGAATAGTGACATTCGTGCCTTCCAAGGCGGCCGTATGCTTGTCGAACAGCGCAACGGTGCCGAATGGTTGCCATCATCGCGTAATGTCACTGGTGATTGCGATGCCATCGAATCAAACGAGGTTTGCTACCGCGCGGGCGATGTGCGCGTCAATCAGAATCCAGGCCTTACCATTTTGCAGACTATACTATTGCGTGAACACAATCGCATCGCCGACGCTTTGGCGAAGCTCAATCCACATTACGATGATCGCACACTATTCCAAGAAGCACGGAAAATAAACATTGCACAGTATCAGCATATTAATTACTATGAATGGCTGCCCATCTTCCTGGGTACCGAAAATATGCTGAAGAATCGTTTGATCTACAATGCTCCTGGCGGCAGCTATGTAAACGATTACGATCCGAATATCGATCCCTCTGTGTTGAATGAACACGCCACAGCCGCTTTTAGATATTTTCATTCGCAGATCGAAGGCAGATTGGAGTAAGAAAACTGTGCAGCTCTTTTTTTCATTTTTTACCATAAAAAACTAACTTTTTTGTTTTGTTTTGATTTGTTCGTGTAGTTTGCTATCTGAGTTGCGATCTGTCTTGGGTTCATTGCGGCTCAGCGACTGGCTAAACCGGCCCGGTATAATCGAGGCTGGAGACAACTTTGATTCGCTTACGAGAGGTCATGCCACACAGCCAGAGGAGCTGACAGACATCAACTTCGATCGTGAGGTGGGTAGTGGGAGCTTTGCATACATTTGCATTTATTTGTATTTTATTAATGCAAAATGACAATGGCAGTATTGCATTTATTAAATGCTAAATGCAGCTGCTAAAAGCCAAATAATGGTTATTAAACTGATTTTATTTTATTGCGCAGATCAAACACTTTTTGTTCAGACGAAACAATCCGTTCGGTTCGGATCTACGTGCTATTGATGTGCAACGAAATCGCGATCACGGTCTTGCCTCGTACAATGACTTCAGAGAGTTTTGCGGCTTGAGACGTGCCCATAAATGGAATGATTTCATGGATTTAATGGACGGACAAGTAAATATCATTAACACCTCCTAGAAAATTTAAATAGAATAAGAATTTATGCATGGTTTACATACTTGCAGTCTGTTTCTGCCTTGAGCTCACTGTATGCCAGTCCAGATGATGTTGATTTGACCGTTGGTGGTTCACTGGAGGCTCATGTCTCTGGAGCTTTAGCCGGTCCGACCTTCCTGTGCATACTTACAGAGCAGTTCTACAGAACACGCGTTGGCGATCGTTTCTTCTTTGAAAATGGTGATAAGTTAACAGGTTTTACACCAGGTAAGTAGCTGCAAAAGTTTTTATTCCTATTATATTTGTATAACAGTGCGGGTTTTGCAGAACAACTCATGGAGATTCGTAAATCATCGATGGCGCGACTGTTGTGTGACAATGGCAATCATATTTCCTCCATGCAGCCACACGCCTTTAGAACAGTTTCCGGATCGTAAGTTATAAAAAAAGAGCCATCTTAGACAAATCATTCAACACTTGAATTTTTGTTGTTTTATAGCAATCCTGTTGTGCCATGCTCCAAAATTCCGGTTGTCGATTTGACTAAGTGGATTGACCAAAAACCATATGTGTCAGGGCCATATCACTATGGGAAATAAGCTTTCAGAATGTTACATTTTGCTTTTATAATTAAATATATGTATCTTTATGTAATTAGTTTCAAATTTACATTTAATTGCCGTGTTGTAAATATTTCTAAACAAATTTTAAAAATACATCAAAGTTGAATTAGTGAATCTGTTACGTTTAATTGTAAATTAAGAGTGCCGATTTATAGTGCATTAGATATTTGATCGCCGTTTTTTGGAGTTTGCTACTTAACAATGTTCAAATAATTTACTTGGATCTGAATACACCTGCGCTGCAAACTGTTTGATCGTATCCTCAAGGAGGAGCCTCGGACGAAGTTATAACAAAATCGATCAAATACTCTTTAACACATTGTTAAAGATCGTCAAATGTTTCCTGATATAACTTTCGCAATGGCCTCTAACTGAAAGGTACCAATTTTTTAATTGTAGCCAAATGTAAACGAAGCAAAAAACTACTGCAACTTAGGTTGTCACTTTCAAAGTCTTTTTATTTTCAAATGCAGTTTTCAGTGGAATTTCTTCAAATTTGAAAAATTCCGTTTGGTGAATTTATTTTACTGCAGTTTTACAAGCCACCGCTGGTTTGCCAGTTTTTGTAAGAAAATATACAAAGAGTTCTTCGCGCACCCATAACCACATACAAACCAAGCAAACTGCTTGTTAACAATAATCTCTGGGTAAATTACATCTCTGCGCCAAGGTTGCATCCAATGCTTTTCTCGTTTGACATTCAGTCCCGTTACTTTTATTAGCTCGTAATAATTTAATTGTTTCAAAGTCAGTGTGAAGTCCGATTAAATTTGATGAAAAGAAATAAAAAGTATGCATAGAATACCTCTAGATTTGCCTATTGCGCCGAGCCTTTGGCGGCGGACATCCACGGAATACGAATTATTTGAGCATACGCTACTTTGTGGCAACGTGACGTACGTATTTTAAAATTTTTTTTGTGAAAATGATTTACTAAATTTTTAGTGATTTTTTTCTCAGCGAGATGGATTTGTGGTTAAAAGAGTTGAAATACGAGACTGATACGTTTTTCAATGGCAGCATTGAATTCGCAAACGGCTTAATGCGCAATGCGAATGAATTAATGTTAAGTCAGGATCCAAAATGTCTGCAAGAGGTGCGTAGCGTAAAAACCGATTAGCTTGAAGCTAGTAAGCGATTTTTTTTAATGCATGTTTTGCAGGCTCTATATGCACTTCAAAAACTAATCTATCGTGCACCGACGAATTCGATTGCGTTTCTTGATGCTTTGCTTGCTCGTGGCCAGTGTTACGTCAAAGTCGGCCGGCTTTCGGTAATTTAATCAAAGCATGCTTTTGACAGCGGTTAACTGATTATGAACCATTTGTACTTCTTTAGCATGCAGTCAACGATTTCGAAATGTATTTACATTTTAAATCTGAGCTTAAGAATATGCGAGCACTGTTTCGAGTGCACGGTTATCTGGCATTTTGCTTTTATATGATGCGTATAACAGAGAAAGCGCATTATCACGTGCAGGAATGCAACTTTTATAAGAGTAGGATTGAATTTGCAATGGAAGTCGGATTAAACATAATTTAATATTATTATATTTTAGGTCAACTTCCACCTGATATACTTAGAGAGGAACAACAAGGTAGTTATAAGTAGAATCAGTAATTTTCGTTTGTTTTTAATATAACCTTTTTGCTGCAGATGGTTCTGTGCGTTTCATATTTGATAACATGTCTTTATTCGAAGAGGAGCTATTATGTGCGAAAAGCTTCAAATTGCAACTGATTGAAACCAAAAGCAACAAATACATTCCATATAAAGGTTTTAATCATAATAATGAAATACCGCTCAGTTCGGCATCCTGTTACCATGTTACGTAAGTATTTATGTCTTTTGTGTGTACTTTAGTAGTGTTCAAACTGTACTTTGTCGTTTAAGTATGTCGAATTCTTCCTGGGGCATATATACAGCAGACAGCATACCAAAGGGTGAAACTGTTTTGGTTGAAGATCCAATCACTTTTAGCCTGTCAACGCCTTTTGCGAATTGTGAACTATGCTTTCTGTATAGCGAGCAGCTGTACACCTGTTTCGATTGTCGTTACAAGACTTATTGTTCGGTAGAATGCATGGAGTTGGACAAGACGGAGCATGAGCATGAATGCATCGGTTATAAATACCTTGTGCTACTGGCTTTGGACGCAACAAGAGTATTTCGTTTGTTTATGCGTGTGATAACCTATTTAGCGAAGAAGGTATTCAACACACTCAATATAGACAAATTGACAACTGTTGCTGAAGTTTGGGAGTATATGGTACAGTGTATCGAAAAAGATCTGCCAAATGCATCGCCGTATATGAAATTTCTAACAACAAGACCCAATTATGAGTTGTTAACGAATTCGCAATTTGCAACATTGATCACTTACACTTTTCGTCTTACGATTTTCGTATATCGCATGACAAGTGCCAACGAGCTTTGTTTCAATAAACTGCAGTTGTCCATTCGACAGACGATGATACTCATGGGAGCCATTTTGTTGCGTCTCAATTGTCACATCATATTAAATTCGAAAGAAACGGAATTCAACGTTGACACGCCAGTTATGTCGGATGAGCTCACAAACGTTGAACAAGAGAACAAAACAAATAAACAAACTGAGGAGCATAAACGCGTCAATCGAAATATGTATGTGCATTATAAAATAAACACAGCAGTTGAATTCCCTAAAGTCTACGAGCGTCTTAGGCGCAACATGAATGAGAAACCGAAAATTATGCTGCCCCACACTGAACACACACTCGAATGTCCCAACATACAGAGTACACTAACGAATTTCATGGACAATGTGGCGGAGACATGTTTCGATGTGGAGGGCTTAAATTTCTTTCTCTTTAGCGAAACGTCCGACATGGGCACGACACCCACTGCGGCCAAGAACTTGGCAGATCAACTGACTGGCCTGTCCTGCGCCAAACGTTGCGAATTTATGGTACATTTTACACGCAATTTTCATATTTACGTGGATGAATATTTCTTTCAATTACGTCTGCGCCGCCGCAGCATACGCCAGGTTGTCACAAACATGTGCACCACTTTGCTCAAATTCGGCCACTCCTGCAGTCCCAATGTAGCAATCGTGCACTTAAGTAATGGGATAATCCTGGGCAAGACATTGCGTGACATCAAGCCTCATGAGGAGCTTACCATTTGCTACAAAGCAAATTACATGCAGCATGGCCGCAGCCAACGCACAGCATTTTTGAAACATAACGGCATAACTTGCAATCAAAAATGTTGCACATCAGATGAAAAGGACGAGCCGACGGTGTGTAATCATTATTAAAATAACTTGCTAATGTTTAACATATCTATATCTACGTTGTCAGAATATACGCTTAGCAATTTACTGCGATAACTGTGAAAATGCGCGTCTCGAGATTACACCAGTGCAAGGCAAATGCATAAATTGCAACATGAGCTATAATCAACAGCTGCTGTCCTGTCGTTTATTCATACACGCTATTGAGGAGGAAATCAGGCATAAATCGAGAACAATGGGTTGGCAGCGACCTTCTCGCATTATTGTTATTAATCTTGGCGTTATTGTTATTAAAAGGCGTTTTTTTCAGCTGGTAGTCGCGAACTGGCGATACTGCAAGGTGCCTATTTTCAGTATGTCAACATGCACTTTGTCGATTGTAACGAATATCGTTTACGTGCTGAACTTCAGTTTGTCAAGTTTTTGGCACAAGAAAGTAAGTTTGATCTATATATTAATATTTTTTGGGTTGATAATCGCCAGAATAGTCAGAAACTATTAGCACCTTTCTCTTTCTTAATTAACGTTCTTCTTAGATTTCTCGCAACAGGCTTGTGATGTGATATTTTTAATACGAGGTCATTTAAAACATTATGACGAACCTTCAATGTGGTTTGATTTCTATGCTAGTATTTTGGACACAATCAAGACTATACTACACAATGTGCTCGATTACGGGTGGGTAGCAAGAAGTTACTATTAAATTTGTTTGTCTATAATATGCGTTTTATTTTTTTAGCATGCATACGACTATGGAACGCAGTAGTTTAAGTAAACTTTGCACATTGGCCATCTTTATTATTAAAGGTCAAGAATCGTACATAAACTTCTACTGCGGCGATGATTATGCCTTAGCGCCAATATATAGTGAATTAAATAGATTCCATGAATGGAAAGACAAAATCGATGCATTTGTTTTGATGCCAATCGAACTGCAAGAGAATATGTTCATAAAATAATTGTGCGTACATCCGTCATTTTACTGTTTTGTATAGTTTCCCAGTTTTTGTTCTAATTTCCATTCGTTTTAATACTATCTAACTGTGACACATATACATACATAGTACGTAATTAATTGTTCGTTTTTATTCAAGCGCACATATGCATAAGGCAATAAAACTTAAAATAATGAAAGCAACGCGAGCACGGTCAACAAAGATAATACATCTACATCAGAAGATAATTATCAATGTGTGTTACACAAAAGAAAAAAAAAACCAAATATAAAATACAAACATAGCAGACAATATAATGCAGAGTCCGCACAAAAGATTAATAAAGCTACTTTAGTGAGTAACAGAAGAAAGTTAAGCAACGGCAGCAGCCGCCACCATGATTCTTACGAGTTGTAAATGAAAGTAATACCTCTTTTGTTTACGGTTGTCAAAATGTAAACATTGTTTTGCAGCAGCGATGAGGCCGATAACTAAGGTAGTTATTGCGGTGTCAATTAGCAATTTGCTATGCGAAAATTTGAAAGTGTCTAATGCGTATAAAAAGTAGACGACATTCTGAAAAATGTCATAGTTTAGTATTTTAATGCAGAATGGTTAACAAGGGACAAATAGTAGGTGCAAAAGATGTGCGGTAAAGAAATAACACATACTATTGACAAGCAGAAAATATTAAAATTTTATTATTGATAATTGAAAAAAAAGACATAAATACTAACAAATGAGCATAGATACATACACTTACGTATGCATAAATAAGTTAACTTAAATTTTTGTTTTTGCTTGGTTTAGTAAGTCACACGTGCGCTGTCTCGCCATTTGGTAAGGTCAAGCTGTGGTAAATCTTCGCAGTTCACCAAATAGTTTCTGCAAGAAAAACAAAAATATGTGTTATTGTGTAAATAGAATAATGAAATTTAAATGGGATTTGCATTACCTGTTATTGGGGAATACGAAGACATTCGGCTGTATGCGACGCAGATAATATGCATTGTTGCAAAAGACTGTGGCCAGGCTAATCTTGCGGATTTCCGCCAATTGTTCTGCAAAACGACAAACTCAATTAAATTGTATCGTCATCGTGTTTGCCAGTTTAACTCACCTCGTGTGAAGCCACTGCGGCGGTTGGCATTCTCAAAGAAGAAACGATCGCCAATGCGTGTTTTCAATAATTGTCTGGCCATAACGCAGCGAAGTGTCGGACCAAAGATGGCTTTCGGGGCATGTATTTCGAACGTAGCACCGACGCTCACTTCCACATCGTCGGGAGTGGCGTAAAAATTTTGCAATTTGCGAATATTCTAGCGAAGATTAAAAAAAAAAAATGTAATAAGAAACAAATGCTTTTGAAAAGGGAAACCGTACTTCGTTTGATATTTCATTAGAAAAGTCGGACCAGAGAATGGCACGACGCAGGCCACAAAAGTCGCGCAAGTCGTTGTATGAGGGCATACCGAAATCACGGCTGCGATGTATATCGATTGACTTCAAATCTGTGCCATAATTGTCATTTTCTTTACGATTCATGTAATGTTTAAGCTCGGGATCAATGTTGCCATCAGATCTCTTCTGCAATTGTGTGGCCATACCGCGCAACATTGCTGCGAAATTGTCCTTTTCAGTCATTAATTTGCTGTTGCTTGCACGTTCGAAGAAATTACTGAGACGCATCGTTTTATTTGAGAAACGATCAGGTGAAACGAGCCTAGAAGTTAGAAGAATCTTATTTAGCATAAAATAGGCCTAGGCATATCTATAATAAATCTGTACTTACGAAAACCAACCGGGCACTTGAGTGTGTCCATAGCGGAAGGCGGCCGCTGCACTCTCCACTAAAGCCGCGGGATCCGCACTCTCATCATAATCGTTGATATGCTCGCCTGGGTGGCTGGTGTAATAAATCAGTCCATTCGCATACGCATAGCTATGACCCAACACCAACGGCAGCCAGTCATAATAGGTAATCTTCTGGTAGAGGCCAATGTTGATTTTACGCGCCTCCTGATACAGTCGCTCATCGTCATAGTGTGGATTTAAACGTGCCAGCTGATTGGCAATGCGGTTGTGATTCAGCAGCCATACCGTGTGCATGACAATAATTGTAGGATGGAAGCGATTGCGTTTATCGGGTAAGGCATAGCATTCGCTCTGCTCGCTGCAATTGTCTTCATCGTTGGCATTTGAAACTGGCAAAAAGTGTCGTCCGTTGATGTAACTCGTGCGCAAGAGACCACCCTTGTGCAGGCGTACATTGTTGCTTTCCTTCAGCGAGTTGCCATAGAGTGAGCCCAAATCCAAGTAAGCAGTGGCCATTGTGATTTTCTCTGCATAGGGCAAACCACTTTTAGGACAGATAGCATCGGCATCAGAAACGCTGCGGGCGAAACTCAGGCATGATTTACCCATGTTATATGCTATCGGATCTTGCGAATTCAACTGTATGTTATAACAGGCGTTGTGCTCTGGGTCGCTGCAACAATCCGCTGCAAAAATCGGGGCAATGCTTATTAACAATATTCTTATTTAATTAGCAATGGTTCCTAGCTACACACCTGGGGCACCATCAAGTGTTTGCATACTAATGTCGTGTGCAATTAGTTGACTCCATTGCATAGCGGCCATTGTGCGGTAATCATCGCCATGCGACTCTTCACCATACATGGACATAGAAATTAGACGCGCATTGGGCAATGGTGCACCGCTGCTTGATACGCTGGGCGAGTAGACCTTGTCACCGTAGTTGGGCGGAAGTAGACGATTATACCTAAAGGATGCAAAAAATGCAGGCATTAAAAAAACCATTACGACTAATGAGATTCAATAAGACGCGAAACTTCGCTTACCTGGAAACAGCGATACCAAATCCAGGAAATTGCAGATTGTTGCACGAGCCGTCCGCGCTGCGGTAGAAAAGATTTGCGGTGTCGTTCAGACAATCCGCCGGAGGTATGCCACATGTAATTGCCTTCGATTTAAGCGTATGCGCGTTTAAGCCATGATGTTCCGCAATAGATAAGCTCGGGTTAATGCCATATTTGCGCAATATATTGTTGAGAATCGAATCCAAAGAGTAATCAGTATGCGGCGATACTGCGGGTTTTATTAAAAAAAAAGGTGACGCATTTTCAGCAGAATATCCAGCATCCGTTCTTCTCAAATGGGCATAAGGACTATATTTGTAAAATAAGGAAAGATCATTATAAAATAGATTATAATAAAGGGATGATTTTATTTATATAAGTACCACTGTGCGGGTATTGATGCCTCCGCTCTTCTCAAATTGGCATAAGGACTGGAATTATTTGAAAGGGAAAGACCGATGAGGATTATGACTGCTAAGTTTTATATTGAATGTATGTCCTTACCACTGTCCGGGTACTAAGGAATCCGCTCTTTTCAAACTGGCATAAGGACTGTAATTGTATGAATGTAAAGAAACGTTGTATATTATGTGTTCAAGATTTTATATACAAAGAAAGTACCATTGTCCGGCTGCAGTATAGCTGCCGATGACCAGAACCGCTAAGTAGCTGCCCAAAACAGTTATTATTTGCATGACGGTGCTTTAAGAAAGTTGATAACAATTCCGATTTATTCACGCGTATTTATACCTGATAATTTTTCAACAGTTTTTCGCCAATGGTCACGACACTCGCAAAAATGTGCGGCGTCAAGAGTTTTTCATTGACGCGGGTAGCTTCCGCGTAGTGGGTACGTGTGGTATTTAAGATTTTTGTCGGTGATCGACCAAGCGCCGCAGATAAGACCTTTAGTTGTAAATAAATGGGGCCAATAACCACAAAGAATTTGTTAAGCGATGTAAACGGAATTTCGCATTAATATTTATTCAGTGCTCTTTCTTAAAATATGATTTTTCTACGGTATAGAGATGAAACGGGTTTCTTGACACTTTGTCAACGGCCACAACGAGTGGTCTGTCGAGGCTGCGTTCTTGTGGCATTTCATCAATGTTATCTTTGGAATCGTCCACTATAATGTATTCAGTATTCGACATGTTGTCATCCTCAGCAGTTTCTTCTATTGAGTCCGTAGCACTGTGCTCCATTTCGATAATGTTGTCGTCGGGGTAGCTGTCTTCCTCTTGGAGTTCGTCAACAATCGTTTCTGCTGGTTTGTCCGCATCCTCACGAGGAATGGTTGATGATAAAACGTCGTCAGTAACTGCGTCATCATGTGTCTGATCATAATCAAGTCGATTATGCTGATAACCATGATCGTAGTGATGATCGTGACCGTAATGAAAACCATGGTGATGTCCATCATTGTTACCATGGTGATGTCCATCGTGGTGACCATGGTGATGTCCATCGTGATGACCATGGTGATGTCCATCGTCATGACCATGGTGATGTCCATCGTGGTGACCATGCTGATGACCATCGTGGTGGCCATGATGATGTCCGTCATGGTGACCATGTTGGTGATCGTGGTGGTGACCATGATGATGATCGTGGTCATGGTCGTGTCCATGACTGTGCTTATGACCATGATGATGATTATGATCGTGATCGTGTGCATGATCATGCTTATGTCCATGCTTGTGGCCATGATCATGATGATGATGATGATGGCCGGGACTTGTCGAGTGATGATGATGATGATGATGATTTTGAGTACCACCTTTGTCGTTGTTGCCTTTACTAGGCCAAGGTGGTATTGGATACAAAGGGTATGGTGGATACGGCGGCGTATGATGATGTGGTGGTGCTGGTTTTCCCGGCGCTCCAGGAATTCCGGGCATACCAGGTGGTCCTGATAGTCCAGGAAAACCTTTATCGCCGTGTTCACCCGGATGTCCGGGTTTACCTGGAGCACCTGGTGGTCCGGGCGGGCCTGGAGGGCAATGGCACATGTGTGGTTGCATATGCGTTGGCGGTGGGTAATATTGCGGTGGCAACGCTTTGTAGATAACCTTTGCAGGGGCTGGCGCTGGTGCTGGAGTGCCAATGCTGACAAAACGCGCCGTCTGTTTGGCAATTTCCTTAGCGTTTACCAAGAAGTGATTGTTGCCTAGAGATGTTTGAAATAATTTTTGCCATTTCGAATCCAGTATTCGTTCTGGTACTTACCCAAACAGGCAACTAGACCGACTACTATGAGCAGTTTCATCATAAAAACTTGTGTGCGTACTCTGTCGGAATGTCCAATCTTTTATACACATTGCCAATCCATTTAAATAAACGCAATATTTTGTAAAAATGCCAATGAAAGAAAAACGACAAAACACTTTCAATTCGCATACATCTTTTACCGTTAGATACAACATCCATTGAGAGTTTTGTTTGACGCACAAAAGAAGAACCTGTTTTGCATAGATTTCTGGTATTGATCGCCATTAGTTTCTTCCAATGCCCTTTTCAGTATCATTTTTTGGTGTGTTAAATTAGTTAAATTATTTGATTAACTATTAGCATGAGAAAAACATTCTAAATGAAGGCAACACTCGAATGAACCAATCAAGTATAACTCGAGAACCACAAATCAACTGAATCAACTGTTATGTACCTTTGACAATAGATTGAAAGTGTAGAATTTATAACGGCATAAATTAGACTGAGAAACAAATGTTTTTTTCCAAATATTTTCAATAAATTTAAAATTAATTTGCTCGCGTGGAAATTTATAACTAAACCGTTGTGCATAAGTTGTCCGTTTTAAAAATGGAATTTATAAATTTCCATTTTTATGTTTACATTTCAACTGGCACAATTTTTGGCGATTCTGGCTGGCTGAGATTGCTACGCATCTCAATAAAGTGACCATTAATATGTGTGTGAATGGAAGTAAGTATGCACATCGACACGAGTCACACTGATAAGCAATTATTGTATTACAAACCATAAATATTTCTAAAAATCAGAAAACAAAGCCAAATACAAAAGCTTATAAGATATAACTGTGTCAATTTATCTTCGCTTAGAATAGCAAGAGTACAAGGTTAAGTCTGCGTGAAAGTTTTAAGGTCAAAAATCAATTTTCATGGGCTTCACAAATGTTATGTAAAAGGTACAATATCGACGCAATAAGCAAAGGAGCATGATTCCCAATGGATAGGTCAGTAACTGTTTTAGAGTTTATGGTAATCACAATGCAACTTTATTAGTTCACAAGTGAATGTAGAACAGATGTGTAAATTTTTGAAGGTGAGTTAAAATAATGCAAATGGAATACAATAAAATTAAATTAGAAAAACGATGCCATCAGCGACCATGATCTGATTATCCTCGGTCATGCGGTGCACGGCGGCATCAATTTCACCAGTTGAGAAAGGCTCGGTGTTGTTTTCGTTAATAGCCGCCGTAATGCGACTGAGCGAGAGACTCTGCTCGCGCGCATCACGGAAAAGGCGCTGCAAACTGTTCTTGAAATTGGCCAGTCGTGCTTCAGCAATGTAAGCAGGCACAGAAGATGCTGTCGTCGCAGCATTCGAGCTGCCTTCACTCGT
The DNA here is from genome assembly GCA_037044495.1 of Stegana nigrithorax. NCBI lineage: Eukaryota > Metazoa > Arthropoda > Insecta > Diptera > Drosophilidae > Stegana > Stegana nigrithorax. Next base: position 398,035 of record JBAMBQ010004802.1, on the reverse strand, counting down.
TTGACTTTCCGTGGCAGTAGTGGATCCGTTTGTTGTTGTGGGTTTGCTTGCGGGCAATGAACGACGGGTTTCGCGGCGAGTCAGATCACCGGCATCAGGTTGCGGTGTCTCGATATCCTCGTCACTATCGTAGCCAGCCGTTTCGGTGCGTGTGCGTTTGCTGCGACGCGATGATGAGCGCTGCGACCTGTCATCACCATTTTCATCCTCATCTGAAGAGGTCCCATCGCGATGCCGTTTGTTGCCCTTCTCCTTCTCGAGCACTTTTTTGAAGTAGGCGAACTGCACAAGTTCAATAGCCGAATGAGCATCATCTACGGTAACGGTTTTGGACATACGTGCGCGCGCATGTGCCGTCGACAAACGAATTAGAGTCTCCAGCGTACGTGGCGTGACAGGTTGTGTGCGTGCAACGTCGAATGTGACGCTCTCTTGCGAACGCAAGCGTGAATACTCATTAGCAATGGCTTCGCAGGCCTGCTCACTCAGCTTGGGCTTCATGCATTTTGCAATGTGAATGTATTTACGCATAAACTCAACGGATAGGATCTTCTCGTGGCGTTTGCGAGATTTTCCGTGCAGCAACGCATCGTACTTCTCGTAGACCTCGGTGTCTTTTTTCTGCAACATATTTTATTTCAGTCAATATATTGTTTGAATATGCATGACTTTCTTACACAAACCTCTTCCGAATTTGAAGCAAAGGAAAGCGTATCTGCATATGAACTGCCCATTGATAACGGCTCGCCATCAGCCTCTTTGGGGTTGCGGTAGCGATGCATGCGCACCACATGGTCGGATATCATTTGATCAACATCGCTATCAATGACGTCCAACATGACGAACAACAGATCGAAACGAGACAATAGAGAATCTTGCAGGCCAATGTTCTCCATTGGGGTTTTATATTGATCATACTATGCGTTAAATAATTAAAAATTATTCAATTATTCTAAGGTAACTATTTTTTAGTACAACTTATAAAAAACTTACACGTCCATACACTGGATTAGCGGCCGCAAGCACCGAACAGCGTGCATTTAATGAAGCATGAATACCCGCTTTTGATATAGTAACGCGTCCCTGTTCCATGACCTCGTGTATGGCTGTACGATCAATGTCACTCATCTTGTCAAACTCGTCAATGCAAACAACACCGCGGTCTGCCAGCACCATGGCGCCTGCTTCCAGGCGCCGTTCACCGGTCTCTTGATCGGTGGTAACTGCCGCCGTCAGACCAACACCACTAGAACCTCGACCTGTGGTAGCTATAGCGCGCGGCGCCGTGTTCAAGACGTACCGCAGCAATTGTGACTTCGCCACACTGGGATCTCCAATTAGAAGGACATTAATATCGCCACGAAGACGTGTACCATTCGGCAGCTGCTTTTCAACTCCACCGAGCAGCAAGCAGAGTATGGCCTGCTTGACGAAGGAATGTCCATGTATGGATGGAGCCAGACTTTTGCTTAACAGTTCATAGATGTCGTTATTTTTCGCGAGTTTCTTGCACAGCATGATATCTTCACGACTGATATCGAGATTACTTTCTTTACTCAGTAATGAAATGTTGTTTGCGAGTAACACGGTGCGGAAAGTTCCGGAGGTGTAGCCTCCAGTTTTGCCTGGCAGGCAACGATAATTGCCTACGATTTGTACGCGATCACCTGGCTTGCAGCGATCGACGAGATCATCGTCGCATACAATGTCTACCGAACGCGGTAATTGCCCAGCAGGCGCTTTTTCAGGCATCTCCTGTATTGTTAATGTCTGATGATCCTTGTAGACGGAGAGTCCAAATTCCGTTTCAAGCAGATTGCCATCTTCGTCCTTGGTAGGATAAACAGCGCTCGAAGGCACCGCCTCAAATGACGTCAAGTCAGTGTATTTTCGCTCTAGTACCTTGCGCGTGGTCGGGCAATAGTGCACACTGCGCACTACCTTGGGATGTATGAGCGATAGCTTCGTTACGATACCCTCCACACAGACCAAATTGCCCAGATACACAGAGGTTAACGAACGCGGCGTCACGTGCCGATTACCAAAACAACCTTCAAAACCAACGAAAAAGTCTTCAAACTGCTTAGCATATGAGGGGTCAACCGTCTGAGCGTACTCTTTAAGAGCGCGCCCAAATGCAAGTTGTTCGTCCGAGGCGTTGTTCAGCAGTCCTAGAGCACGTTGTGGATTCTTTCGCTTTAAGTCATTAACATTTACTATTAAACGACGACTCTTTTCCGCAATCATATCCTTAACATGACCTGCGTAGATGCCCTGATCTTCTTCATCGTCAAGGAAGTCGACATATTCGCGCTGTATATCCTTAATATACTGCTCAGCTTCGGTCATTTCAACAATTGGTTATATATTCAAACTGATTAAGTTAAACAAAAAGCACAACACCACTGGTACGAAAAAACACAGGCAGAATAAATGGTTTTAAACACTTTGAAATAATTATGCGAAAATTCGCGCGTTCGCGTGTTTACATCTGTGAACACTGGATTTGGCGGGAAACGGCCAGAAGAGTTGTTAGTACAGAGTTGATTGTTTAAATTATCGAAAGTCATGAAGATTGCATATAATCGATAGCAATACCCTTACTTCTCTAAAGACCATAAAATCTGTAAAAACTACAGGTCTTTATCAGTATGAAAACAATTTAGTTAGTTAAGCATGTTTTTGAAACTAAATAATTACGAGCGCAAGTGTAAAATCACAAGCACAAAGTGAATGTCGTGTTCCAGTAAATTTTTAGTGCTTCTATTTGTGCAAAATACGGCCACCTCTGGCTAAATTATAAGTTTTTACGGTTTTACGTTGTTCATGACTGCTTCACAGAGCTTCAGTGCTATTGCACAGCACAGTTTTTTCTGCAGTTGCTTCTCACTCACGCACGATTTTATGCTTCGCCAGAGTGGTGCCACAAACCATACATACATACATACAAGTTGTAGAAAATTTAGGTTTTCCAAATATTATTAATTTAGTTAAAATTGTGTGGGAAAACGTAATAGTACTTTTAAATACAACATGGCGAATAATTATGAAGAGATGAGCTGGGCAGGTGAGTGTTTGGTATGCCCGACCAAACATTGCAATTTGACCAATGGGTACACCCTAAGGTCGGGTTCCGCTATGAGCGGAAGTTCTAATTAAGTTTTTTTTTGTCATTTGGGCATTGTGCACTGCAGATGTGCGGGATGAGTTTCGTAAATGGCGAGAGGATAATGAGCGGCGCAGCGACGATGTCATTACGTTATGGGAGGCAGTGCTCGAGGATCGTGTGCACAAAACCGGTACTGAGCGTCATCTTATCCTTGAACAAGTTATAATGGCAGCGTTGGACACGTCACGGTTTGACATCGCCACAGAGTGCACTAAAGCTTTAAGTGCTGAATTTCCGGGCAGTTTGCGTGTACTGAAGTTCAAAGCGATGCGTCTAGAAGCGTTAGAACGCTACGATGAAGCTATTGACTTACTGGATGCAATAATCGCCAAAGATGAAACGAATGCCGTGCCGCGTAAACGCAAAATAGCCATACTGAAAGCGCGAGGACGTCGAATTGAAGCCATAAAAGAACTCAATGAATACCTGAAAAGGTATGTTTTGTGGATGATAGCAATCTGCTATGACCGTTGTTTATGTTAGTTGACTTTGCTTTTCGCAGGTTTATGTCGGATCAAGAGGCTTGGCATGAGTTATGTAATTTATACCTAGCAGAAGGCGAATGTGCTAAGGCCGCTTTTTGCATGGAGGAAGTGTTGCTGCACAACCCACACAGTCATCTTATACATCAGCGACTTGCCGAGATACGATATACTATGGTTAGTCGGTGATAGTTAACCTTGTCCTGCATCTGTAGTGATTCTTTTGCTCTCGGCGATTTTCAGGGCGGCGCAGAAAATATAGAAATTGCACGTACTTATTACTCGCAAGCCATCAAATTAAACCCACAAAACCTACGCGCCTTGTACGGTCTTTATCTCACATCGAGTTTCATTGTCAATTCAAAGGCGATTAACACTAAGCGCAAGGATGCGCAAAAGCTTGCTCAATGGGCGCTGGAGCAGGTGACCGCGCTGACAACAAATCGATCGAAAATCGAAAACAATGACAATTTGATTGGTACACTCGAAAGTGCATTTGGAAGTCTGGAACTGAAAAACAATTGACCGCAAATTCATTTGCTACAATGTAATGGAAACCAATGAAGATGATTTGGTTAACCAGCTATCTTGAAGGTGAATACGTTTCGTGCGTGTTGACAACTAATCCCCTAAGTTAGTGGACATTTTTTATATTATGTAGCAAACAATTGCATTTTGGTGGTAGTCTGCATCATAAGAGTATTTCCCCTTCGTATAATATTTATGTCAGTCTTTGTCTTGGAAATCGCCTCACGATTACCGTGAGTGCAGGGGAAACATCTGATCATCCAAGGGCGAACATGACTTATACGAATAATTTTAGCTGTTTCTTTTAATTGCGTGATCCTCTTTATGTCAGTGCTGTACATAAATGTATGAAGACGCCAAAAACTATTAAAAATGATTTGTTTGTAAAATAGAGGAGTGGGGGACATTTGTTCCGTTGTTGTATTTATTTAAACGTTTTCATCGGCAGCATATTTTCCAGTCACGAATGCAAAGGAATTGTTTATGTAATTAATATACCACACGTTTGATTGTTTTACTATGCTTAAATGACGTTGAATGGAATGGTGACAACATTGGACTGCTATAAGGCATGTAACATCTGTTGTGAAGAATCGCGTTATTATCTCATTTAAAAATCCATTCTCTCAGAAAGAAGCGCTGTTCATCATAAGCAGTGATTACAGCCGTACTAATGAAACTATCGATTAACGAATCGATTTAAATAAAAAGTATCCTATCTCTTATATCATAAAATTTCATTGAAATCGGCGGCTTCAGAGATTAGAGAGTAAGGGAACATCGTGCCACTGCAATTTTCATGTTTTCAATATTCATCTGAAATCTCTAAACTAGAGTTATTCTGACGTGCCCCGTCAGACCCGTGCCCCTTATCCCATTTTGTGGTGACATATTAAAGTCTTGAGTCTTGTTTGTTGTATCAAATCCCTAAAAAAAAGGGTAACGCCAGTTGTCTGTCCTTATATTGTTAAAAACTCCAATGCTTTATTGTGTCTACATACATATGTATATATTGCTAATAATAACTTCTTCGGCAGAATTTCACTGTGTGTGTTCAGAATTTAACTGCATTAAGTCAGCTGATTTTGCTGTCAATGAACGCGGCATCAGCAGGTATAAGGGCAATAAAGCTGTACAAGTAAATATTGGAAACAGGTCAACTCCCTACTTTAGCACTCAGCGACTATGTTTACCAGGAACTCAGTTGTTCCTGTTGCCAACATTTGTGCTTAAAAGGTTAATAGTTATATATATATATATTCCCTAACAGGGAAACGGGATGTTTTGCTGTAAGCGAATCGCAATGCTAGATTAGTGGATAATTTTCTTTATCAGTGCATATGAGGGACCCAAATACACAACAAAAATATGAATTTAAGTGCACACCTGAGAGGATGCGAGTCTTGCATTTGCGCAGTTTGTTAATGGACAACTTGAACCAATTCTTGTTGTTTCATCTTCTGCTTTGAACAGTAGAAATGAAAAAACTTTCCATAATGATGTAGTGAAGTGCTCATCTTAAGTTTTATTATACAATCAAAATAATACACACATCTTCCACAACATGCTTACGGGTGCATTGTGCAAGTAGTTGGTGTGCGTCTGTGTGTTTTACAATTAAACAATAATCATGGGTTCATGTTCGTGTAATCATCGTCACAGCAATAGCAGTACAAATTACACAGAACAGAAAACAGAAAAATAAAATAAACTGCAGGCGCCTATCTATCTATATGGAAACGCAGCGAACAAAGTGGATTGGGGCGGTGTACAAAGTATGTGAGTTAAGCTAGGAGTGGAAGACGCGCCGCTAAGCCGGTTAGGTTGCGCGTTGCCATCCGATCAAATTTGCGTCCGAGTATGAGTGCGCAAAGCGATAAGCTTGTTGTTGTTTTTGGCTGGTTCTACAAATTTTTGGAACGACAATAGGCACGCGAGATCGCCTTAAAAATAAACCACGACTACGGACTGGGTTAACGGACCCCGAGCGCTTATCAGTTTGTTGATGAGCTGTTGTATGACTTTTTACGTTGTTTCAGGCGAAATAGATCCCTGAAACTCAGTGTGGGTGAAGATTTTCGTTGAAGCTGCTGTTGCTGTCGCGGTGTCTTCTTCTGCTGCTGATGTATTTTGTGCGAATCGGAGGTGCTAGTCTCATTATTCGCTGGTGAATCGGAGGCCAGCGTATTGCGCGTCAATGCAGCCAATGAAGTCAATGCGCTGCGTGGCATACCGTCCAGATATTTCAGATTTGGCAGTACATGGATGATATACTCGCGATAGTCAGTAGTTAAAGTTGGGGCCGTCGACGGCGGACAGGTCAGCGAATAAACTGGAAGTGTAGAATAGTTGAATATCGTTTTAATGCCGGGATTGCCCATGACCGACAGATGTTCCAGTGCTGGGCATTGCCTGTCGATGCGATGTATCCAGTCTGTTATGTTTCTGATATCACAATTGTTAATCCTGTACAAAGTATTAAGTTATATGATGTATTATTATTACAACACTACTTAACTCACCATAATATCTTCAAATTTGGTAGCCAGGGCAACGTATTGACATCCAAATTATTATTGCGATCTAAAATTAATGTATGCAGGTCCTCGAAGAAGGATAGAAAGGAGAGGTTTTGAAAGTTATTATGACTCAGATCGAGAAAACGTGTCTGCGTTGCAAATTTGTCTGCGATTCGTCTGGGTATGGTTCGCAGATTCTCGTAGGCCAGAGAGATGCGTCCATTGTCCTCAAGTATATCTGTCGAATCGTTGCTGACGACGGCACCAAAGGAATCCTCGCTCACATTGCTGCTCGTTGACATGTTGCCACTGTGTGTATATGCCGGCTGAAGCAAAGGTGTCATCTTGGCGTAGTCAACTATAACTGGCAGGCACGGATCGCTGAAGTCTTTCTCCTCCAGCAGCAAACTCTCGTAGGAGCGTATATTCGCACAGTGCTTGAGTACGTCCTGCAGTGAACGCGAATTACATTGGCTACCTCCTGCACTCGAGTCAGAGCCAAAGCTTTCGGACATAATTCGCATTTATTTATTTGTATGTGCGCGGTAAGTGGCCAATGCACTATGGGGAAGTAGAGGTAATTCACTTGTTGCACCCAAAATATGTACAACGATTAGTTGATAATTTTGTGCTTGACAATGTTTGGAATGCACTTATCACAAATTTGATGGTTACTTTAATTTTGTATGCTTGCTTCACTTGCTTGCGGTGCGTATCCGTACTGCGGCCAGATTTGCTCTCGACGAATGCTTCGTGCTGACTGAAAAGACAATCAACGCGCCGAGACGTGACAAGTGAGTCTGTGCCGTCGTCGGTCGTCGTTTGTCTGTCAGTTAACTTGCTTTAGGTTTTTGCTGTTCGCTTTTGATTTTGTTATTGTTATTGTATATATTTGTTTGTGTGGTAGGCCTCACACTGCCGGATTAACAATTATGAATACAAAGTGCCGTTATTGTATGCTCTGCTGTGTTCCCGCCTTGGCTTCTTTTTTTGTTTTGCTCAGTTACTCTGCTGTCAGACTGCTAATCTGCTCTAATTGCAGATTACTTGTAGTATACGTTTTGCACTTCGCATCCCAAGGAGTACATTGTGATAAACGCGCATAACTTTCATAATTGACAATCTTGAATATCTTCAACAGCTTTCATCTTATCAACGCAAACACACACCTTACAAACTGCCACTTGTCTGTGTCGTGTAAAGACTTCAGTACAAGAATATCATCACATCTTAATCCTCTGTGTCGTGTGTGCAGGTAGTTTACTTTAGTTTTTGTTATTGGTATAAGTGCACGAGCAACAGCAAAGAAAGTCGCACAGCATTCTGCTGTTTGTGGCCTATGCTGACAAATTCATTTTCTTCGAAAAACGTTTGAAAGTTTTAAGCCAAATTGTTGTTTTGTTATTAGTTATACGACCTAATAATTAACTAAAATAATCTTTTCCTTTAAAGTGTCCCAGTACATGGGGTCCTATACAAGAATACCTATCTAAAACTGTCTCTTGTTATATAGAATATTTTACGCTGTGTTTTATTTTCTTTATTTAGTATAATATATATATGTATTTATTCATTTCATTAATAAAATCCAGGGGGAATATTTTCAATTTATTTAATCGCTCAATACGGTTAAGCAATTCATTACGTGAACGGCATAGACACATTTATCTTCTAAGTTATCGTATTCTGCCGTGCATGACTGAAGTGCTTTCACTTTCTCTTCGGGAAACAAAACACTCACGTAGGATATACGCAGATTTCCTTCTCCATCGAGCAGCTTCATTTCTTGCAGAGTACATTTAGTGTAACACATAATTTTGTGGTCAAGAGTATCGACGTTATATTCTGTTATAGTCTTCAGTTCTTCTTGAGTGACATTGTTCTGTTCCAGACATGCGTCTTGGCACTTTTTTGAGATTTGGATTAGTATTAAAAAAGTTATGTAACTTTTAAGCTAACGAAACTTACTTGCACTGCCAAAAGTAAGGTGCAGATAAAAATTCCGCAAAATATAATTTCTTTCATTGCTGTTCTTATTTTAGAGCTCAAAACACGACTGATCGGGACTCACAACTAAAGTTCGTTTTTATACCTGAATATAAATAATACTTATGCTATTTATTATTGTGACAATTTAAATTTTATTCTCTAAATATTTACTTTCGCTAAGAAAATACAGTTAAGTAAATTTATTTTGACTTCATGCTTTAGCAGGGGTTTTGTGTGGTTACTAAACGAGGAAGTTCAGGTTATATTAGGTTTACACTGAAAGTTCTTACCAAATAAGATTAATTCAATTCAGCAAATAGAAGAAGTTTAGAAATATCATCTTAATGTTAGTTGTCCAGGATGCGACTTAATGCTGATATGGATGGAAAAAGAAACATATTTACTTACCTGTCATAGTAAATTTATGTAGATTATGTAGATTTATGGATACAAATATATACTTTAATATTAAATTTAGGAAGCATAGACTCATGATGTTCAGTTGTTAAGAATCTATCTTAAAGTTGGCAAGACAATCCAAAACATATACGGCATATTCACATTTATCCTCGATGTGGTCAAATTTTTCTGTGCATCTTGCAAGTTGTTTAACGTCAGTTTCGCTCGCTCTTCCTTTTGTTCCTATAAATTCTAACTGCAGTTTTCCCATATCGTCGATAAATTCCATTTCCTCCAATATGCATTTGCCATAACACTTAATATTGCGATCAAGGGTAGCGATTTCAACGTCGTGAGGTATTGCATCAAATTGTTTCTTAGTTAAATTAAATGTTTTCAGGCAGTCCCTGCGTTGATCACACTTTTGGCAATTAAAAGGTTTTATGTAATTGTTTGCCCATTTATATTTGATATGGGAGTTTACCTTTACTGCCTCCAGAACGGTACAAAGCAACAGACCTCGACACAAAATAGATTTCATTGTTTACGTTTTGTGTTTAAGTCGTGACTGAGTTCGACGAGAATTGCGCGAAATTTTTGTACTTAAAATAAAAAATTATAATAACGTAATTAAAAGTGTTCTAGTTGTTATTATTGTTTAATGAACCTATACAAATAGATTCGTAAATTCATCTCAATTAAAGTTTTTATGTAAGCTCCATCATGCAAAACAAAAGAGTCATTAAAAAAAAATATTTTGTCTACCCTGACCATGTTTAAATAATGAAGATTTATTTTGTAATAACAACTATAATGTACTGTAGCGCTCCTGACTATAGAATACCCTGTACCCAACCCACAATTCAATTGACAAAAAATTTCTTTTTATATCCTGTACCAAAAAATGGTAAAGGGTATATTAATATTTTGGAAATGTATGTATCAGGCAGAAAGAGGCGTGGCAGACCCTACAAAAGTTGTATATTCTTGATCAGCATCGAAATTCGAGTCGATCTAGCCATGTCCGTCTGTTTGTCTATCATGTGTCTGTATGAACAAACGGAACTCCGAAATGATTAGACTTTGTAAGTCAACGACAACAACGACAAAATTTGGCTCGAAGACCCTCCTAATACCTAGTCATAACGAGTTAATTTTGTTCTTTTTTTATATGCAATCTATAACATACAGCTGCCATAGGAACACGATTGGCCGAAAAACCACAGGTACTAGCCAAAATTCTTTTGTTTTCCAAGATTCCGTTTCCAAATTTCGGATTTAAAAGTTCTAGGTAATGACCAATCATATATTTCAATATTATGTATGTGGGCTGATAGGAACTATCGGGAACATCATTTTCTGGGACACATTTTTTTGTTTCTTGAGATATCGTTACATAGTTAATAAATAGTAAATGAGCTAACTTTTATTAGCTTTGTGTTTGTGTATATGTGTCACTTTAGAATATGTAAAAATGCTTTCTCTTGTTTAATTATCTTTGTCCTTGGAGTTTTGATAAGCAATTCAAAATTTTGATGCCGTAAACACATGAATCATCGTTGCGATCAAGTTTATCTGTGCATGTTTCAAACTTATTCATATCTTTTCCTTCTGGAGTACCCTCGCAAATACATTATCCATACTGATTTTATATTTTATACATATATACATACACATTTTTATTATTACATATTTCACGACTATATTAAGTAAACTGATCTTTTGAATCTATCCACAGAGTTTTAATTAATGTTTTGCATGATGCGGAATATTGTAATCCAAGTACCATCTACAACACAAATGCCAGCGTTGAATCCAACTCTAATTCACATATCTGTTCTCTGCTGTGCAAACGATGAAAAGATAGCAATAATCGCATGAATCGTTTATGTTTTCAATTTGGCTCTTGCACTTTTTTAGTATCTCAATATCTCGAGGTTTTGCTCTTTCCTGGGTAATCAACTTTTCCAAGTTTAGGGTGCCATTTTCATGCAAAAGATTTTTTTGCTCGTAAAGGCATTTAACAAAGCATTTATATTTTTTCTCAATATCACCAACGGCCGTATTCTTGGGAATATTATCAAATTCTACTGCGGTAATGTTATTCTGCTGTAGGCATTCCTCGCTTGCGAGACTCTAAATGGCCAAAAATTTGTATATGATTATTAAAAACGAATTTTTAAATTGTGTCACATATCTGTACTCATCTCTTCTAATTGGGACTTACATAGACCGCGTACACTAGCGTAAAAACTATTAGATTATGAAAAGAAAAATTGTACATTTTTTCAACTTGATGTTGACGCTGGCAGTGGTCCGTAACAACTAATCACTTTAGGCACGACGGAAGCTATTTTATATGAAATAATTCTCGTAATATATATTTTTGTTTTATTTCAGTGTGAGTGCTGTGTAGAATACCCAATTATGAGAATACTAGGAAAAGTAAATATGTATAGTATTTTGAGAATAGGACTATTGATTCTTGCCATTGCAAACTAAATCCATACATGTATAGGCAGCTGATATAGCCAATGTAAATAGCTTATAATTCTTAATACCTCTATCTATCTATCTTATCTTCATAGAAAAATTTATATATCTTTAGATCTATCGATCAAATTATTAATATAAAATTTATAATTTAAATAAAATACTCTATTCTATTGACTGCTTAACTGACATTTTCTAATTTATCTAGCAATCTAAGCGATTTTGATTAAATTAACATTTAAGCAGTTTAATATTCGTTTAATGCTTCTGTGATAAGAGAACTAGAGAGATTATGTTATTCTACTTAGATTCATCAATGAGCTCTAAAAGATCTTGTTACATTGTTACATTTGTATCAACACCAAAATTAAATGACCGCTTAAACTTTATTTAAAATTTTTTTCAAGTTCTATTTGTCTTCTATATTTTAAAAATACCTAACAGTAAACCTGTTGTACGGTTTGCTTTAAAATCGGGGCCTTTCGTTGCTTCATCTTGATTTGGAATCATTGTAGGTCATGCGGATCATGAGTTCGGGTTAAACAGTGTTGCTTAAATTGCCTATTGAATTTTTTTGTTTTTAAATAATTGTAAAGGTTTCATCTAAACTATAATATATATATAACTTTCGATAATACTTTTGCATCTAAACATGTCTATGGTGACAACCCTTAGCAAAGAGCACATATCGTATTATAAGCAAGTTACTAAAGCTAAAAGCTAAAAACTAGGCCTCTCAGGTCTAAATAGTCTCTGAGAGCAATAAATAAGCGTCGAGCCTCCACACGCTCAATAATCAGTGCTTAACAATAACAACAATGGCAATCACACAGTGTTGTGAGCTTACATCGTCTACAGTTTGGGGGCTCACAACAACAGCTGCAGTCGCACTTTTTCCTAGAAAAGCAAAAACTTTTAAATGTTTCTATACGCATAAAATAGTCGATTTTCCTACTTAGACCTCGATAGTTCGTATACGTTTTGGCATACGTTTCGTGTGCGCTTGTTCGCTTCAGAGACTCGCTTCGAGGTGGTGGGCTTAAAACGAGTTATATTTGAATGACTTTTGAGTAGATTCGCGCGAGTGAGTGTATGTTTTTGTTTTGTTGTTTTCTTCTTTTTGCCGTTGTTGTTATTGCTGTTTTAAAGCAAAGTACCATACTCGTCGTGGCCTCGTCGTACGTATATTTACAAACCAAACAATAACAAAAACAACTACAAAAAGAAACAACAGCGAAATAAAAAAAATTTAAAAACAAGAATATAAAAAAACCATAACTTGTCTGTTCAAAATTAAATAAACAATTTGCATATATGTACATACGTACATAACTACATATTGCTTATAAATAAATATTGAACAAAAATTGTTATTTCGCCAATATATCATTTGATTTTAGTCTTTGACTAAATGAAATTATTTCGCAAGATAAAAAACTTAACTAGGAAAAACTGTTTGCTTACTATTTTTACGTGCTTATTATTAAGCAACTAAGTTACTTATCAGCTGGCGCGTGTAATTCCTAAGCTGCCACCAAATTAACGTGTGGCTCGTGCACGTAATTGAAAAAGTCATTGAATCGTTCTGAACGAGCGGGACTCCGCTTGAGGTGGTTCGCCCGCCTGTAAGAAAAACTTTGGTCGTATGTACTATCTGTTCAGTTGAGTTGATAAGTATTTGCAATTGCGTTGCGTGGAATATTTGCCAATTGTCAGCTGATAACTGTTTCTAGAGTGTAAATTGGGTTTATTCATTGAAATCTTATCAGTAACAGTAGAACAGCAAAATAAAAAGTAGCAGGCAATAATAGACAATAACTAGTACGAAAAAAACAAAAGAAAAAAACAATAAAATAATACATAATTTATTGTTATCAATTCGACAGAAATACATTATTTAAAGTAAAAAGCAAATCATAACAAAGCAAATAAAAAAAAAAAAAAACAAAAAAATCATTAATATCAAGTCACAAATTTGCGCAAAGTCCAACTTGGACTAATATTCGTTCTCGCGCTCGGCGGGTCTACTTGACACGAAGCTCACTCACAAAAGTGTTTTGAACGCTGGCGAGTCATCAACATTCGCATATCGCAACACTCGCAGCACCGCGAGTTCGCAATTAGACAATAGCTCTTAGCTAAGCTAAAATTTACAACGACGAACACGCTGTTCATAACTACAACCACTACTGGCTGTCGGACAACAGCCGATTGCCAAATATTTTGTAATTAACTAATAACTATAAAAAAAAAGACCAGCGGGAGTGTTGGCTCCGCATGTTGTATAAGCGATAAGTACGAGCAGCAGAGATTTACGGTCATCGGCATCTGCTTAGTAGCTTTAAATCTACACTTGCGCTTGATCGCGGCCCCAATTGCTCTTGACGTCACAGACATTGACACACTGTGCGACCCTGTGAGGGCAGGCGGAAACCACAAAAACCAACAACAACGTATAATACATCATACGAGTTTACGCAGCATAGCAGCTTAAGGTACGCAAAATGTTTATTTTCAATGTTAACATTTGTTTTTTTTTCTTTTTAATAATTTTGTTTTGTGGCTTTTGTGGTCTTGCGAATTTTCTACTGAATTTAATTAGAGAAATAATATTTTCACGCATGCTGCAATTTGCCAACAATCGGCAACTGGCAGCGTGTGTGCAGATGCGCAGGGGTAATGCTATCACATCAAAGTGATATCGATACATTTGCTATGTGATCGATGAAAGCAAAAATTCATTAGCACGAAAGTTATGAAATTTCATTCTGTAATTATTGCATACGTTACCCAGTCAAGTAAATAACTTTTTCTTATAGTTATAATTAGACAACTGTGATATGTCTGACACGGTGTTGCGGCAAAGTTGTGAAACAGTCGTATCGACTTACGCGTGTAGCAGGTAATTAGATTGACAAGTTAGCACCTTTTCAGGAACAGATGTATTTCTAGGCATTAGTTGTTAATATTAAGGAATTACAGTTTTGTTATATTTGTTCTTAAGACTACTTCAGTGCACTTAAATAGCTTAAATGTAATTTAAAGTCTTTCATGGTATTATTATTCTGGCTGCGTTGCTGGTTTGCTTAACTCGTGTTTCTGTACAACTTACGATTCGTTATTCTAAATTAGAAAAAAGTCGTACAAAAATGTTATAACCTTGCAGGCTAGCAAAATACCTTTCTAAAAGGTTTTAGGTAGATTAGTCTAATTTGGCACCTGTGAAGTGTCTATGCGCGTCAACATGTTGTTTTTTTCCTTACAACTAAAAGCTCTTCATTCGCCTCAAAGACACACACGTTAGAGCTTTTTGCTGCTAAACTAGCTAATGCTATTCAAATCAAATCAAAATATTAACGACTTGGAAACCTGTATCATTGAGGTGACAACTTCTCGTAACCTTATCCCGTCGCTCCCGTAGCCTACGACGAACAACAGTCAGTTTTAGCCAGTGTTACTAGTGGTTGGTTTCAAGTGTATTTTTGCCCTTGGGACAAGGGTGGAGAGCAAACGCTGCGCGTGATCCTCTAAAGTAAAGCCACATTTTAAGCCCAATGCTATAGGTACGCTCTTCAAACGATCCAAACCGAGTGAGGCCGATTATTTTCAGCTGGAGAACGCAAATGCACGGCCAAAGTCGATTCAGTTTGTTCAGCCCCGGCTGGTAACGTTCCTTGCAGCTAATGACACAATTCAAGCTATACTTTAACCAATTCCAGATCCAACAATGGTTGTATGCGCATTATGAAACTATGAAGATACTCATTCAGTCTTCCGATATACTTGCGATATTCGTGATTGATTTCGTTTACGCGGTATATCGAAGACATGATCGAATGTCATCAGGTGTGTAATGTAGTCGACCTGTGTTTTGTCCAGATAATAGAACTAACCTCACAGACAATTTGTAGAAAAAGAAGAAACCGAAATGGTTTTTGTTGAGCAGAATTGTTGTGAAAAAGTCGTTAAATGATGTGACAAATGACAACTCCATGTCCTTGGGACAGGTACGATGTAACTAAGTGATAAATGTTTTCTTCAAGCTAAGAAAATGAAATACGTAAAAAATCAATAAATACCATGCATTATTAATGTAAAATATAAGTAATGTGTCGGAATTGTCATAATATGCTGGTAAAAAATGACAGAAAGCGAAAAAAAAAACATTCGAAATGGGTCAGGCGGCAGTGAAAAGTTGAAAATTTTACTTAGCCAAAATGCTTATTTATGCATATATAATATATATGTATTGTTTGATACTAAGGAAATAAACGTAAGAGTACCAAATTTGTACTTTAATTGCATTTAATTTGTGCAAAATATAAACGAACTGCATCACGAAAGCGACAAGAAGAATCCGCAGTATTCAATTACCGTGCGGCGAATGACTGCTCCAAGTGCATTTTTGCACAAAACACAAATTGTGAGCATTTGTTTATATTTTTTAAATGGCGACTGGTGCACAAGTGCCTCAGATTGTTGTGGGTTTTTGTACGCCTAAGTGATTGGTTTAACGTCAGCGTCTTTTGTGAACTTTGAAATCTCTTGTTTGAATGTACTATATTATAGATTTATATGTATATGTTTTTTCGTTTATATATATGTACATACATTTACGTATGTGTGCGGAAGAGTTTTATCTTATCACTGTCATATATAAGAGAGTAAGCTTTTAATCAGTGATGAATTAGTAATTGGCTTTGTGTGGGCTTAGATAGGCTGGCGGTTAGTTAACAAATAAGTTCAAGGTTAATTTAAGCATTTGAATGAAAATCGAATTTAATTTGCAACACACAGCATAAAATTACAGTTTCAGTAGCTAGCAGCCTTAAGCATACAAAAAACGTTCGTCACATACAGGGTCATGTTTAACGAGTAGTTATTCGCAAATTGGCAATCGAAGTGTCTAGAATGCTAATCAAAATGCATAAATAGAGACCGAGAGTCGCAAGTGTGAAATTATTTACTTTTATTTAAAAAAATTATTTAACCTTATTATTAGGTCAACGTACGCGTTGCCTCTCATCGAATTACAAAACACAATCAGTGTAAAATAAAATGAGACAAATAAATATATACACGAAAAAGTAAATGAATCTACTTTTATACATATATAAAAAAGTATTACATATGAAATGCAATTTATGGGGTACTACCTCGAAGCAAAAATAAGCGCAGTAACATGATTAACGATTACAATCACAAATACAAAAACAATGCAAGCGACGTGCTCATTTTAAGAATATGTAAATAAAAACTGTAACAAAAACAAAATGTTATCAATAAATGAAAAATGAAAAAGATTGGGTTTGTTTTCTATTTATGCTGCTGCATAACAGGCGTATAAATGAAACGTAATTGTTCTATTGTTGGAATTTTGAAATATCCAAATAATGCGTCATTGCAGCATAGTTTTGGTGAGGATCTTATATTGTTTATTCAGTGCTGAGTTTACAAATTTCAAGTCACTCGTGTTCTAGTGAAAATTGGGTGGGGTACTATAGGCAATCACAGAGATGTTTTACTTTTTCTCAGCTTAGGCTCTAATTTCTCTACATATTTTGTGAGTTTTGAGTGTATCTCAGCAGTTGATTTTAAAGTTCAAGATCAAATGCGTCATGACTTAAGTTATTAGCTCCTAAGGGAATTAAGTACTAATGACAGGTT
This sequence comes from Stegana nigrithorax, assembly GCA_037044495.1. Lineage (NCBI taxonomy): Eukaryota > Metazoa > Arthropoda > Insecta > Diptera > Drosophilidae > Stegana > Stegana nigrithorax. Next base: position 380,789 of record JBAMBQ010004802.1, on the reverse strand, counting down.
TCGCAGTATAATTGCTTTGTATAACCCTCTAAAACAATTCATTTATTCAAGTATATGTATGTTTTATATAATAATTTATTTGATATTTTTACTTACAGAGTTTTGTGCTCCTTATTGGTGAAAATGACTGGTTCAGGTAAAGGCAAATTTTTTTTCACATTTTTACTTATTTTTATACCCTGTACCAAAAAATGGTAGTGTCTATTAAAGTTTTGCAAATGTAGGTAACAGGCAGAAAGAGGCGTGGCAGGCCCCACAATGTATATATATTCTTGATCAGCATCGAAATTCGAGTCGACCTAGCCATGTCCGTCTGTCTGTCCGTCCATATGAACACAAACCAAATTGGGCATGAATCCTTAGTCATTTTGTTTTTTAGATATAACATTTATAACATATAGCTGCCATCGGAACGATCGGCCGAAAAACAACATTTACAGAGAAAAACTGTTTTTGTTTCTAGAGATATCGTATATAATACAAAATATTAAAGCAAAAAAAATTTTATTGAATTTTGGGGTACTCTATAGTCGGGTGGCCCCAGCCTTTCTATTTTTATTTATAGACATTGTGAAGGATAACTTACAACTTATTGATGGTAGTTGCAGGCTGCGAGTTCCTCTAGATGCAACAATCTTTAATCTCTTCAATCGAGTAACAATTGCATATGCATATATTTGTTTGCAAGTAAATTAGCTGAAAAAAAATGATATTGAAAATTCCAATTATTAACGCAAAGTGCAACAAGATAACACACAAAGCGTTGTTTGTGTGGCACGTCAGCCTTCAATGCATAAAAATAAAACGCCGGCTTTCTTTAATAAGCTTGAAAATTGAATAAATAACAAACTGGCAAAAGTTTAATAAGGAAGGTCAAGAAATCGATTAACAGATGCCAGCCTCTTGTCGTCTACGGAATGGTATATTTCGGTCATGTGGAACCTGCAAGTAACAAAAACTCTCAATCTTTCGAATAGAATAAAGGTGTACTGGGGAACTGCCAGCAGCTACTTGAATAAACTGTGTGAACATATTTTACGAAAATTCAAAGTATCATAATTAAAAGAAGAAAACATAGGAATTTCCAATTTTTGCATAAATATTAAATAAATTTAAAAAAACGTAATTATCTGTGCTCCAGTGTTTAGTACGTAACGTTTACGGTTTGACAAATAGCTCACAACCGTTTTGATTTCTGCAAGCAACGTAGTTATGTGCCAGCACATTTTCGGCGAAGATATGACCGAAGCAAAGCTTCCGAAGCTTTTATACAGTAGTGCTCTCTTTCAGGCTCATTGGCCTCGGGAGCAAACGAGAAGTCGGGCTGCTTTATAAGCATGCAACATGCTGTTCTCTTCTGACTTATTTGCTATGCCAACAAAACGTAAATAAACATTGCGTCATGGTTGTCAGGGCGCAAAAATACTTTTGCTCACAAAAATTCGGGGTTTTTATTCGTGACCGAGCGGCCACATTGAGACTTTATCCGCAGTAAGCGGCATTTTCCTTTGAAGATTGAAAAGAAGTATTTCAACGAAGTTACTTCGGACAAAGTATGAAGTATACTTTTTTCTGTCTTTTTCCGCAGACGAAGTATTTTTCATACTTCACTCTTTTTTCCCAAATGTAAACATGCATGGTACCGCGCGCAACGACAAACAACAAAAAAACCATAGTATACTTGGATTTCTTTTCACACTTCATTCTTACGGAGCGGTATGCGCTATAGTTTTTTTGTTGTTTGTCGTTGCGCGCGGTACCATGCATGTTTACATTTGGGAAAAAAGAGTGAAGTATGAAAAATACTTCGTCTGCGGAAAAAGACAGAAAAAAGTATACTTCATACTTTGTCCGAAGTAACTTCGTTGAAATACTTCTTTTCAATCTTCAAAGGAAAATGCCGCTTACTGCGGATAAAGTCTCAATGTGGCCGCTCGGTGAGTATACTCACGTGAGCAAAAACAAAGACGCTTTTACGTTGTTCATCACTGCTTCTGAAGCTTCAGTGTTATTGCACAGCATAGCTTTTTTGCTGTTGCTTCTCACACTGTCACAGACAAATCTGTCAGAATTATTAAATGATGCAACCAAAATATGGTCACCTGAAGCAGAGTTTGTATGCGCACTTACATCACTCACTACGTACGTAGCGTACGAAAAAGTGCGTTCTTGCTATGAAGCTAAGTGACAAAAGTATTACTTAGTAGAGGTGTCAAACTATCGATAGTCACACCATCGATAATTTTCGCAATTTGTCGAAATACTATCGATACTATCGTGAGAGAATCGTTAAAGAAGAAATTTTCCAAATGAAAAATATTTCGTTTTAAAAATATGTTAAAAGAATTTTATTCTATTCAGTCTGTGTATATGATTCAAATACATATATAGAGCCGTAATAGAAATAAATTTTTTTCATGTAAAACGATAGCAAAAATTAAATTAAAAATTACTATACATGTTTGCATAGCAAAACATGTTATTTCCATTTTCTATCAGAAGTTTGTTTTAAAGAAAAAACAATTAGTAATGTAGAGATATATGTATAAATAAAATTATGTGAGATAAATGTATCATCCATTTGTTCTATTTTAAAAAGAGCAACTTATCTTCAGTTGCTGCTTTTAATGTAGATCTTTTTTTGAAATGGTAAGCTCGGCTTTACTGAACATTCTCTTCGCTCCTCCAGCACCTCCCGCATAATCAGCACCACCACCAGCGAAAAAATGTAAAATTGCACAAAATTTAACTATTTAAATAAAACAAATTTTTAGAGGGAAATTACCTGCACTTCGAATGTTCCAGAGAAATGCCAGTGATAGAGTTTACTATGTAAAGTAACTATCGATAGTATTTTAAAAAAAAACCATCGATAGTGATGGAAAATTAAAACTATCGATAATATCGATAGTACGATCGATAGTTTGACACCTCTATTACTTAATTAAAATTATGTGCTAAGGTCGATGATTGTCGATATATTAGCGGTTAGTTTTCTACACCTGTTACAAAAAACTGTCATATCCCTGCATAGTTTTGTGATAGTGTCTCTTTAAGCAATCTATTCAAGCTTGTGTGCACGTACATTTATGTAAGCATTAGATTTTAATCACGTATCCTCTTCACATTACAGTGCATGATCCAAAGTGGAGCTTGGAACGACGAGAATCGTCTGGTCATCTGGTTTGGCGCAAGGAGTCGCCACAATCGAAGGTACGCTTTCGTTTCGATGTTGAGGTTCTTGAGTTCGAAAAGCATCCACACGAGGATTTCGAGCACGGCGAAAATGGCTTCTCGATCTCAAATATTTCATCGACAATTGCCTTATGTGCCTCTTGCGTCGCAGCTGTGGCCGTCAGTGTGTTCTTGCCCTGGTATTTGATGGAGAAAGTTTCCAGTCTGTAAATTGGAGCGCAGTTGCCCTGACATCCTTTTCGTAATGATGGTATTATGTAAATAGCCCTCTCCTCTCCCTTAAAGTAATGCTTTTGTATGTAAATATAATAAGTTCACTCATAGATCATAGTCTAACTCTAAAGATAATTTCTATGTAAATCTTAGCGATGGAATGATTTGCCATCGATGACTGTGATGCAAAGCAAAGTAAAATTTGATTTATAGCGGATTTTCGGAAAAATTTAATCATTCTACATATGATGTATGACCCGTGATGGGAACTTGACTTATACTTATAAATGCCCTTTACATATGTGTTTAAGTAGTTTTAGCATGTCCGTTTAGACTTTTATACGTATATAAATGTGTATATAAAATGATTGAATATTTTTAAACCAAAATGGCAAATTCATTAAAATGGTTGAAATATAGTGCGGGCGTGTTTTATTAACATTTTTTTTTTGTTGCATGCATTCCTATTTCAAGAGATTCGATAAAAATGGCAGATGTTACAAATCGCATTTAAAATTGTCAACCCCTCTACTAATGATGCTGGCTTTGCTTACAGGGTGATTTGTTATATGGGTAATTCGTAGATTTTTTAAAAGATTGTCATATCAAATTTTCTTTTCAAACTACCCTCCTGTGGTAGGTGCATTTACAAACAATGTAGCCACACAGTAGCTGAGCAAGTGAGGTTCCATTGATTTTAAGATTTATAGTTACGGTGAATTTTTTGTGCTATACAGTCAACCTCTAATTATTTTACACAAACGCCCTGTTTTTTCCATTTTTTTCTTACACATACAACCCTAAATATTGTTAACACCCGCTGTTAACATTTTGCGTGCGCGTGCTCAGGACACATTGCATTGCTTTTTGGCTCATACCAGCATCCCTTAGAGTAAGGGAAATCGCAAGGACCTGAGCGTTATGTTGGATGAATCATTACGTTTTATAGTCAATATTGCCGGCACTGTTTATGGCGGCCAACAGTAAAATTCTTTCATTAAGTAACGTTGCAGGCGATTCATTGGCTAATATTAGCAAAAATGGCGCAACACATCTCGTTGACTTAATTTTGCGGACGCGCGTAGGTCGGTAAAGTGTAATGGCAGTTAGGCATGCAATAAGTTAAAACTCAAACTAGTAAAATAATGCTTCCACAATATGCATTCCTATTTAGTGTCATTTTTGATTTTTAAAACAATTTTTTACAAAACTGTTGCTTGTTTGCATTAATAGCATTTTTAGTAGACAAAAACAGAAACAATTCATTGAAAAATACTTACGAAGGTTAGCTAAGCGATTACGATTTATTTCCGAAGTATATACATATGAAAAATGTTAACTGCATTATTTATTTGTGAACATGTTTATACCCTGTACCAAAAATGGTAAAGGGTATGTTTAAGTTGAGAAAATATATCTAACAGGTAGAAAGAGACGTGGTAGACCCCACAATGTATATATATTCAGCATCGAAATTCAAGTCAATCTAGCCATGTCTGTCTGTCTGTCTGTCCATATTAACGAACGGATCTCGGAAACGGTTAGACATATAAACACAAAATTTGACATTAAGACTCTCCTAATCCATAGGCATAACAAGTTTATTTTGTTTTTCGATATTCAACCTATAACATATAGCTGCCAAAGGATTGATCGGCCGAAAAACAACAATTAGTGAGAAAAACTTTTTGGTTTATTAATATATCGTTATCAAATGCCCAGCTATCTATCTATGACCAATTCCAACTTCAGGCTCTGTGAGGATGGAGAACTTATGGCTACCTGATTGTCGGATACGATGACTTCGTTTTAATAGCCTCTTTCGACGTTCAAGGAAATGTACATATCGGTTTATGGCACATATCTTTGCAAGAATCATCACCTGCTTCAAAATCAGTTCATGGTCGCAATTAAAATGTGTATTAATTAATATATAAATAAATGAATAAAAGAATAAGTTATAATAACCTACATTTATTATATCTCTGCAGCTTATTAAAAATATTAACACTATTTATGATTGACTTGTCAAAAATAATTTGTTGAAAAAATCAATAATATTAAACTTAGAAAATAGCAAATTATTATCTGTCATATCAATAAATCATATACGACAATGTTTAGTTTAGATACTCAGTATACTTTAATATTTTTGTTGTATAATCATTCAAAGTAATGATCCGTTGACACTATAACTTTTTCGTTCTTTGTTTTAGCGCAAAAAGTTTAAAATTTTGTTCAAGTTAAATGCTCAGATAACGTTTCGTTTGACTAAGCTGAAGTGGCTGGCATTTAGATATGTTCTGTTGCCTCAGTGAAGGGACTGGGACTGAATAGCTATTTTTGAAATTAGTGTGTAGCCATACAAAGCTATCTAACAAAGAACTGCCTTTGTGCGCCTTTACTATTATAAAGGCTTATAAGTTGACAAGCTCACTGGAACGTCAACTTATAATTTCCTTATTGAGCAATAGTGCGTCAATCAGGCTAGTTCTCACAGTGTTTTACATTTTATAAGTTGTGCTTTTAACTGTGCACAAAGATTTTTGTAGCGATAATTACTGTATAAGCCAACTTAAACGTTGTTTACTCGTTTTTTATACTTCAAAGCCAACCTACATACATATGTATGTACATACTATGTACTACTACATAGATACACTAATCTGAAAGCACGAGTTTTATGTTTTACGTTAAACATTTAACGTACAGTAGGTTCTCGTTAATCCGGATCAATTAAAACCGGGATCAATTAATTGCAATTTTATCCGAATTGCATGTTTTCCTTATGTTTTCAGTGTAATTGTTCATTAAAACGGAAATATAACGTTGATATTATGTTTTTGACGCAACAGCAAAGCCGAAGTAACAGCAAAAAAAAAAAGATGTTGGATTGTTGCTTTCTTGAGAATGCAAGGCGACATCATACTTTTTTGTCAAACATTGAGTATGTAAATTTTGTAATTTTTTGTCATTAATTGCCGGTTAAAGAGTAGGAAACTTAAATTTGTATATTTTCATATATAAATTAAGCATTAAATGTTAATTTTTCATTGATTCATTCATTCATAGTAATCCGAAAAATTCAATAATCCGAATTTTTCAAAAAGTATGAAATAAAGCGAATAGGAGATATACTGTTAATGAGCGAATTTTAAATAAACGTGTTTTCTTTTACTGGATTATCAATCAATGCATCATGAAATATGCGATCCGGAGAAGCAAAACTATGGACGATGCGGATTACAAGGAACTTACCAGAAGTTTTAAATGTTCTTACTATCTTCGAATTACAGTATGGTTTCTAGATGACCCGAATTAGGCTGAATCCGGATTAACGAGATTTTACTGTGTGTCGTCCGTCGATTGGCATTAGTTGACGTTGTCAAAAGCATTAGCGATTAGGTTTATGATATCTTTTGTTCCAGATTGATTAAATATGAACCTGAGCATTCAATGCGAAGATATATAAGCGATGGAAGAGCGCAGAAAACAAGTGAGCGTAAACCCAAGTGCTGCCAGCAAATGTGGGCATACAAAGAGTGTGTCAAAAACATAGCACAGCACAACAACAACGCAGTGCTGAGATAAGAATCTTATTTAAATTGTTTGTGTTGAGACAGTTGTAGTCGTCGTTGTCGTTGCTGTTGTTGTTATTGTTCGTCTGTATGTATGCATATAAATGGTTGTATTATTTGAACATTATTGCGATTTTTATTCCTATATGATCGTGCTGGTGCAAAGCTATGAATCAGTTTGTTTTTTACGCCAGCTGTGTGCGGTCGACAGTTCAGTTCGCACCGAACTCGATCTTCATCTCGAGTCCATTTTATCAATTTGTATCTTAATATCTAACAGTCAGTCAGTTGCCTGTTGCTAGTTGCCCGTGTGGCCTCTTGTACGTGCATTCGCTAGCTGCCACTGATCACTTCGCATTCCGTTGCGTCGCACGCGTACCGTTATTGATCTTTTCAAACTCGCTATACGCCGATCGTTCTATTGACGCAACACCCCTGGTGTGCAAGTGATAAACAACATAATAGAGCGGGTCTCATACACACCCCATACACACGTACATACTCACAAGTGCGCGGTGCAACATAAACATAACCTGTTTTTAAAATTGTAAAAACCTTAAAGAAAAATTTATAAAAAAAAAAAATTGTAAGTTTTGAAGGTCATCGTCACCAAGTTTGTTTTGTTAGACCTTTGATTTTGTTTTTATGTAGCACTCGAAAAAAAAACATAATTTATATGTAATGAATGAAATTTACTCCTCTTCACAGCTGAAAGTGAAATGAGCAAAATGCCGGAGGCCACATTTTCAGAGCTTAGTTTGGCTGATAAGGTAAGTCGAAGTTATTTTTGTTGCATTTACATTTTACTGCTTACTGCAATTGCGCAACCTTGTATAAATTGAACAAATTGTGCGCAAAAAACGCTTTGATCTTAAAAGATGTAAAAAAAGAAAGAAAAATAAAAAATTGTTATAAAAACTTTCAGCAAGTGCAAGGTATTTAAATAAATCGTGACTGCTAATTGCACAAGCTGCTTAAAGTGTCATATCGTGCGCATTTCATTTGGCATATGTTTATACGCAAATGTCACTTCAAGTGACTGGTTCCGTGCTTTGCTGCTGCGCACCTGTCGCTTTGTACATAACAGTTAACCGTAAAAGGTGTTGCTTTTTACAATCGTGAAGTACACTTATTTATATATCAACGCGCCCAAAATTCTGGCATCCAATGAACTGCTGCCAATGACCTTCTTGATAACATTACTTGGCAGTGGCTGTTCCGCTTCATGATAAGCCAAAATAAAATATTTAAATAACAACAAAGTGTATAATTTTCGTTATTCTCTGTCTGTTTGTTAGGGCAGACTGCAACAGATCGTACTTATGTTAACGATTTTGTGAGATTTTTGCTGCTAAATTTGATCAAAGACTAGGCATATAACTGAGCATGTAAAAATTATATACATATGTACGTGTGGATGTTTAAAACTTCTTAGGCAACAAAGTAATAGTTTTTTAGTGCCACAAAAACAAAACTCTTCTTGATATTACAAGTAATAGATAGCATCTTTGAATTGTTTTAATTTCTAGTTTTTTTTTTTGAAATCAGTGATAAATTCGCATTGCAATCAAAATATTATTAAACAATGCACTGTTATATTTAATAAATACATTTAAATGTTTTAACTGCGGCAAATTTTTTTTTTACATCTCTTTATCAGTCGTAATAAGACTATAATCAGATTATATATTATTGTGATGTATTATGTAATTTTTAGCATCGCTGATATGCTGATCACATGTTTGGCTTAAGAAAATTTCGCTGTCACTTAAATGAAAATAATTTTTCGCTGTATTCAGTAACATTCAATTCGAACGTGCCAAAGAAATTCAAAGCAAAACAATTTTAGTTAAAACCAGCTGTTGCTTCAAGCAACAACTTCGTAAAACGCTGTCAGGGGAGTCCCTTGCTATGCCATGCATTTGCATATTCCCATGTGCTAGTATATGACTGTGCATACATGAATATTGTATCTTTTTACGTCGTAAATGCAGTCAAGCTACGATCGTGACTTTGACGGACCATTTAATGTTAAATTCAATAACGCTAAGCAATAAGTTTTTGTAATTGTTGTACATCAACTGAAATTCAATTAATTCAAAGTGCAAATAAAACCACAAAAAAATAAAGCGAAAAAAAAAATACTTGATATGTATTTTGAAAGCAAACGAACTACGCTTGCGAAACTCATCACGTGATGAAAAATACAAAACAAAACAAAACAAAGCAAGCGAGAAAAAAATATACAAAATAACATACCAAAAAAACAGTATCTTACCGCATAATAATAACAACAACGATACACCATATGCGCATTAAATGATTCAAAAATAATTTACATAAAAACTACAGAATTAAAAAAATACAGTCAACACTCTTACGTTGTACGTCCGTTAAGCATTTGCGCGAGTAAGCAAGAAAAAAAAATACTCATTGCAGATACATTTTTGTATTTATCAAACGTCGTTTCCCTACCGGCAGGTGTTAATGTGCGTATGCACAGCTAACACATACATATACTCACAAACACATATACACAACTGTGCATTAGCTGTAAACGCAATCGACGATTTCACGTTGGTTTTCGTGTATTTAATGTTTATCGGAATGTTGCTAAAAAGTAATTAAGTAAAAATTTTCCATCCAGTTCATACCGGTGCCTGACTGCCTGGCAATTCACATGCTCTTGTAAGATCTTCGCTACTTAATTGCATTAATAATCCACATTAGCAATAATGTGAATTCTAATTATAATAATAATTCATTAGCATGTTGCTGTAGTTAACGTAGGTAACGTGCACAGGTTCTCATCGAAACTCATTTGCATGTGGAACTGATGAAAATGTTTTATGCCACAAATTAAATCGTCATAAATTCATTTTCTGTAAAAATGTTAACAATTAAAACTTGTAAATGTTTCAATTAGCGTATATTGCTATTGTCGATTGCTGTTGTTGTTATTGCAAGTATTTATAGTTCGCGCATATTATGGTGCGCAGTTGGTTATTTAACAAGATAAAAAGCTTGCTGTGGAAAATTTGCTATTTCATGCCACTGCATGGACTCGACTGGTCGTAAAAGAAAAAGAGCAGAATAGAAAAATCTCGCACAACTTTTTATAATATTCAAAGTTTAAGCTGACAGTGTTATAAATATTGATATGCCACTGTACCCCATTTCCATGTTTAAGGGCGAGTCTAAGCCTAGAGGCTACTTTCCATAATTGTCAAGGCTGTGCGCTTGATTCTACTTTATGCTGCCCAGCTCTCCTCTTAGGTACAGTAAAAGACGGCGGTGTAAGAAGTTGAGTAGAAGTTTATAATTTCCACGAACTGCAATGATCGCACAAATAAAAGTTTCTTTTGCATTGAGAAAATTATTTATTGTGTTTGTAATGTCTGCCTTATTGAATATAGTATTAATTGTGTTAGCTTAGCATGTGTTTGCCATTGTTATTCAACAAAAATACAAAACTATCTGCACCTTCTTATTAGTCATAAACCGAAGCTTACACTTATATCATATCAAATGCCGCTTGGATCAAAACGTTTTTGACGTACACATTTTTGAAATGAAAACTTTTGATTTTTAATTGAGTTTATCTATTTATCTCTATCCCTCTCTCCCACATAGAGTAATGTCAAGAAGTCGAGTATACAAGAACGCCGCTTTTCCGATGTCTCCACCTGTTCCTTTAGCTCAGGTGAGTGTCTGTCTTACTTATAAAAAGCACAAGGTAGCATATTTTTGTTGTAGCCTGCTTCACGGGCAGTTCGGACGAGGAAGACATGTCGCCGCGTGAGCGTAAGCAGCGCAACAGCCACGCAAGCAGTGACTTCTGTGTGAAGAACATTGGGAAGCATGGATTCGGTCGTCGGGAAATACAAATTGCTGAGCAGGAGATGCCGGGCATCATGACGCTGCGTAAACGTGCGTCGGAGGATAAGCCTTTGAAGAATGCGAAGATCGTCGGCTGCACGCACATTAATGCACAGACGGCCGTGCTGGTCGAGACGTTGGTGCAGCTGGGTGCCACCGTGCGCTGGGCAGCGTGCAACATTTACTCCACACAGGTGAGCCTTTGAGCCAGTGAGTGTTGGGCGAACTGCTTAGAATCTGTCTGTTGCAGAATGCCGTTGCAGCTGCTTTGGCGGAAGCCGGCATACCCGTATTCGCTTGGCGCGGTGAAACGGAGGAGGAGTTCTGGTGGTGTCTGGATAAGTGTATTAACAATGCCGATTGGCAGCCGAACATGATACTGGATGATGGCGGCGATGCCACCCACTTGATCTTGAAGAAGTATCCCGATTTGTTTAAGAACATTAAGGGCATAGTTGAGGAGAGTGTGACGGGCGTTCATCGGCTCTATCAGATGTCCAAGGGTGGCAAACTGACGGTGCCGGCCATTAATGTGAATGATTCGGTTACCAAGAATAAATTCGACACCTACTACAGCTGCAGAGATTCCATATTGGATAGGTAAGTGCCGCAGTGGACAGTGTGGCAGCCAATCTTAGCCGCAGTCTTCTTTAGTTTAAAGCGCACAACGGACATAATGTTTGGCGGCAAGCAGATCGTGATCTGTGGCTACGGTGATGTGGGCAAAGGCTGCGCTCAGGCGCTCAAGGGGCAAGGCTGCATTGTCCACATAACGGAAATTGATCCAATCTGTGCGCTGCAGGCGAGGTAAGCAGTGGCCAAGTCAAAAGACCAACTTAATCTGCATAATTTTCTCTATTCATCAACTGCCAACTGTCAGCATGGATGGATTTCGCGTTGTACGCCTCATCGACGTCGTGCGAAATGTGGACGTTGTCGTGACGGCCACGGGCAATAAAAATGTCGTGACACGCGATCACATGAATCGCTTGAAGAACGGCTGCATTGTCTGCAACATGGGACACTCCTCCTCCGAAATTGACGTGGTAAGCTAATCGCAAATATACGTATAATTGTAATTAAATTATCCTTCGCCTTTATACAGAACAGTTTGCATACGCCTGAGCTGACATGGGAGCGCGTGCGTTCGCAGGTCGATCACATTATCTGGCCCGATGGAAAAATGGTCATATTGTTAGCCGAAGGTCGGTTGGTTAATCTTTCGTGTTCGACGATTTCTTCGTTTGTCGTCTCGGTGGCTTCAGCTACACAAGCATTGGCTTTAATAGAACTCTACAATTCAACTGCAGGACGTTACAAATCTGATGTTTATCTGCTGCCCAAGAAGATGGGTAGCTGTCAAATTACTTTTGTATATCCTCCTTTTTCCTAAGTTACTTTTATTTTAGATGAATACGTTGCTAGTCTGCATCTCAATACTTTCGATGCACATTTGACGGAGTTAAGTGACGAACAGGCCAAATTCATGGGTTTGAATAAGGCTGGGCCATTCAAAGCCAATTATTATAGGTACGTGAGAAGTTTGGAATAACATTTCATATCAATTTATATGACATACTTGCAGATATTAGACAGCACGCTGGTTGGATTTTACTTAATTTTAATTAAAAGAAACTTAGTAATATGAAGTTGTAGCGTATGCATTTTTTCCTTTTATTCAAAAACAAAAATACGTTCTTAACATTAAATTGGATAATTTATTATAAACTACTGCTCTGTATTTTATTGACTGCAAAAAATATTTTTTTTTATGTATTGGAAAAGGTTTTTTTTTTTTTTTGCAGACGTTGTGGTAGCGCACTACCAAAGGACTGACGAAACCAGACCTAGTGTCTGTTCCATAGCTACGACCGATAATGGTCAAAAGCTGCTTTATCTACTTAACACAGATTATTATTACTAGAAGATTACAAAAACTAATTAATAAAATTAAAAACTAAATTAAAATTAATACAAATTTAAATTTTTTTTTTTTTTCTATATTCTCTTTATTTGCCATCAGTCTATTATTAAAGTAAGTAACTTATTCGATCTAATTTCATAAAATCTACGAGTAAGAAGAGATTTTAAAGAGGAAGAGGAGGCTATGTTAGAAAATAAATAATAGAGTTATAAGCCAAACGCATAACATAAATGGGATCATGCAGTAAAAAAGATGATCGTGCAGTGTTTAGTCTATTGGGCAAATTATACCTTGTTGAACGCGAAGGCACGTTAAAATTTATTTTCCAGAGGAGACAAGGCGAATTGACTTTTCCGTTTATCAGGTTATGAAAAAAAAGTATACCTAACACGGATCTCCGACTAGCTAAGGTAGGAAGATTAATCAATTTAAGGCGGCAAAGGTAAGAAGGAAGGCGAATTGCAGAATTCCAGTTTAATCCACGCAACGCAAAAATTGTTTTTGGACCGATTCAATACGGTCAGAATATGTTGTGAGTTGGGGACTCCAAACACATGAAGCATATTCTAAAATCGGACGAACCAAAGAAGTAAAACGCTGCTTGGTTGTTTAATCAACGTATGCATTATTATTAAACGCCACTGGTTGTTATGCGCGTTGAAGTAGTTACATATATAATAAAACAGTAATCAAACCTGCCAGACTTGTTTTATTAAATTCATTTGCCCACAGTGATTAATATCAAATACCTGTGGCTTCTTTAAACAACAACAACGATGTTAAAATTTTATTAAATGCATTTTTAATAGATATTTTTTTATTATACAATTGTTTTGAGCGGATTTTGCTTATTGCGTAAATATTTTTTGAGTGCGCGAACTTAAATTTTTTGCTGAGGAACTCGGCATATTTTTACAAAATACTCAGAGGTGCTCATGCTCGATGTATGCACATTCGCTTCATTATTTTTGCCTAACACTGACAAAATATATGACAGGGATGAATTTTCCGGACCAACCGGACAGCACGGCACCAGAGAATATGTATAATATGTATAATATGTATTATACATATTCTCTGCTAATACTTTACCACAAAGAAGAAGAGTCTGAGACTCAGTCGGGTGAGGTGGCAACTTTGTTCTACGACTCATTGCAAGCGACCAACTGCTTGTTTTTGCCGACAGATAGCGCCTGTTGGAAATATATGAAAAGGTTGACAGAATTTCAACGCACCAAGGGCAATACTAGCTCTCCTCTCTTCTGACTTTCACTCACAGCCAACAACAAAACGTAAATAAACACTGCGTATGGTTGTCAGGGCGCCCGAATATTTTTGCTGAAGAAGATTCGGGGTCTTTTTGTTCGACAGCATGCGGACGTCCGCAAAGTCGAGGACTGTTTTACGTTGTGCATAACTGCTTCACGGAGTGCAGTGTCTTCTGCTCTTGCTTCTCACTCACTCTTTATGGTGCTTGGGGCCTTGTCGCACTTGGTTGCTTGTTGGTTAAAATCGCAAAGCGCAATCAGAATCGTAGCAACAAAATTTGTTTTGCATTGGCAAACACGCGAAAACTGCGAATAGTGCTAATGGAGGATCCTTGACACTGATAAATTCATGTTTGCAACACCATTATTTTCTAAACGATTTTCTTTTAGCGGAGGTCGAAACGTCCGAAGATGGACAATCCACAAATTAAATGAACAAGTCACTGCATGCTCCATAAGTTCAACTTACCGCTGGTTGTGTTATCTGGAGCGGCTGCGTGTGTTTTACCACTTTTTGTTGTGCGGTGTTTTTTGATGCCAGCTGCTGCGGCCAAGCAAACTGCAAAGTTTGCAAATATAAGTATTCCCACAAGAAACCGAAAGCACACGAAATTCTCGCTGTAATGCTTGGTAACATGAGGTGGTACTTTAATCAATTAATTACGAAGTCCTCGCTTCCGTTTCGCTGGAATCTCTACTGTACTGTTGGCGCCAAAGGCATGTGATTTGTTGTTCCTAACAATTAAAATCGAAAATCACCGACGACTTTTTTGAGTCGGCCAAAATGGCTTAATATTTTTTACTAAAGATAATAATGTTAATAATTATAGGTTTCACCCATTGCAACTATTTTCAATGACTACAGTTTCTTAAAAAACGCTTTTTCGTTGCTAATTATTAATAATAATAGAAATCACTTTTGATTTTATTGGTAAAATCACCAAAACTTTTATTTCAATAGTTTGAAGTAGTTATTTCTTTTTAATTAATGAGGCGCAAAATACTAAGTCTTAAGGTTTTGGTGAATTGACTAAATCAAGAGCTGCAAATTAGTGAGCTGATAAATTAAAAACTTGCTTAAAGCAGTACAAGTATACAGGTCTAAAAAAATAAAACGCATCGGGTCTTTATTTTACGCGCAGCAGTGTCTGCTTCGAATTAGTATTAGTGGGCCGCGATACGCCCAACTGTTGCCACGTCGCAAAAAATGGGTCCGGTTCCGGTTAATCTCACCAACGGAACATGCTGGACCGGACCCACGAAGCAGGATTTTACGTTGCTCGATGATTGATCACAGTATTCAGTGTTGTTGATGGGGAATCGGGTTTGCATAGTACGAAAATCTTTCTATTTCATTAAAATACAATGCTCTTCTTCTCTCTCTCTGCCTGCTGCTGCTAAATCTAAAAGCTAAAGAAGTAACTTGTAACAAGTGGTTGCAATTAAACACAGTGCGAAGATAAATTTGTGACAGCTATAGATATGAAGCGTGCAAAATTATTAAGCGGTGCTATAGATCAAATTGAAAGCATAGTTAACAACGGAAATGTGTCGGGCGCCGGCAATGATCAAGCGAACACTGCAAGTGGCCGCATGAGCAAAGCTGTCGGGAGGATCAGTGCTTGTTAATAAAACAAGATAGTTTTAGACACTCATTTTAATCTCCTAAAAAAATTATAATTTAATTTATTCTTTAGTTAATATTGCAATTATTTTTAATAAAATTTTTTTAAATTGTGTTTTATTTGTAATCATTATCGGCCGTAGCTGCAGAACAGGCGCCTAGGTTTGACCTCATGGAGGTTGCTTGGTGGTGCGCTACCTCAACATGAAAACGACGGAAAGGGAAAATGATTCCTAGAATTTAACAACTTTTTTCTTCAGCTTCGTTGATAGGGAAGATTCACTTGATCTCCTTTTGTAGATTTTAAAGAATTTTTAGCCGATGTCACTTGCATTAAATTCTGATGCAATTTTTTCTACATCTTACTTCCATTTTCTTTTATTGTTTTATTTAAGAAATTAATTTTTGTTTTGTGAAAGCAAAAACTCGATATTTGTGTTCAATCATAAAATTTTATGATTTGACTGAAATTTTTCTTGATTTTATTGCGTCCGGGCACTTAGAACAACAAAAAAAAAAAAAAAAGAAGGAAACTGTACACATTTTCTGAATCTGGTAAATTCAGTTAGTCTAATAACAACAACAATATCAATAGCATTAACAACAAAAACAGCGGCTTTGGCAATAAAGCGATAGGAACATAACTGTAATATTAATACGCAGCCTGACTAACGCAAAATCCATTTAACGACAGATGATGAAGACCATCACGCTACGAGATGCTGATGTGCCGTATGCTGTTGATGTTTGGATGCAGGGTGAGTTGCGGATGCCATGAGCTTAAAGACGGGTGCTGTTCGTAAAAGTGGAGGGCGCAATAGGATGTTGCTCTCTTACACACCCCCTTGGTTCGACACAATGCGACTTGACTCGTTTCGTCTCGACTCGGCTCGGCACAGTGTGTGTGTTGGCTAGGCAAACCGTAATGGAGTTTTTCTCAAAGTAGCCATAAATTTTTATGATGTCAGAAACGAAACGAAATGATACGAGTTTTTCCCATTTTCTTTTTCAAGTAGCCACGAATGGTAAAAACAGCCACCCCCAGTTTGGCGCTGATGGTGCAGCCAGCAGTGATGCCACCACGCGACCAGCCCCCATTATCATCACCGTCAGCCAACTTTGTTTGTCATCACTTTTTGTTTCTTGCTTTTCGATTTGTGGTATTTTGCAAATGTTTCACTTATTAAACATAATTTTTGGTCTCTTTTGATTTTGTTGTAAGTAATTGCAAACAGTAGCCGTTGACCCTTTTGGCGTCGTCGTCGGACGCAGTTTTGCTTTGCAGTTCGCCGTCGTTTTCACACCTCGGCCAAAAACCGTATTAGTGGCAGACGAGGATGGGCAAGGCATCAAGAGTCGCTGTCGTAAATCTTTGTGAGCTCTGCTGCCAGCAAAGTTAAGCAAACAAAGCGATGGCCAAGCATACGCAAATCAAGCGTGAAGTGTGAACTCGCTTTGGTCTATTTTGAGTATTCTCTTTTTTTTTTAACGGAAACCCTTTTTCTCTTCTTGGTTTTCGTGCTTCAGCTCACGGTATGCCTTTAGCGCATTCGAGTCAAAATATTTGAATATCGGTTTGTTTGATGAAATTCCAAGATTTGTTTCCAATTTATTTTGAGCAAATTATTGAAAGCGAAAGTTATTCGGCTTCTACTTTTTCAATTCTAATTAATTTCATTTTACTTGGCATTGAAAAAATATTAGCTTAACTTCTTTAGGAATAGCAAACACGTTTATATCAGGTTAAAATTTAAACTTCACTTACATCTAAATTGGCACGATCATTATTTAGGCCGCTGTAAAGATAAAGGCAATTGATATTTTCATATTAATTGAACTGTGTCTAAGAATGCATTTCCACAATTAAATATTAATAATAATTAAAGAAAACTAGAAAGGCAGGGCTAAAGTCGGGCGTAATTGATTATAGAAAACCTTGTACCCAATCCAAAATTCAATAAATTTTTTTTTGTTTTAATATTTTGTATTCATTAAGGGTATGTCAAGAAACCAAATTTTGTTATAAGTAAAAGTAATTTTTCGGCCGATCGTTCCTATGGCAGCTATATGTTATAGTAAACCGATAAATATAATATTGAAATATATGGTTGGAAATCACATAAAACTATTAAATCTAAAGTTTGGTAACGATATCTTGAAAAACAAAAGGGCTTTTGTTAGTAAATGTGGTTTTTCGGCCGATCGTTCCTATGGCAGCTATATGTTATAGGTTGTATATCGAAAAAGCAAAACAAACTCGTGCCAATGGATTAGGAGAGTTTTCGTGCTAAATTTGGTAGTTGTAGGTCTAACCCTTTCCGAGATCCGTTTGTTCATACGGATGGACAGACAGACAGACAGTCAGCCGGACATGGCTAGATCGACACGAATTTTGATGCTGATCAAGAATATATACACTTTATGGGGACTGCAACGCCTCCTTCTGCCTGTTACATACATTTGCACAACTTTAATATACCTTTTACCATTTTTGGTACAGGGTATAAAAACAATGTATATAGACACGCGCTGTAGTCTGAAATGTTTGTGCAAGTTCTTAGCACATTTACACTAAAGACAAGAAAGTGCCACAAAATGAACGAAACGAAGTGTCGAGGGAATCGGAAAAATCAAAGGGAGGGTAGGCATTTCTCGTACAAATAAGCGTCCAAAGAAGTGCATACAGAGTAGCTTGAGTGCGGCCTATGAGGCCTGCGGCGCTTGCCTGCATTTAGCGGGTATTAGCCACATTTGCACTTCCTGTTAACGAGAAACGAGCACAAGTTGACTTGTGCAATGGTTAAACTGGCTGGTATGTCAAGGAATGGGTTAGCTGCACTGTGAGTCCAGTAGTATAACTGGCGACTGGTCAGTGGCTTTTCGCAGGCATTGTGATCACACATTGGCATACACTTTCAGTTTTTAAATTGAACTTTGTTATTAACAGATTTGACTTTGTTGCAATTTGATTCTTTATTATGGCTGCTGTATCATTTTGTTGGACGTTTGCCATACATTTTTCGAGTTTTGTTACGTTTTCAATAAACGACTTCACTTGTTAATTAGCTAATTATCAAATGCTGTTTTTATACGAAAAAAAAATAGAGTGCATGTGAAGTTGTTGTGAAAAATGTGTACAGCGAAGTTTTATTTATTTTTTATTATTGATTTTTGACGCTTGCGCAATTGGCGCACAATTTGCACTGTGCAAAAAAATATGCATTATATTAAATTTTAGACCTTAATTTCTAAAATACGAATAAGTAAGCTAAGTAAAAGTAGAGCAGTTTACTCCGAATAAACATATTTATATAAGATTTATATTTCACATAAGCTGACATTGAAATTTATATTATTTTAGAATTCGTTTTGTGCATTAAAAATATGGCCGCTGTAAAGGCAGTTCGCTATAAACTGCGTAAATATGTCAAGAAGCCTTACATAGTGATGCTTCCGATTAACAGATTGTGGCGCAAAGTTGGGATACCAGCCGCCCCACGTAGATGCATGAGTAAATCGGTAAACAGTATTTCTGCTGCATTTGTAAAGCAGCTATTGGCAGAGTTATCGGGTGTGTCTGGTGCGGCGGCTGGAGCTCTCGGAAGCGAGATCAGTTTATACCAATTCGTACGATGGCCATATCGCAAACATCGAGGCTCACATTGGGATGAATGACGCCGCAGAAGAAAAAGATTATGCAATGTTTGATGACGCTTGCGAGTAGTTTAAAAGCCACCCGCAAATACGTAGGCATATGCTGCGACGATTTGAATTTTTTTAGTAAATTCATTTGAATTGTTTTAAAAAGTAAAATTTTTATGATTTTAGATTTTTGTAGAACAAAATTTATACGCAAAAAGTTGAAGTTTCGAATGCTTTAAAATAAATTAATATTTATGAAAAACCTTTTGAAGAAATGCAGTAAATTGGTCAATAGGGACAGCAGTATGACGTTTGGAACGAGCTGAACATCATAACATATTGGATTCGCTTTTGTAAACCAGTTCAGGTGTGTAAAGACTCTTCAATGTCAAAGGCTAATAGCCATCATTATTTTAAATTTTAATTCTCAACGAAACTTATCAGCCATATCGGCCTGATATATGTACATATGTACATCTATGAGACATGCCATGAGAAAAAGAAATTGCAACGTATAAACAAACGATTTTCAGTGTATTTGTGACATGTTTAACAGATGTGGGTGTCTTTGTAAAAATCGCAGAGTTTGCGCACTCTGACAAAAGTTCAAACCGTTCTTCCCATGATTTTGCAAAGCGCACAACCGCCCCAAAATGGCACAAAATATTGTATTTGTACAATACAGAAAAAAATAAGGATAAAACACAACTGCGTAAGTATGCGTTTGTGTGTGTGTAAGCATGTGTGTAGGTGCAAATACTCGAGCGTGGCAGACACAACAGTTTGCATGGCACAGGATATGCGTTGATAGGCATAAAACCGCAGCAGCAGTGCTCAGCATGAGGCACCTCAGACGTCGGCGCAGTAAGCTGGCGGCTGACATGCCTAATGTTCCGCTCGTCCCGTCTGCCCGCGTGCAACGTATGTGTTCAGTGCATAATTCGTTTCGCTTACTCGACAATATTTATGTATCTAGAGCAATAACCGCCCCAAAACGGTGGCGGCAAAGCCGCCGTTGACAATAAGAAAAGGGCATCTCTGACGACGCTGGGCTAAGCTATGACTGCGTGGATGTGTACGTGTGCAAGTGTGTGTGACGGCGACGTAAAAAAAGACTACGGCAACAACAACAAATGTGATAAGATATACAACCGTCATATATATTCAAACATTGTACTTTGTCTTACATTTTTATTTATTTATTTGTTTATCTACTATTTATGTGTGTCTTCTTCTCGTTGCTGTTGTTGTTATTGTTGTTGCTATGTCGTTGTTGCTATTTCTCTTTGTCGTTGCTTTACTTAAGCATTAATGTTGCCTTCTTGTTGTTGCCGTTATACATATATGTTATATTCGTTGTTGTTGTTGCTGACGCTGGTGGATGGTTGCCGGCTGGCTGGATTTGCTCGCTTGCTTTGTTGGTTGGTTGGTTGGTTCGTTGGTTTGTCGGTTGGAAGTGATTCAGTTCCAGGAATCTAACAACAGCTATTCACACCCAAATGAAAACTCGCACATCACATTCGCTATTCGAGCGTTTTCCGATGACGAACTGTCTGCGATTGCATTAAACAAAAGAACTGCAAAATATAAAATACCATATATTCTTATAAAGGAAAGCAGAAAAAAACTCAAAGCAAAGCATAAACAATTCGTGCGATTTTCTAATTGTTATGCATTTGCAGCGAAAGTACGAAAAAATACCAAAGATAAAATACCACACGAAAAAAAATAAAATAAAAACAAATAAAATTGATATAAAATAAAAAAAAACGTAACGCGATCATAAGATGAATAATTTTGTTGTGATTTTTTATATTTAATTTTCACAACTGCTATTGGACGTCGTGTGGTTCTTGGCCTGGTTAAGTGAACTTATTATATATGTCGTTGATAATTGTTTATAGTGGCCAATAAGAATTTAACGTTGCTGTTGCCATTTCAGATCGTTACTTTTATGGCTTGCTATTATTGCCACGGCATTTAAGTTGTGCAATTTGAATACATTCAACGCGCTTCGACTGTTTTGGCCGGCGGCTAAAGTCGCGTGTCGCAAGTAGTGTTAAATGTGTTTGTTGTTAGTGTTTGTTGTCGAAAGTCAATTAACATTTCATGATAAAAACGTGTAAACGCGCTACTTCATTAAGAATTATGAGTGGCAGGCTTATGATGCATGAATGAAAACACATCAAGATTTATTTGGTGCAGACAGCATTTGTAATCGTTTAATTTTGGTAAGTTGGATGCGTGCCAGCGCGTTTGTTAGACATTAATAGTAATTAAAAAAAAAGGAACACTTAAAAGTACAGTGAGTGGCGCTTGCTAAAAATGGTAATTTAATTATTTTTTAATTAATTAAAGAAATTAAGAGGTAAATCACTTTAATAAAAAAGTTTTTTATTAAGTGTATTTCGAACTTTGTTTATCCATTACGTATTAACGACAATACATTTTGAAGTCTTTCGAAGCAGGTTTTTGCGTTGTTTACTACTGCTTAAAAAAACCATATCTTTTTTATTTTTTGCTACTTCTTAGTTATTTTTCTAACGATTTTGTAAGTACAAATCTAATGTTATGAATGGTAAATTTTTCTTTCTTTGGCGGCTTTGGTATTTTCCCTAACAAGAAAATCTTTCAAATAGCAACTGTGTTTTGCCATTTGGGTAACACTGATTACCTATGAAGCAATATTCTTAAATGGAAGGCTTAGAAATTGCTTAAATTCGCAATAACTTTGGCTGGAGTCTTATCTGTACATTAATTTTAATCTATATATATATTTTTTTATAGTTTCTCGGGAATTCTATGTGGATTATTGTTTATAAGTTGCATACAATAAGTAAATTCGTTATAGAGGAGTTACTCTGTATGTAAAAGTATTTTTGCGTCCTAGCAAAAACTTCGTTATAGGAAAGTTCAAATACATATATGAAAAAATTTTAAAAATCCGACTGTTTTTAATTTAGGCTAATAAATAAATAATTGAATAAATAAGTAGTGTGGTTTTCTTAAAAGGTCCATGTATTGTTTAACTTCCGTGCGTCAAAGCTTTTTGCTGTTTGACCTTTTCTGACCGTTATACAAGAACTAACTTAAAATAATTACAAAAATAAGCTTTTAACATAGTCCACTTAAATCCTTTTTTATTGAACCTGAATATTTGTGATTACCTTGGCTGGGTGCGGTCATATAATGGGAAACAAAAATTGACGTTGCTGACAATTTAAGATTAAATTGGCATTGAAAGAATATTAAGTGTATAAAATAAACAGTAGTTTAAAATCTTTTTAAATACACATGAAATATTAAATGTAATTATAAAATACATGTGTAATTTCTTACTAATATCCAAAGAAAATAGGAATTCGATAATTGCTGTTTTCATACTCTTTTCAACGATCATTTTGCATAGTGTTTGCTTAACTACTTATTAAAATATTCGTGTTTTTCACAATTCGAATTCATTGCTTCACTAATTCAACAACACTTCCACCACTTTGTGTATAACAAATTTATAAAAAATTCGATTTCAACTACATAATTGAAATGCAGCACGGGACACTCTTTCTTTAGAACTTCGTTGGCAGCATATTTTTGATATCAGAAATAATATACTTTTGACATTTAGCAGAATCAAGCTGACTATCTAACTAATCCGCGTATCCTTCTATTAAACGAAACTATTGTCCCAAAGTATTTTCACTTTGAAATTTTATATTTCAAGTGCCATTGGGTTTATGTGCACATGCATGGTGTGTATGTAAGTATAGCATTGTAATAAAAACGTACGTGATATGTGTTTCAATTTGCAAAATGACATTCACTCGCTCATAAAAGAAGACGCACAGAAAATGCTTCCGGCTGCCATCTGAATTTTTTATGTTTTCGCATTAAACTCCACGTTATGCTGTTGCAATGTTTCCCACGGTATCCATTGACACTGCTACGGTATACGGCGGGTATTGTGCTCGGAGTGCAATTAATGAGGTCACGTCTGTCAGGAAATGGCGACACTTAAGGGCGGTTTAATCCGTTTCGGCAAAATGGAAGCCACGCGCAAGCATTTCGAACGAAACGGTACGCCTTCGGGTAATCCAACAATTGAGACAATGTATTTTTTATCTACACAGCATGGCAGCAGCAATTTATATCACACACCCTCGACTACAAGCAACAAAGTATCTGCGCTGTGTGAGTGCTTACAGACACATATTTGTAATGCACCCTAAACTCATTTCATTTATGGGTGGAGCTTGCTTTGTGAGGTGTAATGGCGCTTATAAAACAACTGTGTTGCCATATCGTTGGTATTTTTGAATGAATTTTTATTAACTATTTCTGCAGTGATTTGCTTGAATGTGGTTTTAGCTTAAATATCAAAAATACAAAATTGTAAGGGATTGGAATCAGGCTCTTAGATATTATTGTAGAGATTGTGTTCTGAGTCTCTCTCACTGAGAGTACATTATTTAAAGCTCGAAGTCCTCGAGTAAATTAATAAAATATTAAAATATCTGTTTTCTCTCTATTTAATCGCATTACAAGTTGTTTATATAATAAATATTTTAATATTAAATCATTAGCAGATATTGGAATAAGCTGCTTTTATTATCCTCCAGTAATGCATTTTTGACCCTGTGGGTTCGTGCAAATCTCCTTACCCTTTGGGTATACACCGATTTCGTTAAATACCTTACACCTACACGACCGTTTTGAAACCTTGCTTTAGTTTATTTTTGTATGGAATAAATATTATTTTGAGTAGATTTCCACATTAGAACGTTTGCCGCCTCAATAGTTCTTTCTTAATCTGAAGCATAGTATGCTTTAAGAATATCAAGCGGTCACATACCGCATGTTGTGAATGTGAGCACCAAGTATGTGCTTCTTCTTCTTATGCAACTAGTGGTGGCCTGGATGGTGTTGGTGTTTAACTTAAATCAAAATGGGATTTAAGTGGATGTAAGTAGACAGACTTTGAAAAAAAACTAACATTAACAGATTCCGATTGTCGAGAATCGCTCAAAAAAGCCGGTTGCATCAACTTTACATACGATCATTAGGAAAGCTTGTAAAGCAATTGTTAAAAACGCCGTCCACTGCTCAAGAGTGAAAAGTATAAGTATAAGTGTAAAGGGACATTATCAGTGAGAGTGGCTGTGTCAGTGTTGCCGTTTTGGCGGAAACAGTTTTGGTAGAATTTTTCAGGTCAATTGGTACTACGTGGCAACATTGAATAAGCGATTCGATTTCGATCCTTCTCACACACATGCTTGTCCTCTTTTTGAAGGAACAGTTCTTTCTCACTCTGACGCATATGACTCTCTGAGTGCTTGGTTTCAATACACCACTGACAGTGTTGTCGCTTTGGTGGAAACAGTTTCGGTAGAATTTTTCAGGTCAATTGCATACAGCAATCCTACTATGAGACAACACTGATGCAACACTGCCACTCTTACTCTCTTACTTCTCGCAATGCTCTCAGACTGTTAACTGAAATTTGAGTAACAGCCGACATAGTGTGGTCTCTGTCTGGCTCACACTGAAACAAGATGGCGAAGTGGCTCTCTTTCTCAAAAATCCGGTTCGGCTGTTTTGCGTGTAAATTGTTTTTGTAACCAGAAATCGCCATCTTGTCTGTTACAGACAGTAACAGACGTTTAACATTTAATGTTATCTGTAGCAGAGAAAACACTGACAAGCAAATGATCATTCATATCGAAGTCCGAGTTAAAAGATTTGTGTCTCGGTTGCGAAGCGCCATCTCTCGTCTAGACTTGTAATACACAATTTACGGCTGTTGCCGACAGAGGCTAGCAGCCATACGAATGGGCGGAGCTAAACTCAATAATGGCTGCCGCGTAGATTAACTCTTGCGTGGCCATCTTCTTGAGCAGGGCTTCAAGGCAGACAGTGGCGTGCAAGGGGGTCTCATTTTTGTCATTCAAATTGAATTGCATTAGTCATATAATGTTAGTAGTTTAACTTGAAATTGCTTTGTATATATTATATATGTCTTATATTGCACTATTATTATTGTACTATACTGTCTATATTGTATTATTTGTAAATAGTCTGTAAATTGCATTAGCATTAAGCGAATCCCTATGTATCATAAGATTTATTGAATGTCCTGTTTGGATAGATTGTAAATATAATCGAAATCGAAAAAAAAAAAAAATTGAATTGCGTCTGGTAAATGTGCCGTTTTTAAGGTTTTTTTGGATAATCTTTAAATTTGCATTAAATGCAGATGTGCTAATTTAATTAATAATATTATCACAATATTGTAATTTGGTTAGAGTCCAAAGACATAATTATATTTTTTAAAGTTGATTATTTGCAAGTGAAGTGAAGTTATGGGTTAAGGGTTATGGTTATGGCTTGCTTTAGGAAAAATTAGACATTATAGCAAGACGGAATTGTGGTATGGAAGTATGGTTAGCCTGCTTGGCGAACATAGGGTTGAGGGTTTTGATCATAGCATGGGACAGACGCTCATTCTAACATAAGCCTTCCTGTTATCCTTTATGACACATTGCTTAGTTTTGGGGTTAATAAATTACTTGGGGTCGAAGACTTTTGCATTTTACGCTGCTAAAATTCATTGTATTACCAAGGGTAGCTCAACAGTCTTCAAACCTATGCTGCAATACTGAAGAGTCTTTTTTAGTGTTCTTTAATTATATGAATATTTTCTAATTTTATTGACTTGTGAAAATTTTTTTTTACAAAAACATAAAAGTCTCCCATAAACCGGCCACCGTCGGTCGCGCTGTTTATGTCCGGTTAAGCATTAAGCATTGCAACCGGTATCTGCCCAATTACGCGAGTGATGTTGACTTCCGAGTCCTGGATCGTAGCTGGCTTATCAGTGAAGATTTTTGACTTCACATAACCCCAGAGAAAAAAGTCTATGTGTAATATCACACGATCTACAGGGCCAATTGACAGTTCTGAAACGCAAAATGAACTGCTCCCCAAAATGATTTCTCAATGAAGTCATTGTGTCGCGCGCTGCCCATAAGCCACACCAAACAGTGTATTTCTGTGGATGTAACGTTAGTCCGAAAGTCTTCACGTTGCTCCTCAGCCCAAATGCGGCAATTTTGTTTATTAACGTAGCCATTGCGCCAGAAATGTGCCTCATCATTGAACAAAATTCGACGCAAAAACAGCGGATCTTCGTTGAACTGTTCCAGAGCCCATTTGGAGATGTTGTTGTGATGTGAGTCTTTCCATGATTATTTGTCAAACATTACTGAATAAAAATAAAATGACAACATGACGCTAGACACGCGTGATCTTGAAAAGAAACCCAATTATTGATAAAAAAAAATCTCTTAATGAATCACCCATTATAACTTATAGTGCTTCACTTCTGCATAGCAACATTTGGCTGATTAACACGAATTAATAATTCTAAAATTTTTAATAATAAATAATTATTCATGTTTAGAGTCAACTCAATTGCGCAGTCTTTTCTTTTTGCAGAACAGCAAAACATTCTTATTAGCGAGGTCTAAACCTAACAACTGCCAATAACCTTTGTTTCAATGAATTGTCAGTGAACGGTCGGTGTAGCAAATGGAATCAAATAAAACATTTTAATGTGCAACACTTTTTTTAATAGTTTGCTGCCATAGAAACTGAAAAGATTTCCCCGTATTACTTGCAATTAGCATTTTATGTTCCAATGTGTATTTGTGACGCTCGATTGCGCAACTGAACAAAGGAACGATGTAACGAATGCATGTACCACACAGGAACGAACTGAAGCGATCTTGCGAGTAAGCGAACGAGCGCACATTCACTGACCTTGAACACAGTCAACTAGGCCAAGCATGCAAAGTCGAGCAGATTTCTAAATGCATTAATGAGCGTAGATGCAAAGGGTTGCACTGTGATAAAGACTCATGGCCAAGGTCATTCATCCAATCCAATCCAATTCAATCATCCATCGAACGAGCACAATGCTCAGCGTCGTCGAAACTGGCAGCAGCCTGTTGTGGGTGCGTCGGCTGGCGGCAGGCGAAGGGAAATCAGTGCTGCTTATTGCCAGCAACGATACAACATGTGTCAGTTCTGTTCCCGTTGCTGCTGCTCTTTTGCGCGGTATTGTCGGTAAGCTGTGCATGCAAAATATCGATCGAAAAGTTCGCAACAGATCATCGGCGTACATATGCATGTCTGTGTTACGGTTAAGTGAATTTAAGTGCTCTTATAAGGCAACAGCGGCAACCGAGAACAAATAAAAAAACTGTTTCAAGCAATTGCCGACGGTCATTAAAAAGATAAAAAAAAAATGCTTCTTTAAATAAAAGAACCAACGCATTGCTATTCCGTTTCGTGTTTGTGCTTAGCCGATTACGAAATCTTAGAGCAGAACGAGAATTAGTGTCGAATATCGGGAATGGGCAGTGCCAAAGTTGTCGTAAAAATAAATCGCTGCTGCACTCGTCCGAATAATCGCCATCACGGAATAATCGCATCTGCGCCAAGTACAAAACTCGGAACGTGTACTCATAAAAATCGTGAATGGGCATATTCTGTCCGGTATGAGAGCGAGAAGTATGGGTGGGTATAGAAGGTCCTTTGATTGTCACTGACAAACGTAAGAAGCGTTGCTGATAAATTACAAAATTCTTTGTTGTGGCCGTTGTTGTTGATATTGCAATTTCAAAACTTTGTCGTAAAAGCTAAACAGCAGCAAAAACGCAAAGACTTATGCCAAGTGCTACGCATCCATATCCTTGCTGATATTGATGACGACTACAACAGTTGAGATATTTCTTTGCTTACAAAGTTAAATCTGCACTGCTGCAGAATGCGTCCTCAACAAACAAAACAAAAAGATTGAGCGAAAAAATAAGAAAAGCAGGAAAATTTATGACCAAAGAAGTTTACGAAAAATGTCAATTTCATTTTTATGACGTCAAATGTTTCGGAAGCTGGCGCGTGGATGGCTCTGCACAAAGTGGATTTAACATTAATGCGAAAGTTTGCTTTTATTGCGCGTTGTTTTTCGTTTTCCTTTTCGTTTGGGTTTCGGATTCTTTGTTTTTTTATTGCCTTTTTTTGATTTTCCTTTATCTGCCATTTTGTGTGGAATACTTTGTTGTCAATTTTGTAGTAATTTTGTTGTAATTTTGAACAATTTTTTGTAAGGATATGTTTTGCAGTTTTTATTTTCGTTTTTTTTCTCTCGTAGGATAGTTTTTGTACAAAGATTTCTTTTCAGCAATAAGCCTTTTCAGAATGTCTTTCAGATTTCAAATTCATCGTTTTCGAAATTATTATAATCTTTGAGGAACACTCCATTTAAATCCTCCTCCTTTTCAAAAGACAGTAAAATTCATATTTCGTTAGTTAATTTCTTTATTTATTTATAAAACGCCACTGAACTGCATTTTACATGAATAATCTAACATAAAACACATCTTAAAAAAAAAAAAACAAACATGATTAGAAGAAGGTTTCAATATTAGAGAACTCAAGAATTTTATAAGAGTTTAAAAGGATGTCAGTAGAGAAGAAGTGATGAAGAGTATTATAAATAGAACAGATTAGTTTAAACAGTTAAAAAAAAACCCCGTCCGTTAAGAAGCCTAAAAGAAATCATGGACGAAAGTTACGTGGAGGTGAATATCTCACCACAGATAAGCCTGTGAATAAAAAGAATACCTAGACAGGTCCTGCGATTTTCAAGGAAGAGCAAGGAAATCAAATGGAGCCTAAGCTTTTACGGCGGGAGAGGTCTGCTGGGCTGAAATGTGTATCTTAAGTCAGATGCTGTGTGAGTTTAGAAGATTATTCCTTAAGAAGCGTACTTTAAAATATTTAAAGAATTTAAATGCGTAAATCAATAGTTTATATGTTTATATGTTTAAGTTGCTTTCTTATCAAAATTAACTAAAAATGCTCCCATGATTGTCAATGCCTACTTAAAAAGGCAAGCAGCAGTTTGCTGCAAACAACAACAAAACAACAATGAAGAAAGAATTCTACAACAAGAAGACAAGAAATAAAAAAAAAAAGAAAAACGAAATTCAGACAATGGATTCGTCTTTTAATGTGTAACTACACTTAAAAAGCATTTCGTCTACAATGTTTTGGGTGATCCTATCATTGAGTTTTATTTATGCGTACGATGCACCGCTAAAATGTTTGCGCCAACCTTTTTTTACCCTGACTCCATTGTATGCAGCACAGGCAGCCAGGCATCACTGGTAGGCAGGCAGACAAGACCAGATAAGTCGAACCTGTCACGAAGCAGACTGTCAGTCAGCCATTACACAGCACAGAGTGCTGTCTGACTAAATGCCCGCTTCACTGCCGCCTTCGCGCCAGTCGCTGGAGCACCGTGGGTCGGTACATAAGAAACCTTATGCACGCAGTAACGAGCATCTTCGACTCTGACTGGGCTTTGCCTTGTAGTCAGATGCACAAAGAGGGTATAATTTATGGAAATGCGTTTCGGCATTTCCAACTTCGACTTGAAGTCACAACGCACTTGGGCCCCACTGGCTTTTGTTTGCGTGTTAAAATGCTGGTTCGGTCGCTTGTCGGCCAACATTTAAAGTGACCATGCAAGTGGCTTTGTTTCAAAAATGGAAAAAAAAATAAAAATTCAAAAATGGCGGACAGACATGAGCTTGTGTATCAAGAAGTATATTCAAATGTCTGTGCCTGCGTCTGTCGTGTTGCGGCGGCATGGCATGGGGACCAGTTGGCTCTACGAGTTTCTGTTGAACTGCGCTGCTTCGCGTTCAATTACAAACACATAAATTCTCATTTTCATTTGACACATGACATCTCATAAAATTCGTTAAAAATCGACAAAAACATGCAACAAAAAAAACATGTACAAAAAAGAAGAAGTAGACAAAGAAGAAAAACATGCAAGAAACGAAACGAGTCGCGTTAAGTTGCTTCGCTTTAAAACAAAAAAGAGGCAAATAATATGGTTAAATCTGTTTCACAATCTCAGCAGTCATAAAGGCGGTAAGGCAGGAAGGCAGGCAAACCGGCAGCCGAGAGTTTTTTCAACGCATGACATTCAAGTCCAAATCCAAGTCGATGTGGTTCTCGTCGATGCTGATATCGGATTTCGTTTCATTACATTTTGCTTCGCTTCGCTGCGGTCATTTGATTTCGTTTTAAAATGGCGACCCTACTGGTCGGCTTGTTTTTTTTTCTCATTTGGAAATTTGACTACATAACGTATGTTTTAAAATCTTTGATATTTAATGGTGCCTGCATTATTGCTTTACCCTACACTTTTTTATATAGTTGAAATTTGTGTTTAAGTCGCTTTGATTCGCTATTAAATAACCATTATATTACATATAAAAATAATCTGAGTTTTTGATTCTTTTTTAAGTGCGACCTCATTGGCAAGTGTGCATGTTATAAGCCTGAATTCTTTGTTGTCGAGCACAGCTAATTGTTTGAAATTTGTTGTTTGACTTTGTATAAAATCTAATGCGGGCGGCTGTGCATCGTTATACCTATGATGATGATTTTTTATTGTATGTGTCACATTGTGTGCTTATTTTCATAACTTCACATAATATTTCTTTCAAAGCAACTGCTATTAGCTTAGTTTGTTTATTTTACCTAATTTCGATTGCTTTAAATAAATACTTAGGTTAAAAAAAGTCCTTTGTATGTCAGATATAGAACTGTGTGCTGACTACATAAATTTAAGTACAAACTGGCGAGCGTATGACGTACTATTAAGATAATGGTTGCCAAATATAAAATATATATTTATACTTTCATTTATAGAGAAACATTGTGTTGAGGCGACGTACTTATGTTGTAGCCACAAAATTTGAAAACGCATACTAAATGGTAGCAAAATCAAATATTTTCTCATCCTCAATGAGTCGTCTTTTACATATTCAATGAGGAAAGACCATCTTTTATATTGTATTTATTTGCGATTTTATTTCGGCAACCGAATTTAAACTAACCAGAATACATTTGGCATTTTATGAGTATGGCCGACAGTTTATTAAACTTCAGAAAACTTTATAGTTGTTTATTTAATTAGGAACGCTTTGTAAAGCTGGTTAACGCGAATTCTAACGCACATTCATCCAACCACTGCGAGCTGCATTGATTTGTATGAATTTATGTTTGTCATTTCTGTTATGAAATTGCCCATCAATTTGAGTTTATGTCTCAATTAGTAGACCGAGAAAAGTCAATAATAATTTAGTTGCGCGAATAAACGCTCAGCAGTTTATGTACTTCATCATCGGCGAACACAACGTCAGCTGGCAGCGGTCGCATTAACGTCACTGTCATCTTCCCTCTCGGCAACATTTTAGTTACAATCGAGTAAACAATCTCCATAAAAAAGACTACACAAAAACCCTAAACTAAATAATATAAACAAAAAGTAAAAAATAAAAAAAAATATAAAAAGAAATTAGAAGGAATAGATTAAGAAAGGCAAAGAAACAACAATAAGCAGAATAACACCAATAACAACGACTGCGACAAGCCGAAGAAAGTATGTTACTGACGGTCGATAGTAAAAAATTAGTAGTAAAAAATAATAGTCAATTAAATAAAATAATAAAAGTGCGCACAGTGCTTGCAAAACTGTCGAGCATGTGCACTCTTTCGCATTGTGTTTGCGTCGTATCTATATACGTTGGTGTGAGAGAGAAAGGCTGACATATCACCAGCTCTGCAAAAATAAATTCAACGCGCAATTGGCATGCTGGGTTTTGGATTTTTTAAACCGTGTATTTGTTTTTGTTTTGGCCCGGATACCATGACAGTGAGACGTTAGCGAGAGTATGTCTTTATATATTTGTATTTTCTTTTAAATTATGGTTCACAGCCCATCCAAGAACTATTTGAATATAAAAGGATCATAATATGTATATGCTGCTATGCAAGATGCTTATTCTTTCGCACACAATCACTCTCAATGCCTACAGACAGACAGACAGGCAGGCTCGGCGCATGAGAATCACGCTGCTCACGACACTCTCATTAATCCCATAGGCATACAATGTGCAGGCTGGCAAAGGGGAGTGCGTTTTTGAGATTGATGTTTCTTAATTTGTTTGCGTAGATATAAAATAAAATTTATAGAAATTCATTTTCTGCTTCAACTGCTGCAGCATATCGTCATCTCCCTCGCACCCACGGTATAACGACATCATTTAGCTGTTTTTGTTGCTGCTGCTTAAGTTGGACAAAAGTTGGCGTCCATTATGGTTGTTGTTGCTGTCGTGGAATTTTATGCTGATCATCGTCGATGAAGTTCTGCACAGCACTTTAAACATAAACAATTTTTGGTAACGGGAAATTACATTTTTCGGCAACATTAAAATGTAAGAATGCATTCATCTTCACAAGACTGATTGCGACTTCATTTCATTTGACTTGACTTTGCATGACTTGATTCGACCTTTATCTTGTGCCTTAGCAGGCTTAGTCAAGCTTAGCTTAGCTACTGGCTCATGAAAGACTCCTTTGCTGGTTTTATGATGTCTTTTTGTCGTTGTTGCTGTTGTTGTTGTTGCTTCTTTGCAACGTTGCTTTGCATGAATTAAGAATTTTTTTGCTTTGCATATTTTAGAAATAAAATTGTTTGTATTTTACTTTTTTTATGACAGACATCAAAAAAATGTAATTTGCATATAAATTTGAACGCAAGTATAGACTAAGGTTATACGAAAGCTGATAAACAGTAGAAAATATATTGAAAAGTTGTTGGATTGTGCGCGCATATAAAAAAAGATAACTTTGAAATGGGCGTGAAAACATTTCGAAGCGTTGTGGCTTGCGCTTTCTTATATTATATGTGCGAGTTGGGGTTGTAATCTCTGCGTGTATATATGTATACATACCTATAGATAAGTATATGTATATATGGTATGTATATATAAATAAGCGGATTGTGTTGCTTGGCTAGGTGAGGTGAGTTATAAGCAGAAATTTATTGATTTTGTTTGTCACTAGGTTGGTTTGTGCTTGAATTGTGAACTGACTGTGTCTTGGGCGGTTGTGGCTTTGATGTCAGTAAAAGCATAATAAAACACAGTTGATAAGAAGTAAATCACCTCAAATCACAAAGAGGGGACAGCTTACACGCGCGTATGCTATATCTTTCCCCCACAAAAATATATGTGAAATAACATTAGCTTTAAAAAGTTTTCAATTATGTTTTGGCAAAGCATTTGTCAGATATATTTATGATATAAGGCCTAATTACCTAAAATTTGTAACCATTGCATTTGTTTAAATTATGTGCTGCTGAATTTCAAAAAATTCTTTCAAGCATGTCGATCACTAAATCCTTATACAAATTACTAATTCTTATATAAATATAGGCACAATTAGTTACCTATGTAACAACAAACTGATTGTCGCATGAAACTGATGGACGCATGTGAAATAATTTACGATCATTCAACTTACAAATCTTACGAGAAAAAAAAAAAATAAAAACGTATAAAATAAAATATTTGCAATTCTCTAAAATCGTGTGAGTTTGCCAATTATTTTGATATTTCTTGGCGTGCAAATAAACCTCCCCCTTTTGACCGGCAGATTTTGTGATGTGTGCAGTTCTCATGCAGTCTGCCATCTTGGAAAAATCAACGGACAAAACACATAACATAAACTGCGAAAAACGAAATATGTCAACTGAGAATTTATTATTTGTTGGTTGGTGCTTCTGGTGAAGATTTGAAATGTTTTGTTGCTTGCAGTAATGGAAATGATGGCAAGATGTCACATTTAGGAAATTATATATTTCGAATACTGTTTTTTTTGTTTCTTCTTCGTTCTGTTGCCGGCTTGTGTCGCAGTCGTTGTGCGACCAATTTACGACTTATAGATTATCGTTTTTCCTTTATTTATATCTTATACGGTTACTTGTGTTGTTGCTGTGAAGGCAAAAGCACAATGCCGAAGGACACGCAGCAACTGAAATGGCCAACGCATGGCAGCCATGCTGTACAAATTTAGGGCACCTTCCCCATTAACTCTACTGACAACCGAACAAATTTACGATCCTTGCGACCACACATTTTCTTCGCATGGCATTTTTTTATTTTTGTGTACTTCTTCTGCCACTCCTGTCCGCTGCTGCACCGTAAAGCTGGCCTTTTCGTTATTGTTTTTGTATTTGTATTTATTTGATATTAGCTGCCAAATGAAATTGGGGTTTGGCCAAATTTGAAATGGATTTGGATTTGTTGCACACATATTTGAGCCATATTTGGCGGCCCTAAAGGGGGGAAACGCAAACGTAAACGCAAACTCAACTCAAGTGGAGTCAACTGAGCTGAAGCGCACGTCTGCGTAGCTTCAGGTTTACCGACAGGCAATTCCTTTGAATTCGTGCTACTAATTCCAAATAAGTTTGCTTGCTCTTTAAATGCTTCAATTGAGGCGTAACCAGTGTTCAAGTAGTCAAGTCAGTCGTCCATCTGTTCCCATGGGCTGCTGCTGCGTACTCTTGCATGTTTCTTTGGCAGTTTCGCATCGCTGAGCAGCGGCAGCAAACATTGGCTGACTACTCTGTTGGCATTGAAAAGGAAGGAAAAACATGTACAGCATGTAGAAATATAAAAAAAAAAAAAAAAATATAAAAAAATAAAACAAGAAAAAATAAAAAGGAGGACTGGTATGGAATTTCTGCGAATGTTACGCTAACAGCATAATGCAGACCATGGGGGTCCGGCTGCTTTGCTTTGCTTTCCGTTTTTGTGCTTTGGCTGTTGGAGTCTATGGCCGCTGTCGGCTGTGCGGTCTCGCGGCACTCTGCCAGTTTCCTGCATTTCTAATCAGCCAGAGACAAAGTGAAGTGTAAAATTGCTACTCGCAAACGTTTTGCTTAAAGCAAATGCTCTGATGCGCACACTCGCACAGAATGTGTTGGCACAGCAATTGCTATGGGGATTTGACAGAGTCTGATTTGCCTAAGCACGGGGCTTGCTGTGCCTATGCTTAAAGTTTATGAAGCAAGACATTTTTCAATTGCCTTAATGCCAAGTCGAAAGTAGAATTCAGGTGCTGAAGCAATTCATGGGGTCGACCTATTTATGATGGCGTGTTGTTTTGTTTATTCCAAAATCAGACTTTTAGGCGTTAGGCATAATTCCATCGGTCGTCCCTGCGGTCGTCTTTTTCATTGACTTGCCGAAATCGACATTGAAATTTCCAAACCCAAATAACTTTTTACCCGAGCGGCTAATTGCAAAACTATCTTTAAAAAAAATATAGCTTGAGTGTCACCCTTCAAACCCGTGTTTGTTTGACACAATAACCCGATTGTGTTATACAATGTATGGGTATCATCACCATTTAGTGTCAAAAAACCGCGGATACTTTTTATATCACTTGAACTGGGGCAACGACGCGGACTCGTCTAATATCCTTCTCAGAAACTATGATATCGTTAAAAGTCTTATAAAGCAGTATTAGAAATAGTGCTACTTGGCGGTACGGTATCCAAATCTGGGGTATCGCAGCAGCTACGAACCGCAAACGGCTGCAGACCATGCAGAATAAAGCCTTGCGCCTAATCACTGGCTGCGACTGGTATGTTCGCGGCTCTATCCTGCATCGAGACCTTAATTTAACTACCGTTGAGGACCAAGTCTGCTTTTTCTCCAGCAGATACAATGACCGTTTGTTAAACCATAAGAACCGGTTGGCCAGACCCCTCGCCAACACAGTCCCTATAAGGAGACTAAAACGACGTCACTTTGGACATCTATTATAGAATCTGGTTTCAGCCCTTGTTATTGTTATTTGTTATTTAATATTAATTATGTTTAATCCTAGAAACACTTTTTGGTAAACACGTTCAAAAACTGGCGATTTACAAGTACACCAGGTGTCTCATAGCACAATATGATATGCTGATTAACACCTAATAAATAAAAAAAAAAAAAAAGAAATAGTGCACAAGGTAAAATGTTAAAAAGTCGAAGCAGCAATCTTTAGTGAATGAATGGTTTCACAATAATTACCTCATGAATGCCACTAACTAGGCACATTAATAGCATCAGACAGTTTGATTTTAAATGTAAGTTGCAGTTTCAGCAGTACTTAAATGTAAAGCACATAATCTCTGAAATTAATCATATGCTCAATCGTATGTCATGTGCTGAGTGTTTTCAGTTTTTCGTTGTTGTTGTCTTTTCTTTGGACTTTTTGGTTTATTTTGGGGCGTCTTGGGCGAGTAAAAGCTTTAACCTGTTTTAACGCACACGCGAATACTTTTCATGATGGGCGTTTTCGTATCAGAATTTTGTTGTTTTGTTTTTTTCTTACTGAAATTGTACCATGGCTTCCCATGCGTGCAAAAATATGTGCGCACGCAAAGAGACCAGTCCGAGGCAGTGCACTCACTCACTTATTGGTGCATTCGTTACTTGCGCTGAGATAAATTTGGCCGAATTCGAATTTGAAATCATTACTTTACGTTTTTTTTCTTACGTGTTAAAAGCCTTGCGGCCGCGACTGTGGCGGACAGGAAATCATGAACGTACGAACGAACAAACGAATGAGTGAACGAACGTACGAAGGAACGAATTCACGAGTGAACCATTCCAGATTCCAAGTCGAGCTAAATGAGCCAACTGCGGCGGCCGAATGAGTGCGAGTGGTGATTTTATTTTTATACACTTTTCTGCTGCCGCTGCCGTCGTCGTTGTTGTTGTCGTTGCCTTGTTTGTATGGTGTTATGTTGTTTCTGCTGCCAAGCTGGCGTATTTTTACGGCTCGCCGCCAGAGTGTTTACCACTTTACAATGGAGTTTTAGTGCTGGGAGTCGGCATTGTCGTCGTCATCATCGCCGCATAAAGTCGATATTAAAATTACGGAGCAGAATCACCAATAAAAGTTCTTAAATCAACTATCAACGACACGAAACAAAAAAAAAAAAAAAAACAAAAAATAATAATAATATGAAAATACTAAACCAAAATAAAAGTAAACAAATGTAAAGTGTTTATAAATCCAAATTGGATTTATGCAATTTAGTATTGCGCGTTTATTTAATTGTGCGTTTTTTAATTGCTTAAGCATTCAGAATGTGTGAGAATTAACAAACGAAATGTAACAGTTTCATTGTGTAGAGTGCAATAAAAATTGTGGATTAATTAATAAAACAAATTGATACTCTGGCATATCCATAAGCGCTGTAATTGTTTGTAAGAAGCTTGATTGCATCCAGTGTATCTGTGCCGAGTTCCTAAGTAAGCGAGTGAATGCGCTGCGATAAAATTAATTATTTAACTCTTTTTTGGCTTGTACTGATTGAGAAAAAAGGGGTGAGTATGAGAAAGGAATTTCAAAATGGTAAATGTTTTAGTAAAAATGAAGCTTTAATAGCATATGTATACTATGTTAATTAATGGAAGATAGAAGATAAGAATAAGAACTAAGCAAAGTTATGATAATGAAAACATAATAAAATACACAGTGAACCTTCTGTAAATCGTCTCTATATGGTAACAGGAAGCATATCGAGTGGCAATTGCTTTTACTTTTAAAATAACTGTCTCCACTAAATTAATGATAAATATTATAATTGATTTATTTTCCATACAAAAAAATAAATATAATAATATAGCTATAAAAAAATGCAATTATAAAAATAATAGTAAAAAAGAATACATTAATGTAACAAAAACTATTGCATTTTTTTTTGTTTTGAATTTAAGTGGCTGAGTCGTTTTGAAGTTAATTTAAACGTTTTGGCGCAAATGTATGTTTAGGATATGTGTGCGAGGTGCCCAGGAGCATTTGAGACATATGGAAATAGTAAATGAGGTCTACTCTAAAGATACTATATATAGTAGAAATAGCTTTTTCTGATTAAAGACAGTTTTATAGTACAGTTGGATACTTCAGTACGACTTGATATGTCATATGTTTATAGCCATTAATCCACTTTTAAGCTATTATTGATCAGGCCAAGAGAAAAACTGCAGAACACACTTTTGAACAAACATTTAGCCAGTTAGCGGCAATAATAAATTGAGAATTTAGTTAATAAAAATATATAAGATTAATTAATAAAAATATGATTCTCTAATTGCATATGCGGACCATTTGGTTGCATCCATGAAATGTTTATGAACTAATTGAAAACCAATTAAAAGAAAGTCAGCGCTGAGACACTCACTGAGGCGTTTCCTGTAGATTTGCTTGGGTGCTGGAGATAATCTAATTACCAAATTGCTCGTCATTACACGAATGAATGCACAACTTGTAATATGGCATGCTGCCGTTTATGACTATCTTCAATAAAAAATAATAATAATAAAACAATAAAATTATGAGTATGAGTGCGGCTGCGTCTGCGAATGGGAGCGAGAGTGTGAGTGAGAGTATTTACACAAGAAAATAAACGGAATATAAGAAAGAAAAAAGCAGAAAACAGAAAAATTCATTCACAACTGGCAAATGAGTGAATGAGCCATAAATAAATATTTACAGCACAACAAACAAACACTTGCTCAAATTAAGTACTCGTTAAATTGAAATTGTTTGATGGCGACGGTTGACAACCGACGGCCAACGGCAGCGGCCAACAGAGCTGACACATGCGACAAATAACCTGCAGATACATTTCGTGTATATATAGAAAAGTGTCGCTCAAACTGAGATTAAGTTGTTACTAATTAAAAAAAAAAACAACGAGTATTAAGCATTAACGAATTGGCTTTTTGTAGCCATTTGCCTGAATTCCAAGAGATACGGCTGCTTTTGTTTAATTATACCAGCGCAAGAGATATTCTGCGAAATGTATTATTATCGCTTCGCTCTCGGAGCTGGGCATTATACTGAGGTTTGAGTATTGACTTAATGCGGGCTGCTGTGCTGACTGCTGTGCTGTGCTGGCTGTTAGCTGTAATTACTTGCCAGCATTTTAACGACTAGCAAACATGAGTTGCATGCGTTACAAAGCAGCAGCCGGATACGCGCCCAGATGCCGCAAACTCAAACACAGCCGGGGCGTATGATTTACTTTCGTACATCCTGCGGATAATCGAAAAGGGCAACCCAAGCGCTAGGTTCGGAGGGTTAGGCGTGTGCGGACTTTGAAAATGGCGTGTGTTTTTTCGGTGGTTTGCCACCCCGAAATTGGCTTAAGCAACGGCATGGGCGTATTGGGGTAAGATCATTATAGCGGATGGGTTGGGCACGAGACGAGTTTCACCCTGTCCGCCTTACTTTCTTTTCATTTTCGTTGGTTAACGTCGTTTGTTGAAAAAGAAATTAAGGTCGTAAAATTTTCCAAACAAATGAAATACATTCAGTTTACTCGGTTGGGGAATCCACTTGCCGGGGGTATGCCTAAGTTGGGCTACTGCCTGTTGTGGGCTACTGCCTGTTTGTTAGCCGGCAGGCAGGCATGCAAGCAAAAAATAAAAGCAAATCCCATTAAAAATGGGGAAAAGCATATAAAATATTTAACCTCACAACAAATTCCGCAACAGCAACAAGAAGAAGAAGAACCACCACCACTGTCAAAGCTTTGAAAAAGGAATCCGCATTAGCATGCGACGTAAATTAAATTGCCTGCAAGGCGCAATAAGGGGGTAGATGGCGTGCTTCTGACGATATACAGTATTTCAGACACACATATGGAACTACATGTGTTACATAATGACGCACGCATACGTGCGTTACCATGCGTTGCCGAGGTGTTGAAATAATTTCATAATTCAGCGGTGGCTTTGTTTCATGGTTGTATTCACCATGATACTAAAAATAATAAATTAATTAGTAAATATTAAATTTAAGTATAAATAAAGAATACTTTTAAAGGGATTTTTTATTTAATTTTTGATTTTACATACAGTTATGTTGTTCTATGCTTTGGTTGATTGCAAAATTTCGCACCGTGCACACCCTAAAAGGGTAACTTTATGTAAGTCGCAGTTAACAGTTTGGCACATTCAGAATTTGCTTACAAGTGCGTAGTGCCGATTGACTTACGCGAACTCTCATTACGTACGTTATTTTGAAAAATATATATTCATATTACTGAGTGTGGGAAAATGAATGCGTTTGTTTATTTGATATTTGGCTGAACACTGCCTGTGGTTGTAGCCTCGCCTGTATGTAAAACCTTTGCTTATAGCGCTAACCAATTTACGCGCAGCATAGAACAAGTTACGTTGTTCCTTTACTGGTTTTAGTGTTATTGCCAACTAATAGAGTTCCCACAGCATGAAAATCCTTCTATTTCATTTTGATGCAAACAAAAAAATTGATTGAAGTAACAACACGTTCCCCACTGCTGGTACTGGTGTAATAAATAAAAGCAATAATAAAACAGTTTGCAAGCCATTCGGTGACCGCGATATTTGTATTTGTTGATCTAATTCGGAAAAATATGTATTTTTATGTGCATACAATAGCCAGAAAATGCAAAATAGACATTGACATTACTGTGTTGTCAGTAAAATTTAAATCAGAGTTTATAGCTGCTGCTTACATTAAACAGTCAGACTTAACAGCATGCTTACATCCTACAAATTTCCTAGAGAAATGAATATATATCGTAAAATAAGTAGTAACTACATTATAGTATATCCGCTGAATTTTAATAAATGCGTGCTTAATTATGTAACTTATCATTAATGTGAATGCTTACAAAATTGCAAAATCTCTACAAATGAGCAAAGATTATATTTATATTACTGTTGCTTAATACAATTTAATTTCTAATGATCATAGATGAAGTTCGGCACCAACATGGTAAAAAAAAAACTGTGTTTGCTGCTTTGTTATCTCCACCAAAAAAACATAATTCGTGGCAAACTAATATAAAGAGTAGCGACGAAACTATTGAAGACAGAAAGAGCTTGTTTCTAAACGGAAGAAATGACCCTCGCAGATTTGTCTGGGATATCGCAACGGCACACACACATGCTCACAACATTGCTCGAAAAATAGAGTGAGAGAGCACATTAAACACCAGTGGTGTCGAATAAGAATGAAAGGCCATTTTATGCGAGCCATTTAGATACACAAAGGCAGTGAGCGATACAGATACTAAACAGCAGCAGGCGCAACAACAACGACAAAAACAACAACATCGGCAAGAACACTTTAAACACATTGGTATCTCTCAATGCTGTGGCAGCAGCATGGCATGAGTGAAAGAGCAGCGTGCATACCAGAAAAGGAATGTGTGAGTGGGATAGACTGACTTTGAGAGCGCCCCAAAATCCACCACAAAGCAAATGAAGAAGAGAAACAACATTTCAAAAGTCAAATAGACACAAAGAAGAAAAAAAAGGAAAAACGCATTTTCCAACCACGTCGTCGTATTTACAACAAAATTTTTTATGGCATTTGGTCATAAACTTCTTCGTGTTAGTGTGGAGCGGATGATCGCTGCCTGCCGAGAAACGTGAACTACTTTAATCTTTATTTTAAAGAAAATTTTAATGTTAAAAAAAAAAACAATTATGAGCTGCGATTCCGAACATATTTTTATAAAAAATAAAATGATGTATTTATTTCAAAATTATGTTTCAAAAATTATGTGCTGAAAGCCCGCAAAACGTTTTTAAAGTGCTTCAAAAAATGATTCTAAAATAAAAACAATAAGGATTTTTTATAAAAGATTTTAGTTAAACTTGCAACCCGTGGTTGTATTTTTTACACTACTTTTGTGTACGTGCGATTGCATGTCTGAGGCAAAATCGCGCAAAGTACGGCTGGCAATTTGTGCATAATAGCAGTTTAAGTTTAAGAAATCGCGACATAAAAAGGATAAAAAAAGATAAAAAATAGACGGAAAAGCCAATAATAAGATGCAATTAATTTTTTGCCACACAAGTGACTCCAAGCCAATTAACGACGCATTCGATGAGTAATACATATGAATCGTTTATAAAGATTTGACTACATTTGCTGCTTGGATTTGAAGGTCAACGTGACTGCGTCCTGTGCATGTGCTGCTTTAATCTTCTTTAAGGAAAGTCACGTAAGTGTTTACCTTCTTACATAACGTTTAGAACTGGCTGTGAATTCAATGTATGCCTATAATACGAAAGTGTTTTTTATGCAACAGCTGATAAATAAACAGGAATTGTTATGAGTTAACGAATAAAATTGAAAATCTTTACTGGCTTTAGTTTTGTGCTGCTTTGCACAATTTTAATAATTGTCAAACTATAATTCGATTTACGTGCTTTGGATTTCTTTCACATGCGGTATGTGACCGCTTGATATTCTTAGATTCGATTTACAGATACGTACATAGAATGCCGACTCGCTCTTATTTGCGGCGGTGATGTACAATCAAGCGCATTATGTATCTTTTATTGCCTTGAGTTTTGGTGCTGTTCATAGTTAGAGCACATGGCTTATTAATAGACACTCATGTTGCCGTGGCCGTCTCTAAAAGTTGCTTTGCGGATTTGATAGAATTATTATGTATTATTATTATATTATTAATTGAAGCATACTCCATTTGCCATATTCGCTGCATTATGCAAGCACTAAAACCAAATGTTTTGTTTTATATTATAAATGATTGCTAAATACCTATTTTTCTTAATTGGTATATTTTACTTATACAACAATATATTTAAAAAAAAAAGAAATAGAATAAAATAAAAAATAAAAATAGAAATGAATACTAAGCCTCAAAAAAACTTAAAAAGCATACAATATACCAATAATAAAAACAAACTGAACATTATTAAGTGCATTTTAAAAGCAATTTTGCAAAAAAAAAAAAAATAAAAAGAAAAAGCTAATCTGGCAAAATTTTTTTTTTTTATTGGTTTCGTGTGAACTGTTTATTTGAATTTTCAAACAGTTTATATTTTATATATGTAGTTGTATATTTATATGCAAATAAAATGACGTAAATTTGGCTTTTTTGTATTTTATTTAAAAGAATTTGTTAGCATGAAAAGACGTCCACTTGTCTCTTAGACGGATTTCTACTATGAAATTCGGAAAAATCGCACGATCGATAAAATTTTATGAAGAAAATAAATATTAATATTTATGTGCCGATCAGTTATAGATTAACGTAGTTATCAGTAGTTAGTTTGGATAAAAAAATTGTAATAAATTTAATGCTGATTCTACTATTTACCATCCATTTGACTATAAATTTCAGTTTCTTCTCTATTTTGTAGTTTACAATTTTAGCTGTAAAGTTGCAAATGTCTTTAGTTTTAATCAAAGGTTTGTTCGAATCTTCCACCACATTAACTCACACAATTGGCCGTCTATGTCGCACGACAGTTCAGATATTTGCGGCCGCTGAGGTGTTGCCAAGTTATAGCCAATTTATGTTGTGTTTAGTGCTGCAATTATTTGAGTTGAGCGACTGCACCTTACATGGCATTGTAAAAGCAGTTAACCATTTCCATGCAACATTGATCCTGAGCCAAGACTCGTCTGCAAGTGTCGAAGCAGTAGCGTGGATTTATGAGTAGCACTAAAGTCATTATCGCCTTGCATTGCTTCGCCTCGCTTTAGCCTTTCTTGCTTGTGTTAGCTGTTTGCTTGGTTTCTTGGTTGGTTGCGTGTTACGCTCTTGAATCGAAATGAATGCTTGCGTAATTACGGCAATAATTTCATAAATACCCTTAGACCACGTCGTCAACGACGATGTTGCAGGAATGCGTGCATGTGTATGTGTGTGTGTGCTCGTCCTCGTCGATGTCGTCGTCAACGTAAAATAAATTTTGCAGTAAACGCGCATTGAGACTGCTGATGATTATGACGCTGATGTTGATGGTATGTCAATTAAGCGAAGGTGCAGTCAATAAACCGCAGAAGTAGTTAAGCGTTTTATGCCAAAGTGTCAAGTGCATAAAAAACGCAATTAAATAATTTTTATATGCAGGTGATTTCTTAGCTTTTTTTGTTTTTTTGATTTGTTGCTTTTGATTTGCAATTATTTTTATTTGCTTGGCGGGAAATTATCCCATTATGGAGTATTAAGGGGTGGAAATCGCTCTTCAGCAGTACTCACTGACATGCGTAGAACAAAAAAGTGGCTCACACACCCTTAAGTGTTGGGGATTCCTCGTTGAGCCGTCGTGTGACTCCACGTATCACCCATAATCACATACTCCTACGGGGTACATATAAATGTATATATAAACCTACAAAACTGCTACCTCTGTTATGTGAACAATTTAATTCAGTGAACAAGGCGTGTTTGAATTAGTTCACACAATCGAATAACTACTACTCCCTTACCACCAGCATCATGATTTCTTAAGTCATCATCTGTCGTTGCATTGTGCTTCCTTCCCGCCCAGCCGCCCGTGGGCGGCGCTGTCACTACGACAAAGCGAGATGTGCTGGGTCGTTCATCATCATCATCAACTTTGGTCTTTGGCGCTTCATTTTCTTTATTGCCTGCAAGCGCCTTTTAATTAATACGTTTACAAAAGTAGAGAAATATA
Source organism: Stegana nigrithorax (assembly GCA_037044495.1). Lineage (NCBI taxonomy): Eukaryota > Metazoa > Arthropoda > Insecta > Diptera > Drosophilidae > Stegana > Stegana nigrithorax. The sequence continues at coordinate 336,021 of JBAMBQ010004802.1, read as the reverse complement.
TAAATGAAATATAAAACACAAAATATAAAACAAGCAATTTATTCAATGAATTTTGAAGATACATTTCCGTTGTTAACTATGCTTTCAATTTGATCTATTGCTTCGCTTAATAATTTTGTACCCTTAATATTTGTAGCTGTCGCAATTTATCCTTGCACAATGCGTGTTTGTTTAATTGCAATCACTTGTAACAAGCTACTTCTTTAGCTTTTAGATTTAACCGTGCTGCTGAAGAGAGAGAAGAATTGCATTGTATCATAATGAAAAAGAAAGATTTTCGTACTATGCAAACCCTATTCCCCACCATCAACACTGAATACTGTGATGAGCAACGTAAAATCCTGCTTCTGGTCCAGGTCCTGCATGGTCCGTTGGTGTGATTTATGGGGACCGGACCAAGTTTTTGCGACGTGGCAACAGTTGTGATATGTATGCTTTTAAAATTGTGGCCGTCGGCAGCCAAATGGGCGTTTCGCGGCCCACTATTCGAAGCAGACAAGAATTCTTTCGTTCGGTTCAAAAATCGCCATTTTGATTTTATTAAGTCTTGCTCCTTGGCGGTCATACTGCGTGTCATGGTAGTGGTGGTGTGCTAGCTGCAAGTGGGAGAGAGAAGGCATGTGCAGAACCTGTTTGTTTAATTTTATGCGCAAAAACGCATGCGTAGAATATAATTAATAGTTAATTGTTAATAAACATTTGATTCTGCCTAAATTTAAATAAAATGAGTAAAGTTTATTTTAGATTCCAAATAAAATGTTGAGTTTTAAAAATATTTTACTATTCGAATATAAATGAAATAAAGTAAATATTAAAAATGAAGAATATATGCAACAAACAATTTAAAAGTAACATGCGGAAGTCACGGCTTACAGTCATGTGCTCGCGTGCGAGCGAGATACAATATACGCATTTTAGTTGATACATTTTACGACAGAGGTCTCCCTTTCGTTTCGTCACTCGGGTTTGTGTACAGGGTGCACATACTGTTTTTAATGTATGTTTTAATGGTGACATTATGTTTATACAGTGCAGTGACAAACTAAGAAATGAAGCAGGAACCCCCCTTTGGGGCAGGCAGTCGTCTTTTAGTGCTTGTTGTGAATTTAGGTTAACTTATGCAGTATCAGAGTATATAGAGATATCTTTATATTCTCTGGCAATACTTACAAACTTAAGTGTCACTAGTCACCACTAAACCATAACAGTTTGATGACAGATTGTCGTAAAATTTATTTCGGGTTCCGAACCACCCGGTTACTATGCATGTGTCCAACCAGTCCAACACTTGAAAATCTTTGAGAGAATCACTTAGAACACACAGTGTGTGCGTGAGGTAGTTGGAACTGTTTCATACTCTGCAAACTCTAATTGAGTTGAAAAGAAACAACGCTAAAACCTGCTAGATGGAATTATTTCAAAATATTATTGGTATACCAAAATATAGTTTGATGGGGTGACAACCCAGAGTCTGTGGACTTTAACTGTAAAATAATCAACAATAGATGTCGCTAACTCATGGTCATTTGACATAAAATACAGTAAGATCTCGTTAATCCGGAAAATTTGGAGCCGGGGTCAATCTGGATTATCAAAAGCTCATTCAAAAGGAAGAATTTAAATGCTTATTAATTTACTATAAAAAGTAAGAATAGCATATCAAATTAACGTCTTTTATTTTATTGGATTATCAATCATTGTATTTTAAAGCATTCGATCCGGACTAGTGAAACCATGCTCGATGCAGATTACAAGGAACATAACAGAAATTTGATATAATTTTTTGACGATCCGGATTAAGCCGTATCTGGATTAACGAGATCCTACTGTATTTAGATTTACTTATTTGTTTTTACAGAGTTTATAACTTATTTAAAATAAATATATAAACTGCATTTATAAGCTACGGTGCCTTAAGCTTATGTATTCAGATATAAAATCTACTTAGCTTTTATCAAGGATTTTAATACGATTAGATAATAAGAAATTCTTAAATACCCAGCCATTGGGACGTTGAAAGAACTAAAGTGCAAGCAGAAATGCGAGAGTTTTCTTCAGAGAACCAAGCGCAATGCCATTCTGTGGACGTGCTAATAAAAACAATTGCTTTTGGATATTGCTCCAATATTGCCAGAATTTTTTTGTTAACTTCTTAAAAAGAGGTTTTAATTTTCATGTGCCACTTTAAAGCACAATTATGGCAACATAACACTTAACAAGAGCAAAAGGAGCCAAAAAAAATCTAATTTAAATGTTTCTTTGCTTTCTCCTACCTGCGGCAATGTACATACGTGTATATATATGCGCCTGCTCGTACGCTTTTATGACACAGTTGTCTAAATGAGTCTTTAATAGGTAAAAGGAAGAGATAAAATTCAACTAAACTCAACTCAAAGAGAAAGGACAAATATGCAGCATGTGCATTTCTGGTAAATGGTCTACGTTGAGGGGCTGCTAAAGGGGGACTGTGGTTGCTGCTGTTACAATGTAAAATGATCATCTTGTATGAAATTCATTTATTTATTTATTTTTTTCTTTTGTGTTTTTGCGTGCTCAGTCTATTTCCGTTGTTAGTCAACTGCGAAATTGAACATTTATTTATTTTTTTTCTTCTTTTTTTTTTTGCAATTGAGGTCTTTTGTAGTTGTGCCGACAACCTCCCTGTCTCTGCCCTCTAGGGAGTTGTCGACAATCTTTGAAATTGTATCTTATGCGTCTTTTTCGTTGTCAGTTTGCCTTCCAGAAAAAGAGGAAGGAAGCAGCGAATTACACAAGCAAATGTTCTTTTTTTGGGGGTTGACGCAGTTGATGGCGGTGGCAGCGAAGCTGTTCATGTTGACGGCGTATAAATAGAAATCGAATATTTCGGCATGATTTGATGCGAAACGCACACTTCCGGCACATTACCATTCTCTTACTGCCTTGTACTGGAAATGATTTAAAAACAGAAAAAAAAATGGCTACATATACTCTGCTTTTTGCTTGTCTCTTACGATATGACAACATGTGCGCCATCAGCAGACTGGTCCAATTTTCAAATACAGTTTCGAGCATATCTTTGGAACTCATGTGTAATACATGCAAGATGCATTCTTTTTTTTTTGGCTTGACATCCGCTTTGGCATTCAGGGGCTGAGACGAGTGCCGTATGTGTGCGTTTGTAATTTCATTGGAATTATTGGCATCAGCTGCGATTTTATTGGTGCTATATACACACTGTGCATGTGTGTGTGTGTGTAGGATTTGCGCCAAGTGTAGTTGCCATTGACACAACAGCTCCGTCATTTTCCACCATTATCACCTGCCATATGTGCCGCGTGTGCGGCTTTACAAATTGTTGCAGCCCATGGCTTCTGCTTTTGTGGGACCATGCGAGAAAGCTGAGATGCTGTCTAAATTTTGCATTAATTGAATTTTAATATTTAACATGTAATTTACATAAAGATTTGATTTATTGCTTTAAAAATGTAGGCGGACAATATTTAAATGGCTGCTAACCTTTATATTATCTTAAGCAGTAATCTCAGCCAGTTTAGCAGTGAAATATTTTTATGCACTGTTTATAGCTTAATTAAAAATGCATAAAAAAATAGCAAATTAAATAGTTAAACAGTTAGGAGCTAAATAGATAATTATGCAAATTTATCGATTAAAAACTTATGACAGTGTAGAATATTTATTACGTCCTAACTGCTACCTGCATTTCTTATCGGTCACACTTTACAATAAAAACTTGCTGAGCAAAAAGCGCCATTTGATAAAAGCGGAGCAGATAATCCAACTTCAATATTTGGGCATAGTATTGCAATTTATTTGTGGGCAAGTGTAGTTATAATCATATTTGCATGTGTGGAGCAGCTTGAAAATATTTTATTGTTGTTATGCTAACAGCAAAATGTTAATATGCGGCAGTCATTTGCAATAAAGCGATTTTTGTCTCTTTACAGAAACAACAAAAATAATCAGTCTGCTTTTATTTTCTTGATAAGAAACAGGTAAGCATTCATGCATTCATATATGAAAAGCAGTAAGTTCTTGTAAATTTTATCTGTATGGCAAAGAAATGATTTCTCTTAGTTTTTTTTATTGCTTATTTGGAATATTCTATTTTTTTGGGGTTATGGTATAAAATCTACAAATTAATGGTTTTAAAGAATAAATTAATTTAGTCTGCAGCAGATAACGCTTGATTTCCATCAATTTTAAATGCTTAAGTAGCATGTCATGTCATGTCTTGATCGGCAAACCTGATAATTCTTAGTTCGATTAGCTTTGTCGCATGCAACTAATTAGCGTTAAAGCAATCTGAGTTTCATAAATCAGTGATTAAAAAGTCGGTGATTAAGACTGCTGTAAAATACGAATAATTAAAACATTATAAATGACTTTATACTGCTAAAGTACAAATGTGGTCGGCAATCAATGATGTTATATGCATCTCAAAATCAGTTTAAAGTTATACAGGACGCAGCATTAGGGTGTATTGAAAACCAGCAAGTCTGACAGCTGTTGGCACATTGGCGTTCCCTACCAGTCAAGTGTGCCACAGACTCAGAGTACCTTAAATACCTAACCAAGTGTAAATTGTAGCCGAGTCATGGCTACATGGCATGTCAAGTAGCACTAAGCAAAGTCTAGTTGAGAAATTACACATAACTAGTGAGTGACGAGTGTGTACTGTAGGATTAGTTGGCAGCCAATTTATTTTATGTCCCAAGACACAAACATAATCATCTCTAATTTTGTTTACAAACGCAGATACTCATGCTCATACACATACGTACATACATACATACACACATAAGCTGCTTGTCGTGTTGTTGTGCTGCGCTTCATAAGTAAAAAAAAAAAATACAAAAAGAAAAATGGAAAGATGTGAAAAACGAAAAGTGCTGGAGTGGCATTGTTCATTAACTAAATTTAGAACGTTAGTGCGCAGCCAGGGGGTGCACAAGGCAATGAAGAAAATGTTACCCTAAAAGCAAGTTGTAGCAGCATAAGCGAGACAAGGACAGCGAGTGAGTTAGTGGCTGCAAGTGTGTGTGTAAGTGAGATGCACAGCTGCTAGGTTGCGCTGACAGGATATTATATATTTACAACAAACAACAACAATAACATCATTACATTAAAAGGCACGCAAGACTTGGTTGAGTGTAGGCAGCGACCCAGGCGACGGCGGCAGAAGATGGGTGAGCAAGTGCTAGAAAGGCACGAAGCGCGCACGAAAGTTACGCAATCAATTTTAAACGAAGAGTAAAATCAGAATGAGCATAGGCACGGAAAACGCCACAACAATAAGAACAACAACATGGGCAACAACAACATAATATTCCTAGCTTATAAAATTGGATTGGGTGGAGGTGAGGTTTGGCATTCCATGCGCTTAACCCACTCCGCGTGTTTAGCGCAGAGGCCACGGAGGGTAACTGTTATTTTGGCCCAAGCAACGTGTGGGTGGCTGCGTGGGGCACGGTGTGAGGCGTCTGAAACGTGGTTATGTCGCGCGTGATGCTTGTTTTAAAATTGCTTGTACGCTGAAGGCTTTGCACGCGTTTAGAGACACGGGGGTCGGTCGGTTGGTTGGTTCGGTTGCGTGCTGAAGTGATTACATAAAGGGCTTCGCTCCGAAATGCGTCGAAGGGGGGGATGGGTCTACAAACAAAGAAATTGGATGCCTGTGCTGCTGCGCAAATATATACGCGTGCACATACACGACCACGTTTAAAATGGAAAATTTCAAAATTATACTTGTTTTCTTTTTTCTGCATTGCCAAGTTATACGCCAAATGCTAACCAAAAACCAAACAAAAGAACTCGTCCCCTTTTGGTTGTTGTGCTATGCTGCTTTGCTTTGTGTTTCGGTCGTCGCTGTGTTCTTTTGTTGCGAAATTAAATTGTAATTTATTGTTTTGAAATAAATACGCAGCACAAGTTGCCATTTATTTTGAAAATGTTGTCTTACTGGCTTCGCTTTTAAAACAGAGCACGAAATGGTATGCGTGAAATGTAATGAATCCTTTTTTCGTTTTCATTAGGCATTTGTTTGGCAAAATGGCGGCAATTAAAATTTTAAATGAAATTTTCAGCGCTTTGAGGCATTTTCGAAATAAGACAATATTTTAATTATATATAACGTTTTCGCTTCGCTTTATGGCTTTTGGCGTTTTTTCCGTAGTTGAGAGGAAATTCTTATTAGCAAGATAAGCTTGGTAAAAAAAATTAGATTTGAATCATATCAATGTTTAGCTAAGATAATCTGATTAGCTGAATGTCAGAGAGAGAGAAGCGCATTGCATTAGAATGAGAGAGAACGGATTCGTGGTCTGGAAACTCTATTAATTTTTTAACAACCATTTAAGCAGTAATGAACAACGCCAAATGCTGCCCAGCGATACAAATTTTGCACCAAGTCCCTAGGGCGGACAACGGAACCACCGCATTCGGATGAGGTGACAACTATTCGTAACCTTATACTAATAACAAAGACAAAATGCACAATATATAATATTTATTGTTGCATACTTTTGGGATGCTGAGTTTACTTCACGACTTAATACTTAGTACGGCAGGGCAAGTTGGCATTTGCTAGCTACACAAGTTAAGATATAAGAAATGCTTATCTGTTAGCATAATTTTGTAAGCGAAAGTGACGTCTAGAAACTTGCAGTTTAGGACGTTGTTTGTAAAGAAGTTATGTATAAAAAACTCAATTTCAAATGCAAACAAGGCACACAGTTTTGGTGTTTGTGGCATTTTCTGGATTTTGAAGATGCGCAAATAGTAAGTTTTCTTGTTTAAGAAAATAAAATAAGTTCATGGCAGCCAGGACCTTTATTGTGAGCATAACCCTGCCTGCGATAACTCTGTTTGTTGTCGTTGTTTTACGCGTTTATTTGCCATATGTGCCGTCACTCTCTATGCGAAGCCGCAGACGCATTTGCAACGCAGCAGCCTGATCAAAAATTCCAAATACGTTTCAAATTTAATATATGTATCTCAGCCTGTGTGTGTGTGTGCATACCAAAGTGCTCGGGATGGCTAAGAACGTGGCAGGGCATAAGCGACGGCTAGCGGAAGGTTTCTGCGTCGTGTCTGCCATTTGATATTTTCTTTATGACTCTTAAATATGTGAGCATGAATGTGCATATATCCTCACATATACACACATACTTTCACACATACATATGTATAAATACATTCACACGTGCATTAATAAGCAGACATATTTTTTGGTAAAGAAATTTGTGCTGTTATTCTATCAACACCTCCTTCGCATTGCCATGGTGGCTATGGATGGCGCTCCCTTCGCGCTTTAGCACAAAATATTGGCGGCTGTCGCTGCATACGTAATGAGGCAGGATTTGGCCATTTAGTTTTTACAGGCCGTTCACCCATTTCTGCCGTTTGTTTTTTTTACTTATAAGTTGGAAACTGTTGTTTATGCCCTATGCCTGTATTTTTGGTTGTGAGCATGCGAGTGGGCTGCGGCAGGGCTTAGTTTTAAGCCTGGATTTTACGTCTAAAGCGATTATGGCTGAAATCGTATCGGGCGTGGTCGTGGTGTTGGTGGTTGTGGTTTAAGTAATGCTGCGCTGGGGTAGGGGGTTACGTGCTGCTTTTGTGGTGCTCTTGGATTAGAAAATGGCAGGAAAGTGGCGTTGGCAACAGTGTGGCTGACATCAGGTAAATCGTTTTAGATTGATATCGCATGTGTGTAGAAATTTTGGAAATAATTTTTGCAGGTTCAACCTAAACTAAAATTAATTGGTTTTTAGTAAAATGTGTGGAATTATTGTGCGACTGATGAAGACACCGTTATCTCAATGTTCCGCTGTTAAAATCGACAGACATGTGCAAATTTGCTTGCGAATATGCCTAAGACTGCAGAGTGCGGTGAAATACGTAAACAGAGATTTATCGGAACTGGTTTAGTTTGCGGCAGTTGGGTCAGTGCCCTGTCAAAATCAACTTACTCTTATTTGCAGTTCAAATTTTAATAAGTGTAATCCGCGTATGTTTACCTTGCCGGCCTTACCTTACCGGTCCTTTAATAAATTAATTGTTATCATAAGCGTCACTTGCCATAGCTCCGACTTACGCTATTTCGATTAAAACCCAAAGGTAATGCCTGCTCATATACTATAGCTTTTATGGGCAACGCATATTTTAATGCTCTCACAACTGTCAGAGTAAAAAAAATGCAAATAAATTGTGACAGCTAATGGCCATGGTAAGCTGCCTAGTGCGGCCTGATGTGGTGTGTCATGGCGTGATATGTGAATGTGCCTGTGAGGATGTGTGCACTTGCTGTGAAATCGGTTTGCAGCGCGCAATAAATTTTGCATTTAATGCGAGTGATTAAAAATGCACGAGAAACATGCAAAGCATAGTCAATAAAATGCAATTAAAATGTACACGTTTCTTTGCTCGAGTGGCAACAAAGTCAAAGTGAGAAAGGAAAGAAAATCCAATCCAGGAACCAAGCCCAGTAACAGTGTCGGAGCCAGTGCCTGTGCCGCTGCTGCTGTCAGCTACTTGAGCCACGCAGACGCGTTAAATCGCATGCGTGCGTTGCCTTAATTGCCTGCGATATGCGATATGTGGCAAAGCCAATGCATAATTTTCATACATACGCGGATACATATATACATGCTTAACAGCTTCTATTCTGACAAATTAACTGCTATCGAGATTTGCTTATTTATTTATATTTTTTGTTATTTTGCTGTGGAGCCCATTTTGCTCATGCCGATTAAGAATTTGCATTGTAAATTCAACTTTAGATAATATCGCGTGTGTCGCGACGCGGCACACCCTATAAGGCTTCTAGATGTGCATGGCTAAAGGCTGCGTGTCTTTGCAAAAACAGAAAAAAATATATATGTAAACGCGAAGCAAAAAAACCAAGTCACGTCTCCTAATTTACGCGTCGTCATCGTCGCCGTCGCCATTGACAGTGGCGCAGTCCAAACTGTAGCCAATATGGCTAATGGCGGCGGCGGCTGGCTAACATGTAAAAAGGCTAAAATATTCAAAAAGCGTGTTCTTACTGATTTTAATGGCTGCGGTATCGCATACATATTTTTTCAGAGTTAAATATTCAAATTTGTAACAACTTCATTACACGATATTTTCTGAAAAACAAAAACAAAAAAAAAAATAAATAAAAAATACGTATACCAAAATAATTACAAAAAAAAAATGAGTGGGTTAAGTGAGCATTGTCTGTATTATGTATTTGAAATTATGATGTTTGACTATTTTAGACCATAGATGTTGTTTAATTTGACTTGCAATAGCGTCGCTGAAGCCATTAAGCCACATCAGCTGTGGCCACATCGGTGTCTGCTTTTGGCAAAAGTGTTGCCTGGCAGATTTTAGTTCAAATGCTCTGGATTAATGCTAGAATTCCCGCTGAAGAATTTTTACTTAAAGCGTGACAGAGTGAGGCATTTATTACTTACCACCTTCATAAGTTGACACTTTTGCTTTATAAGCTTCGGCGGTTTGCAAAGCTTTTCAACAGCTTCAGAGAAGAAATATGCAAGTCATCTGTTCGCTCATTTGAATTGCAGCGGAAACTTGTGTGTTACCAATCCTTTGAAGATAAGCAAATAAAAGCAAAACACTTTGCGTAACAAATGCATTTCGTGCAGCAGTCAAAATAGACCACACGCTCTCATAAAAGTCTACTTAAAAAAAAAAAGAGAAGTAACCTCTTGCAGGCGAGGCTATGATGTCATAGCAACAATGCACGAGAGAAAGTTGCAACACAATGCGTCCTTTTGCTGGGCGCATTGCTGCTGTTACTGTTGCTGCTTGGCAGGCAGGCACACGAGTATGCCATGTAGTACATGAGCCTACCAGCCAAGCGGCTGATCTAATTTCATTGTGCACGGTTCGTTCAATTTGCGCTCAACATTCAAATGACTGGCAGGGTCCTTGCCTTCTCTTGCTTTGCCTTGCCTTGTCTATGCCGTAGCCGTTACAACATGACTGCAAAAGGGTTCTGCTCTTTGCCTGTGTTGCTTCGGTTTTTCATGCTTTGTGTCATAAATCAGTTGAAAAATCGAAAGCCGATATGCATAAACGATAGTAAAATCATAAAAAAGGAAAAAAAAATTATGTAGACGAAAATTTGAATGTTTGTCACTAGGCGCTGTGACTCGGCCTGCTGTTATGTAGATAAATATAGAACGGAGAGACAGATAGGCAGACTTTAGTATGATTTTATGGCAACGACACTTTAACTGGACGCAAATATGGAAGCGACAATCAAAGGGTGCAGCATATTGTATCGCTACATCGAACCAGGCCGGGCCGGGAGTCTGTGAGTGCGCGTGCAGGTCATGCTCTAATTTTGAAGATACCAAGCAACAAATGCCGAATGTATACAATGACGAAGAAGAAGCCTTTGACGGCGGCCGTAAACAAAAAACACACATTTCTTTTTCTGTTTCTGCTTGTCTTGGACTAACGTGCATTGATTTTTTTCTTGATTTTGTCTTTTTTTTGCTTTTAATTTTCTGTTTTCTATTTTGGCAGTTTGTTATGTGTTTCTTGCTTTGCATATGTTAATTTTAGTTTTTCTTGTCGTAGTCGGTGCATTCCATAAATTTTGTATGTATTTTTTACATATAGTTTTCCTGTTATTTACGCACTGCACACACGTTGGCACGTTGGGACGGCGCGCCCATAATACAAAGATTCTGTATCTAAACATAAAAATGTCACATTTAATGGATTTCGGCTGATGGCTGATGTTGCTCATTAGAGAACGAGGTAACATGTTTCCCATTTCAAGAAAAAAAATAAAAAAAGCCTCACATCGACAACAAGAAAATCAAATGTAAGCGTAAATATTTTTAAGAAAATGGTGGAAGCACGGAATGAGAACTGAAGTTTTTGTTTAACACACGTTTTTTTTCACTTTTTAATTTTTGTAAATTTTGCATTTGACGTGTGTGCGCTGTAGTGCAAATTTGTTTACAAATTTAAGCAAGATTTTAAGTTAAGCAAAATCGTATGCGCTTTATTTTTACCCGTTTATGCCAAATGGGGGTGAATAAACCGAAACCGAAGTCAATTTAATGCGCTTATTCATTTGTAAACAGTGCAGAAATTTACAATTTAAATAAACAACGTAAAACGTTTTAATTAAACAACAATTGTTTGAATCCCTTTGTTTACAAAATTGACTTTTATATTTGTTTAGAGATTATCAACAGCCGCTGCTGAAAATTATTTAAAACAACCGACGGCATCAACACTTGATTATGCGTATATTTCAGAAGTATATTCCTGAAGAAATGGCTCGGCGGTAAGAGATTTGGGTCGAATGAAGTGGATTATTTATTTAAAAAGTCCCTGACTTATCAAACTGCCCTCGTATTTTTGCCAAACTCGATTATGAAAAGGTTTGAAAATAGCAACTTATTGATGTGCTGCGTATGCCCTCTAATATTATTCCTTCCTGGCCTAGCCCCTTGTTACGTAGCTGCGTGAACGGCGACTGTCGGACTTGCTAACTGAGTGTTATAAACTTGTTGGTCTATGGTTATTCGAAAATCATAATGGTTTTTTTTTATAGTGCAAATAGCTTTTTTTTTTGTTAATTTACTGACTATCGCGTTTAAGTGTTTGGAGTGCTACACTGTGCTTACCATTCAATAGAATTGCATTGCAGACTAAGCGAGCAGCCAGCTTGCAAGTCTATTATGGGTTTGATTATTTTTGCTTAGGCCCAAATCTCTTCTGAAAGTCGGCGTAAATGCTCAAACGCCGCCAGATGCCAAAATGTGTCTTTTGACTGGGTGGCTGGAGTTCATGCATTACTGCGATGCTTGTCGTTTTGCGCTCATGCATGCTTGGATGGATTTACAAATATACTTAGAGCTGCCTTGGCGCTTTTTTGGCTGCAACTTCAAAAGCGTCTGCAGTCACTCAAACGCAAATGCAAATGAAATTTTAAACGCCAAAAAAAATCCGAGGCAATGCAATGCTTTCAAAATAACTGCGTCCAGTTTGTTTTATAATGTGGGGCATAAACGAGCGTGCGTGCGTGCATACGTGAGTGCGAATGAGTGAGTGAATGAGTGCTTGCGTGCAATAAATCCAAAAACCATAATCGCGATTTATGGGTGTTTCGGTGCTTCAAACATTTTTATGATGTCTTTAACATTTACGAGAACCGTGCGAATGCCTTTAGATGCGGGCATACGCTAGATCGAGTGAGGGCCGCCGCTAGCGGGAAAGCGTTAAGCGTTGAAAGAAAAATAAAAGCAGCTACTGATATTACGCACAGCGCATAAAATCAAAATAATTTGCAACAGGTGATAATTGTTTTACAATATGACAAACTCACTGACTGTCCTGCTGACTGACCAATCGACAGTCAGGCCAAACGAAGAAGCGAGTCATTACGCGCTAATGTCAAGTGACGCATCTAAACCTTAACGCGCAGACTGTGTGACCACGAAGCAGTCCAGCAAGTCTAGGGGCCACTATAATGCAGCAGTGGGGGTGCATTTGTCTAACAAGTGTTTGGCAACATGCTGACGGGCATTTTAATTGCTTCATTAAATAAATTCCTTTTTTTTTTGTTTTATGCTTCATTGGTTCGCGGCAGTTTCTTTTTCCCGCTTTTTTATATTTACAATTGTGTGTGTGTGTGTGTCGCATCATGCAATTAGTATCTGAAGCTTTGATTGATACTTGCTTTGATTGATCGATTGATTGACGCGCTTTGCTGTATTGCATTGTTTAGTTTCGTAAATTCCAAAGTCATATAAAATGCTTATATGTGCCGTCGGAAATTAGAAATTAATTACTATTGTGTTTTGTTTGCTTTTTTATTTATTGTAATTAACTATTGCGCGATACTTAATTGGCGTTTTTTTATGGTGTCTAACGTATAGATTTAAAAATTATTGTTTTTAGTATGCCTATTTATTTTACTAATCTTTGTTTTTTTATACCTCCATTTAAGTTGTTTTAATTGTTGGCTTATATGCCAGCGTTAAACAGAAACCAATTTAAATATTAGCCACATGCTGCGTTGATTACGAGATTTTCAAAAGCGTGTCTGTGCTGCCATTCAGTCAACACCCGCCTCAATGCTGCTACATAATTCACACGCTCTCAAATATATGATGGCCTCGTAAAAAATTTTGTGCAGAAAGAGTTTTACAAAACGTTTAAAAACTCGTCAAACAAATATGTAGCAATTGAATCAGAAGAAGAAGCAGCAGTTTCTGAGGCGTGGAAAGAAGTAAGAATATATATAAAAGCGGTAGCTTATTACGTCCTAAAAATATTCTCTATGGATAGACAACGCAACTGCGTCACCTTTAGCCACACTGTCAGACATCAATAACACCAACAAACATTTGTATTATATGCACTGCATACATTCAACCTCACGCACACTCGCACTTGCACCCGCTTAGACATTCGTTCACTTACTTGTTCATTCGCTTCTTGTATTTTTACGAGGCAACAAAATATTTTATATTAGCAATAATTTAACCAGGAATGAGCACTTCACTTGTGAGCGCGCTTACGCTTTTTTGTACTCGTACTAAACAGCAAACAAAAAAAAAAAATGGAAAGAAAAGTAGGCATTCAATTTACAAATACAAAAAAAAGAAGACAAATAAATAAATATAGTAAACAGTTTTTACTCTAAACACTCTTTTGCTGTTTGATTTTGATTTCGATATTTTTATTGTTAAACAGCCGCCGCAGTGCAAAAGGAATGTAAATGGAATTTATGCGTGCTTTTGTTTTAATTGCAATTTTTGCCATTAGCTGCAATTATTATTAAATTATATATTATTGTGTGCATACATTCTCTCGCAAATGTAGCATATTATTCTTCGTTCGTTGTTGTTCGTGTTACTTAGTCATACAAACTACCCACGGCGATCAATGCCGCTTTTGCGACGGCAAGTCGTTTTTTTTTTGTTGTCTATATATACATACGCGCGTTGTGTTTGTGTTGTTGCTTGCGTTGCTGCTTTGCTTCGTATGCTTGTGTGTCGGCCATTAGTCTTGCTTCTCTTTCGCGCAAGCGCGGCAAGCGTGTAAGGCGATCACTGCCATCTTTGTCTGTCTACATTGGCGAGTGGTGTGCTGTCTCTGACGACATCATTGTCGGCAGCCATGAACAGTCTTTTGCTGCTGCCAGACTATGTTGTTATTGTAGCCTGATGTTGCCATTTGTGGCAATCTCAAAATGGGAGTGTCTTGGCTAAGAGTTTTCGTTGATTTTGATTTGTTTTTTTTTTTAATGTGATATATGTTTAACACTGTTTCTTTTTTTAATATACATTTTTTGTGGCATTGAATTTGAGTTTTGGATTTAATAATGGAATTATTATTGTTTGTTAATTTTGTATTTAGGGCCGTTCAAGTATTACGTAAGCAGATTTAATACAATTATTTATTTTGGAATGTCTACCTCGTTCTCATCGAGTCGTTCAACATCTTGGTGCTCAAAAACTTGAAAAATTCACATCAGTTCATTAGCACGACGAGCCATTCTTATAGGCCTCAAAAATTCATCTTAAACAATTCAACTTTGGCGAAAGTGGATCAACGGTAACACAACATGGATGACTTGTTTTGCTTTGCTTACACGTCAATCGTATCGATACGAAACAATAGATTGACGGAAGAAAATTAGATAAGTGCGTAATAATTTCCTTCTCGGTTCTAAGCGAGTAGCTGCACGTATTCATTATTTGTTGGAATCCCCGAATATGCGTTTTACTTTCAAACATAGACAATGTGTGGGCTACCATATGAGTAAAAAAGTAAATAACTACTACTGACGTAATCACCATATCAACCTCCCCATGTCATCAAAAATAAATAAGAGTATATATTCTTGATCAGCATCGAAAGGCGGGTGAATCGGCCCAAAAACAACATTTACTGATAAAAAATGTTTTGTTTAAGATAATAATTTTAAATAATATCCAATCATACACCTGAATTTGATAAATATCTGTTTACTATAATATTCAGCTGCCATAGGAACGATCGGCCGAAAATTGACTTTTACTAAGAAAAATTTTTTTGTTTCTTGAAATATCGTTATAGTTTACTACCTAAAAACTATGAATCTTGTTTTGGGTTTCAAATAATCATTCATTTTTGCTTTTATTACAAAAAAAAAAAAAAAAAAAAAAAACAAAGAAAAAATATATACGACGATATTATTTGCACTATGCCTGGCTTAATTACAGAGTCCGCTAATTTTATTATCGTCTCAAAAGTCAACAAGTTGAAAATACCTTGAGATTTGCCCACATATTTAATTATTTTATATATGTTTGAAAAATGCGTTTACAAATCACAAACTAACTTAATGCGCTCATTGAGGCACACACACACGCACGTGTGCATGGGAGTAGATGCCTGAAAGGCGCCTTTTGTTCTGCCTAATTAAAAATACCTTGCTTTGCGCATTTTCGCCAATAAAGCCAAAGAGCGTTAAAATGCAATACGAAAAAAAAAAAACAAAACAAAAGTAGAAAAGCAAAGAAACACAGAGAAGAAAAATCAATAAACTTAAACCACTCATAACCCGTGCAATGTAGCACACAGAACGTAGCCAAACTGTGCACAGCTCTGCACTGCACTGCGCCGCCCCCTCGCTTAATGTCAGTGCAGCTGAACACTGTGCGCACGATGCTTTGTTTGCAGCTGTTAGATGGCAAATCATCGTGCTGTTGTTGTTGTTATTGTAGTAAGATTATTTTCAAAATGTGGCGCATAGTCAACGATTCGAAACAAAACCAAAAACTAAGAAAAAAAAAACAACAACAAAAAAAAAATAGGAAGAAGACAGGAAAAAAAAGAAGCAGAAAAACATCCAAGAGCAACAACGGAGAAAAGTTAATGGACCGTGCATGTTTTTCCTGCAGTCATGGCGCTTAACTTTATTTATGATGGTTGGAAAACTACACCGTACTCGTTTTTGCGCCGCGCGGTGCTGCTCTGCTCTATTCTGGCCCGCGATGTTCTGCCCTTTCACTTATTACTATTTTTCACTATGTTTGTTTTAATTTATGATGCTTTGTTGTTGGTATTTTTTCTGTTGTTATTATTGATGTATATGCATTTGTTGATGTCGGTTCGTTGTCGTTTCTAGTTGATTTAGTTGCATATTTAAAATTTTTACCATATTTCTTTTCTGATTTGCCATTTTGCAGCATAATGGCGCGCGTTCGCCAATATAGCGTGCATTTTGTTTTGCTTTTGTTATTGTTGTTTTTGTTTGCCTATAGTTGCTGTTATCTTATTTGTTTGTTTTGTTTGCCATTTAATTTATTGCCATGCATTTAGCTAACAAAAATGTTTGTGTGTCTGTCTACGCTGCTCCCTGGGGTTGTTGTTCTGATTGAGTTGCTTGCTCTTGTTATTTTTGTTGCTTGTCTAATGTCTTGAATTGATTTCAAACAGGTTTGCTGAACATTTTTTAAATTAGAAAATTTTTAATTAGACAATAATTATTTAAATTAAACTGGTACAAGATTTCTTGTTTGAAATGAAATAATTTTGCAACCACAAGTTAAAACAAAAAAAAATTTTCGTTGAAACCTTCACTGAAAACCTGCTAAGATCTTGTTTCTTTATGCATAAAAAGTAAAACGCAAGTTAAAACATATCTGAATAAAAATCTACACAAAAGATAAAAAATAATGAAGCGAAAAATTATGACAATACAAATTTTGAAAATATTGTTGCGCTTAAGAAAGTAACTTTTATGGCCAGCAATATGGCTCAAATCTGACATTTAAGTGGTTCTGCCATGGACAAGTCGGCAGCGGTACTGGCGAGCATATGTTTTGAATTTAGCTTATGCATGTTAGACGTTGTTACTGTGATCGGTATTAAAAACTTTGAAGCTTGGCTTTAATATTGCATTTGACAGCATCGCTATTCGAATACTTAGCTATTTAAATGGCCATAGTTACGTAAAGATACCCTATCGTTTCTCGTGCAGAGCATTATCCAGAGATAAATGGCGTTGTTGGCTACATTTCGTGAGATCTAGTTATGCGAATTCCACATTTGTGCCATTGTAGCTGGAACCTTATTAACCAATTTAATGTTAAGCCATAGTCAGTGTAGCTATTGTTGTCGATCATAAAGCTAGGATGAAGCATTAGCCGTGTATGGTTAGCATTCCTTGCAAAGAATGTATTTTCAACTAGAAAGGCAGGGCTAAAGTCGGGCTTAACCGATTGTAGAAAACCTCGTACCCAATCCAAAACTGAATATATTTTTTTGTTGCTTTACTATTTTGTATTTATTGCGTAAGGACATCTCAAGAAAAAAAATTTTTTTTTAGTGAAAGCCATTTTTTGGTCGGTCGTTCCTATGGCAGCTATAAGTTAAAGTAAACCGATAGTTATCATATTTAGGAATAGAATTGGATATTACTTGAAATCATGAAATCCAAAATTTGGTAACGATATCTTAATAAACAAAAAAGTTTTTCTCAGTAAATGCTGTTTTTCGGTCGTCGTTCCTATGACAGCTATGTGATATAGTAAACCGTTATCTATAATATTGAGATATGTAATTGGAAATGATCTAAAACTATTAAATCCAAAATTTGGTAACGATATCTTGAAAAACAAAAGGGTTTTGGTTACTAAATGTGGGTTTTCATCCGATCGTTCCTATGGCAGCTATATGGTATAGGTCGAATACCGAAAAAAAAATAAAGTTGTTATGCCTTTGGATTTGAAGAGTCTTTGTGCCAAATTTGGTGATTGTAGGTCTAACCGTTTCCGAGATCTGTTTGTTCATACAGACAGACAGATAGACAGATAAACAGACAGATAAACAGACAGACAGACAGATGGACAGACGGACATGGCCAGATAAACTCGCCTTTCAATGCTGATCAAGAATATATATACATTATAGGGTCTGCCACGCCTCCTTTTGCCCGTTACATACATTTGCACAACTTTAATATACTCTTTACCATTTATTGGTACACCAGGAAAAAAAGAGCACCAGGCAATATGATAGGCTTAATGGACATCTTATAGAAAAGGGTAAATATCTGCTAAGAAGTTTAGATGGTATTGTCAACTTTATCTGAAACTAATTCCTTAACATTCATTTCATGTTTTTAAGTTAGTTAAGGTAACGCAGTGGCGGATAGTCCTTTACTCTTGCTGATCAGTGTAATTATTTAAGCCTGTAATCATGCAGACGGTGCTCGGCGCTCTGTACTCTGTTTTCCGTACTTCGCCTTGAAAACATTATGCGCCGTCGCTGAAGCATTCATGCGAGCTTTAAAATTTTTTCTTTAGTCGGCTTGTCTTTGTACTCAGACGGCTGCTGCCAACGATTTTTCAATTGAAATAAATAATTTTTAGCTTACATCGTTAAGTCTATTTTTTGTATGTAAATTGTTTTTGTTCAACTCAATGTTCGTTTATTCGTAAGTGAAGCATTTGCTGAATGCTGCGGCCTATGCCGCCAGTTGCGCTCCGTTGCTGGCTTTGCTGCTGCGTGACTGATCATCAGCAGCTTGGCTATAACAGCAGCCGTGCATTGGCAATTTCGCGGCCTCGTTACGCGAATGCGCACGAACGTTCCGAAATTGAAACTATGATCTATTCACTGGCCAGTCGAAGTCATTTCCGCAATGCCCCACCGTGCCTCAATTCGCTTAGCGCTGTTTAGTTGGTCAATTACGAAAAATACAATAAGAGAAAAAAAAATGTGTATAAAAATTTTGCAAGATGTTGCTGCCGCTGTTGGCATGTTTCCGCCATTTCGTTTCCATTGTGCCGACATTACTGTGTACTAACGTCGTTAATTGCACAGGTTTAGTGGTTTTTATGCTTTTAATTCCAGCTGGTTTAATTAAAATCCCAACTTGATTTCAGTCTAGTTGCAATTTTGCACTTGATGTGAAAACTTGTTTGCGTTTGTTGTTCGAAAGTCAGTGCAGCGTTTCCGTAATTTGATTTCTCCTCGTGAGGGCAGTAGGTTTGAGTTTAAGAATAAGGTCATTGGATATTATTTCGGTGCACTTGGTAGGTTTATTTATTATTCGATATTCAAATAAATCATGCCTTTAATAAAGATAAACTGTTGATTGAGAGCAGCGTATGAAGTGAGTTGTAATCGTGCTGCATAGAATGGCTTTCTTTGAGGCTCTTTTAGTGGGTTTGCGCTTTGACTATTCCGCACGTTCAATTAAAAAAGCCAGCTCAGGGTACAAAAGAAATCGACAAGCGGCAATATTAAAGCCCTAATGCAATGTTTTTGGTTTTTAGTATCGTTAAGAATCTATTGCATATCAGTTAAGAGCTGAAATACATAAGTTGTGTTATTTGATAACTAAATCCTAGCTTAAGCCGACAATGAATAAATCAACTACAAGCTACATGCACACAATCCCCAATTGTAGGCTCTCTTCTTCTATGCAATCGTTTGGGAACCGCATTGGCGCGTTCATTACCTAAGGCCGACAAACGGACGGACAGATAGAGTAACATAAGTTAGACACAAAGTATTGTATCTCGGGCCGCAATGAATACACACTTGTACGATCTTACCATGTGAGTGTTCATAGTGCCACAGCAAATAAACGAGTATGCGATATTTTCAAATGACCGCACACTAAGCAACAGCAAGAGCAACAATAACATCAGCAGCTAATAGGGCAAAAAAAGCGAACTAGTGTTGGAGCAACGGCGGCGGAGCAGCCAACGTAAAATAATTAAAGATGACGAGAAGAAAACAGCAACAACAATATAACAACGCAATCCAAAAAAAAAAAAATGTAAAAAACTTACAACATTAAAATAAAATAAAAATGGTGACTTAGCCGGGAGCTTTGAGTTATGAGCTATTGCGACTCTAACTCACAAGTGTCCGCTGGTCATGCAAGTGGCGCGTTCTGTCCTCACCGTTAGTCCCCCTCCTGACCGACCAACTGAATGGTCACTCAACGTGTGATTTAGACATTGCGCGCGTATTTCATTGTCTGTTGCTTAGCTGTAAGCCGTAATACAATATATCTGTTTCGGCTGTGGCTTGTGTACGTTCATAATGTTTATGCATCTGTATCTGTTGATTGTTGCCTGTATCTGTAGCTGTAGCTGTGTCCCACTGTAGCGCGCAGTAAATGAAAAATTAAAAAAAAATAACAGAAACGAAAAATAGAAACACTATGTATTAAAAATGTTCACTTGTGTCTCCGCGTACCGTGTTCGCTCCACAACCAACGGCGGGGCAGACGGGCAAACGTTTTGTGTGCGATCTGTGTGCGCTCGGTCTTGCGGCCTCGGCCTTTCGGCTCCATGCCACTCGCGTCGACGACTCAGCGCCGCGATCCGATCCGATGCGAATCGCTGAGTAGTTCGTCGGCGCAGTTCGCTTTTTTCTGTTTGCTTGCTTTTTTATTTGTCGTTTTTGTTTTTGTTGCCGTTGCTGTTTGTTGTTGTTGTTATTTTTTGTGTATTATTGTATTTCAGCGTTTTTGTTCGCTGCCTAAAGTAAAAATATTGAATTTAATTTTTTTGTTTTGGTTAGTAGCACTCTAACAATTTTCGAGTCGTTATCGCATGCGCGTCTCTGGCGGATTTTCGTATTTGTGGCGTTTATTTGCGTCAGTTTGCTGTATACGAGTGACTTTTGCCTGTTACGCTCCCGCTTCGATTAACGCGCGGCGGTACTTTAAGGGGCTTTGTAAGTGTCAATCGCTTTTCACTCGTTTCGTTTGTTCGCTTGATCGTCCGTGCGAGCGTGCGTGAGTTCTTTGATCGGTTTTAATAAATTTCCCGAGTTCGAATTTGTTTAGTTTATTACTGCATAAATAATGTGGTATTGAAATTAATGCCGCTTAAAAGTCATAAAGATAATATAATTAAACCAGCTAGGAAAAACTCAAATTAAAAAAAAAAAGACCGCAAACGAAAAATATAGTTCAAACAGAATAAATGATTAAATAAATTAATATATATATTCTTGTTTTAGTTGTTTAAAAGATCATTATTATTAATTAATTTTGTATAAGATTTAACATTCAATTGTCGGACACTTCTTTCGTTTTGTGTACGCATTTAAATACATATTTCTTTTTGTGTTTCTGCTGAAGCCGGCATTTGATAAGCAGATGGCATATAAATGTTTATTCAAAATATTTGATTTGTGTTTTTAATTTTAATTTATAATTAAAAATAAGAAATAAAACAAAACAATACAAGAAGAAAAAAATTTATTGGAATTCGTATGCTAAAGGTGAGCAAGTTTTTTTTTTTAAATGGGCTTAAATTTTCGATTTTAAATCGAATTTAATTTTCAAATGTTTTCGATAGGCGTGTGCTGCATAAAAATGGCGGCATACATGATTTGTTTCAATTTTGATTAGATCTTTGCTAATGTTTTATACGATCGGGCTGTCTGCTTTAATGTGGCATGCCTGCGCACATTCCAACGGCCTGTTGTCATAATAATTCTGATATACTTCCGTAAACTGTAAGCACGACAGCGCGTTTCCTGTGCTTTTATCTGCGTCATCAAAATGAAATCATAACAAACTTCCGGGCTACTTTTCAACTTCAGCACTGGGTAGAACTCTTTACTTACTCGGGAGCACAGCAAATTTATGTGTGAATGTTGGGATCTAGACATAATATACAGTATGTCCTGCATATAAGCCTCGTCAAAAATTTATAACTTCCGACGCTTATAACAGTAGAAATCTTATATCCGAAAACCGGGTTATAAGCGCTAGTAACGCTTATATAGAATTTTTCTTTGTGGAGCCAAACACGCATATACAAAAATGTAAACACTATGTAAACACTAAATCACAAAAACAAGGAACACATATGTACTTCTTAAATATTTACCTTAAAAAAATCGGTAATTTTTGATTGCAGACTTCTGGTTCCTTTATAAACTAGCAGTTCCATAGCATCAAGATCTTTCGGAAATTGGTTTTATGAGCGCTAATTTGTTGTGTTGTCAAAAACATATGTATATTCCATCGCAGTGCTGCCACACATCAAATTATTATGCCGAGCTTATAAGCGGGGAAATTTTCTTATAAAATTATACTTTGGTATCAAAAGTTATCAAGAAAACTCATATTTTGAAAGAGTTCTAAACCTCTAATCCCATATGCTTAAAATCGAACAAAAACTTATAAAATATTTCTATTTCTTGCAGTTATCTAAGACGACACTTGATGAAGCTTTTGTTTTGAAATCAACATTTAACGCATTGTTACGGTATGTAAGAATCTGAATTATAACAATACCATTTAAATACCATTTAAGCATTTAAACATATTCAAAAGCGCGTTATTAACATTGCTTGCGCATGTTTTGTAAAGATTAAAAGAAGAAATTACAAAAAAAAAAAAAATCAAATAAATGAGAAGTGAAGTAACGACCACCAGCTCATTTGATGTTGTTCATAAAATGCAAATCAAGTTAAACGCATCGATGCGGTTTGAATTGATGTCCAAGTAAGACAAGCTGCCACACACGCACATGCACAATGAATTTAGGGTTTGAGCTGAAGTTAAACTTGCATATGATGCGGTGTGGGAAAGGGAACTGAGGGACTAAGACCTGCGTCAAGCTGTTAATTGGCATAATTATGGCTCAATGTTACTATAAATGTGGAGGCTTTGGTTTGGGAGCAGCCCACGACACTGACTGGATTTTGTTGCCTCGATGTAGGTTTCTGCATTCTTTTTCTTGTTGTATTTTATTTTTGTTTTTAATTTTATTGCCAAAACAATTCGATTGCATCGTGTCAAGAGAACACTGTACGTTCATGTTGTTGTAACGGCATATGACATTTCTTTATTTTCTTGCTGTGCTGCCAACGTTGCTATTATTGCCAATGCCTCAATGCCATTGTTGTTGTTGCTGCTGCTGCTGTGGTTGTGTAAATGGGCGTGTGTATGTGCTCGAATAACATTCACTCAGTTTTGGAGTTGGCAAGAGCTAACAGGGAATCGGTATTAAAAATGGCAATAAATAAAGTAAAGTACTGTGAGTACATGATTTCCCTGTTAAGATCGCAGTACGTTGATGCGAGTGCCAATGGCTAAGTTGGTAGTGCTGTTGCTGCTCAAATGGTTTCGTGGGCGTACAGAACATTACCGTACAATGCTACCACTGCGCGGGCAGTGTGGGGGAAAGTGGAAATGGCGAATGTAGGGTGCGGAGTTTGACAAATGCGAATGTATGCGGGCACTGTCCGCGCGGACCAATTGTGGTAAATCGGAAGTTAAAGACGGCAATAAAATGAAGCAATAAAAACCTATGAATGACACATTAAATCAATCGCCAAAAAATCACAAAAGAACGATGCCACGTTGCCGCATACTTATGACTGGATTGGTACCGTGTACGCGTCCTGAACTTAACTGGACTCGGTTAGACTGGTGTGTGCGGACTGGACGGTGAGGCTTGATGAGCACATGGGTGCATGTTCAAATGTCAAGTAGCTTAAATGAATAATATGTATGCACTTGAAGAAATTTGTTAAAATGAATGAAAGATTTGCTATAAAGTGATTTTTTATGGGCATGGATAATTTGCTTAATTGCATTAGCTTGTGGTCGACTGTGATTTGACTTTAATGATTTAGAGCGGAAAAATATATAAGTATATATATATAAAAAAAAAAAGAAAAAATCGTTGAATGGTTAACACCTTTTTAAAATTGTATTAATATCAATTTTATAACAATGAAATTCGTTGTAAATGGTTCATTACTTGATATGCAGCTTTATTATTCATGTTTTTTCTTTTGTTTTTGTTTTTGATAGAGTTCAGTAATTCCTTTTACTAGGTTGTGCAATTATTATTATGCTTTCAATCAGTAAAGTTGCTTAGCAGTTGTGCATTATAAAAATCACCGTTTTGTGCTTCTGTTTTGTTTTATTTTTAACATTAATTTAGCTATATTAATTTCAGATATCTTTAGATTTGAGATAATTGTATGGAATGCCTGTATGATACACATGAACAAAGTTCGCCTGTCTGCGCTGTCTGGCACTTTTGTAACATACTAGAATATTCTGTAAAATCGTGATTTAGACATTAAAAAATCTTATTTACCAAGGCTACCTAGATTATAAAATAGGAACTCTAGTTTTATGCTTCTTATAATGCCCTGTAATTATTATGATTCATTTGCATATAAAGTGAATTTTTCCAACTTAAAATGCAATTGGCAGTTGAAAAACAAGTTTATTTATTTAGGCGCAGTACAATACAATATAAGTAACTGCCACGGAAGAGGCATCCGAATCAAGATAAAATACGTAATAAAAGACCTGCCTATATGTTATATATATTGTACATGTTTTCATAACTGTTTCGCTACTCTAAGAGTGTCTTGCATTTAATAATTTTTTTACATGCATAACGAATTTAAATTCATACAAAATGTCTGATCTTAACAGCAGGCAGCGGCCTGCAGGGTGCCGAAAGAAGGCGAATGCTGCAGTTGAGTGCATTTAATATGCCTTCAGAGGCTGATATATGACAATTGATGTAATCAGGTGCATTGCTGCTTGATCAAGTAAATGGCATTAAAACGCGTATTTCAAAATCTTTGACATTTACAATAAAATTTCTTTTGTCCATCATTACTTTGCCGCCAGCAAGTTACAAAGAAAAAGAAGCAACAAAACTAAGCAAACAAGGCTTAAAAAAAGTTAGCCAGCATTTTACGACTTTATGCCCTGAGTATAAAAGAAATGTTGCACTTATAAAGTCGTAAAAGTCGCCTCTATAATGTTTTATCAAGAGGCGGAATCGATATTTCGATGCCGAAGGTGATCGTGTACAGCCGAAATGTTCTGTTCGTTTCATTTCACCGACAGGACGTCTGGCGATCAACGTGCACTGGTGAGATCGTGGCTGCGACTTTCACTTGCGCTGTCGCTACCGAAGACTGTCTTGACTGGTGATCTGAAAAAAAAAAAAAATAGAAAACAAGTAAAATGTATAAAAGGTGAACACATGAGAAACAATAACAATTATGCACAGAGCAGACAAATCGAGTTGTGGCCATTTTGTTGATGACTTCATTGTCTGCATTTCACCTTTCCCACCATTCTCTCTTACTCGCTTGATTTTCTACTTTATTTGTAGTTATTGTTGTTGTTGTTTTTGTTCACTGATCCATGGTTTGGCATTACAACAAGTGTAATGCTGGCTATTGCCTGTCGCTGCGTTTAGCGTTTGAATTCCTGCAGCACGACATGTGCAGTGTATCTGTGCGCACCAGTCAGTGTGTGTATGTGTATCTGACAGATACATTATTGAGCATGTGTTGCATATAAAACTCATAAAATATGTGCATGTCAGCGCGTTTGCTGCACTCGCCTTTGTGCAGCCATTATTGAATTTTTTTTTTCTGATTCTGGCTTTCCATACACGAATGTCGAATGTCGTTTAAATAAACCAAGCCACACCTCTTGCCGTGCCGCGGTCGAGCCATGTCTATCCTCGACTCAGCACACATTCAGCAGCCGGTACCACTTGTTCGCCGCTTCGTCGCATCGTCGTGTTGCCGCTGAGACGTAGTTTTTTTAATTTTTTTGTTAGCGTTGCACATGTTTTACTTAGCTTGTTCGCCTTTTGTTCTCTTAAGTAGAAATTATGCTTTTAAATGGAAATTAGCTTACAGGCATTCCTTCTTTTTGTTTTCTCTTTGTTGTTTCATCGTTTTCTTGTTGCTTTTATTTTTGAAATTCCACAAATCGAATTGTTTTCATAAAAACCAAAAAAAAAAGATACAAAACGGTTACCAAGGCGCAGCACGTAGTTCGTTCTTAGGCCAACGATTGTGCTCTGCGACGAGTGGATTCGGTCTGTCTGTCTGTCCGCGTATCACATAAAATGTTGAATTTATATTTCAATTAATAATGCCAGCCAGCCAAGTTGAGGTGTGTTTTTCCACAGGTTTCATAGGCATACAAAATGGTATCCCAACGCATCGCATCGCTTCAAGTTGCCATCGAATCTGTAATTGCCAACTAAGAACTTAAGCAGCGCAGCGCAGCGAATACGCTACGAAGTTGAGAAAAAAATGAAAAAAGTTTATCTAATTTATGTACATCGATTATTGGTAACTTGAGTGGCGGGTCGTGGCTGCGCATATCTCCGTCTGGCATCGTTTGTGGCATTTTTGGTTAGAGCCTGAATCATTCAACTTGCAAATGGCAAATGTGCGCCATGCTGCACAAAATGGTGGAAAAGTTCAGCCACTTGGGTCTAACTGTACGTCATACACATAGTTTCTGTCATTAAATAAAATATTGACGGGGAACCTTAGCTTAGCTTTCCAAGGTTTAGGTATTTTTAATACACTTTATTCTTAAATAAGCTATTTTCAGTCTAAAAGACATTTAAAAAGTCCGAGTCCTAGTATATAAATTGTTTCTAATTGATTTCAGTATAACTTCAGGTAATCCAAAAATACCTTCTAACAAATTTAAGGTTGTGAAAATATTTTACTTTTGGCATATCCAATAAATACAGAAGCAGGAAGCAATATGATGTGATATGAAAGAATCAATGCTGATATCAAATGAGATTTTTAAAGTGCGCTTTTCGACCACAGGCCACCAATGGAACCTATGATTTTAAACTCAATGTAATTAAGGAAAACACATTGCAAGTCTGATCTGATTTTCGAAAAAATATTTCGACCTATCCTAAGTTAAGATAATGAATTTCATAATGAAGATTACACAATAAAATAGGCACGGCATGAGTCACCAATGAATGTGGAAAGGTTATCTGGCAAATTATAGAAGACACAGAAAGCCAAAGCACATAACACAAGGGCAGCAGGAAGTCGAAGTCTCTAAAATGATAATATGATTACATAAGCAATGATTTAAGGATAATCAGCATAAGTTTGGGCAGGAATATATAATTATATGGAGCCCAGTTACTTTATAAAGACTGTGTTCCATGCAATATTTAACCGGAGTAATCTGAAATATTTACATACGAAATTTAAGCTCAAATTTGAATGAAAACAAATGCAAAAGTTTTTCTTATGAAATCAAGAAAATGTCTGCAATAACACGAGTATCGTGAGTGAGCGAGTTGTGCGTGTATGTGCCTTGGCCGGCAATAATGCCACCAGTCTTCAATTCGTGTGCGGCTGGGTGTGTTCTGTATATGTGTGTCAGTTTGTGTGTTAGTTGTTTGCTGCTGGCGTAGGTGGATGTTGTCTGCTGCGTGCTCATGTTGTTGTTGCTTCTACTGTCGCTGCTGCTTGTATCACTTCATTTCATTTTCTTATTTTGTTTTTGTGCTTTTGGTTTTGAGCGTTTTGGGTTTTTGTTGTTTTGCTTTTTGCAAAAAGCAAAAATTTAAGTTGTCTTATCTAGATACACAATCTACGACTTGCACGAGCGACAAAAACGGCATGCGACGAACGAGCAACAACATCAACAACGAAGACATGAGGCAGTGAGCCAAGGCGACGCAAGTAAATTGTGAACTCATTGAGTGCAGCCAACGACCCAAGAGGGATCGATATTTGTACAAACACATTCACGCACGCACGCTCACGTAGTCGTGCATGTACACGCGCACAAACAAAAACAAAAATTCACTTGGCGCACAACAGTCAAGCCCTGGAGCTCTGACTAACATGGCTTATGCGAGCAGACGGTGGTGATGATGTGTGGTGTGAAGAGGAGCGCCGGGGTAGGATGCGGTACTTTGTGGTATGCCGGCAAAGGCGCAGCATAGTCAACGAACGGCGACATCGTCAGCAAAAGTGTTCGCGTGCTTTGCCAAGTTGGTGGTGGCATTTCCGATGATGCCTCTTCAGCAGTCTTGGCTGCCTGAATATTTTCTTATATTTTTCTCTTTTTCAATTGCTGCTTTGCTCCCTTGTCATGCTCAGCATTGGTTGCTGCTGCCATGTTTTGCTGTCAGTTCTACAACGACGGCGTCTTCGTGTTGCTGCTTCTTCTTCTGATGGGTGCTTTTCATTTTCATCATTTCGTAAAAATCCTTGAATGTTTGACTTCGCTTATCGCTTGAAATGCGCGCAGATCTTTTTTTTTTATTTTTGCGCTTCTTTTGCTGTGCTCATGTGCGGGGGTGGTTTGTACGGCAACGTTTTGCCGTATGCTTGCTTGGTTCGGCTTTGCCAAAGTATAACTCTGCGGCAGCTGCTGCGTCGGCGATGGCCGAAGTGAATCGAGGCGATATGCTGAAATTAACCTTCGGGTAGTGAATTGCTGAGTGTTACATCCTGGGCTTGGTGTGGGTGGGTGGGTGCCGATGGGGTGTGGGTATGGGTGCGGTGAAATTTGTGGCACACCATTTGAATAAATATTTTTCTGACTTTGGCTACGACCATGTTGGGTTTGGCAATGGCTGCTGCTCTGCTGTTTTCCGCAAGGAGCAAAGTGAAGTCTATGTGTGTGTGTCTGTATGAGCTTAGCTATATAACTATGTTAAAATTATGCTTATGTAAATGTAAAAGTAGCTTTTTTGTGTTTTTTTTCTGTTTATTCCTATTCCTATTCCTTGCCTTGTTGGATTTTTTTCCAGTTTTTGCCTTGTTTAGCTGGGCGAGTAGAAAATTTTACGAAAACAAAGTTTTCAACCCCCACATTGAGTTTACGTTCCATCAGTTAGTTCATTGTTGCTGTTTGTTGTTTTTTTGGTGTTGTTATGGCGTCCCTTGTGTACGAGATAAGTAACGAACAACTTAAAAAAAAAATAAATGATGATTTCACTTGTTTTTTGCAAAATGACTTTTATGTGTTTTTTCGGATTTGAAACTTTTTTCTTTATAAAAAGTTTTTCGTCTACATTATTTACAGTTAGTTTGGTGGTATTTCATATTAGGTGCCTCTCTCGTCGGAGCATTGGATTTTTCTTTGTTATTTTTATTAGAATCTTTTGTTTGTTTTATTATGTTTAAATCTCATGCGTATACTTCACATATTTTATTCATGCATTTCTGGTTTTCTTTTGTGTGAAGTTTAATGCTATAATATTCATAAAGAAAAATTTACATATTCTGTGTTATCTCACATACTCGTTGTGAGCCCAAGCTAGCTTAAGCTGGCATAAATTAATTAAAATGTGCTAAGCATGGCAGAGCCGACTTACACAATGAAGCACTTTGTGTTCACACTGTAAAAAAATAAGAAAAAAACTAAGAACGGGAATGATTTATAAGCTTTGTAAAAAATTTAATAGTTGCTGTTTTTTATTTTACTAAATAAGTGATCACTCCATCGCAATATTTCACAATCTGTTAGCCACACGTTGTTCGAGTGACTAATAAAATAAATGAATAAATTTTAAAATGACAAAAATTGGAACGCTGCGAAATGGAATTGGAATTTTATGTTCCATATCTGTGCGAAGAAATTTCAGGAAATCTGTATCATCAACAAATATAGATTGCTTATGGCTTTAAGAAATTATACAAAATTGTAAAACATAATTAAAAATGTTTTCCGTGTTTAAATTAAGTAACTATGCATATTGTTGATAAATTTATTGTCATTAGTCTACTCTTTGGATCCCAGCTCTTATATGCCAGACACACCTTAAGCAATCTCAAAGCAGTAACCCCAGCCAAAAGGTACACAATAATACAGTTCTGTTGGTGCGAGTCCTGCATTATAAATATCCTATACATTGTTAAACCGGCAAAGTTTAGACACAATTATAATTTATATTTATAATTTGTTGCAATGTTTTAGCATATAAACCCAATTATCGTTTAATAGTTTTATAACAACATAAATCGTGTTATAAAATATACACGTACAATAAAGAACACTTGAAAGCACATAAAAGTGCCATTAACACCTTGTGGGGCACTGTTGCAGTAATTAACACATGCGTTCGTTAATCATAAACAAAAATAAAAAAAAAAAATTAAGTACATATTTTAAAAAGAAATAAATGTACCTTTACATTTATAAATATCCATCAATCAAATAGTTAATGTGACGCAATCAAAGTCAACAAATTGAGATTTTTCACATCATTTCAAGTTGATAAAAAAGAAATGGTCAATTTATGCAAAGCAAATGAGCAGATCTAAGAAGCCGCAGAAAATAAAAACAATAAAATCAAAAATAATTTTGAAATTATATGCAAAAATGTGACATTAAGGAGTTGGCAACTCTTGCAGTGAAGCGGAGTTGATCCAAAAAAGCGCAAAGTCATTAAAATGAACGTAATTTCGAATTTGAAGACAGCAATACTAAATACATTTATTGCTTTATTTAGCAAATGCAAATAGCCGAAAAGAATAAATTAGTCTATATGTAAATATTTAAAAAAAGAAAAGCAACGCAAAAAATAAAAATGCCATCCAATACCAAATCGGGCTTAGAGCAGCGATGATCAATACAACGTAACAAAGTAATATGCTGACCGCAGGCAGACCGCAAAAGAGTGGCTGTTTGTGTGCAAGTGGCTGTGCGGGCGTGTCCAAGGGTCTCAAACTCTGTGGTTATACGGATAATGAAATTTCAATAATCCTATGCACAAAGGTCGTTTGAATTCATCGAAAAGATGAATGACTTTTGCGCGCGAATTCCTTGAAGTCACTGTCGGTGAGCGACACTGTCGCAGTTCACAATATACAATATAGCGAATGTGCAACTGAAAGGCACACCAACACAGCGACATACCTGTTTTATTTATTGGTTACAATAAAAATTAATTATTGCTTCTTAAACTGACACACTTTAGGCTGCAGTCTGCTGATACAGCTCTGTTCTGCTCTGCTTACGCATAAGCAAACGACAATCGTAAATTATTTTATTGTTTACTCACTTTTTAGAGTATAAATAATAAAAAAAACAACAACAAAAAAGAGTAAAACATAGCATGCAGTGAGTGAGTGCTCGAGTACCTTGTCGAACGTATAAAACTATTTAACTATGACGATGCCGGCATGCTGAGAGTGAAAGTTATAGATTGACTTATGTGCGCGCGAAAGAGTGAAGAAGAGAGTGCAGCGCATGTTTTATAGAATCATTTTGATTGTTATGTGTGCGTATGTTTGTGTGGGTTTTTGCTAAATACTATTTCACTATTCTTAATTTATTTTTTACTAAGCCCCACGTGGGCTGCCTTAATAAGAGTGAATGACAATTGCGTTGGCACCGGCATTTACTTGCATTTGTTACGTTCATAAAAGCATTAACAGCGCAAATTTGCGTTATTTTGGTTTGGCTTTTTTATTGTATTTATATGTTTTATTTGTTGTTTAGGAATTTAGCCTCAGTACTGCTATATGAGTTAACACATCGCGACTCGCTTCACCTGCCGGGTGCTGACTCCGACATCCGACACTCAACATTGGCTACGACTTTTCGCGCCGAGTCTGTATATTGCCATACACGGGCCAAGTGTTGTTTTAATTTTTGTTTAACTTGTTCGCTTTTTTTGTGTGTTTGTTTTCGTTTGTTTGTGTTTTGTATATTTTTTAGATTGTTTCTATTTAAGGGTGTTTATTTTTATTGTTCACATCATATTTACTTGAATACGACCCTCTTAAAGAGTTGTCCTACTCGCACGCAGTCGCCTGAAAGAGTAAATACGACTTCATCGCTCTCGTGTTGTCGTAAAACGCTTTGCTGGCAATAAAAAGCAGTTAACTAGCTAGATTTATTATACAAATACAATAACACAACATACAACATTAAGCGCATACAGTAGCAAACGCTTTCACAGGTGCTTAAATTAGTTTAGCTGATTCATAAATAAATAAATATCACTTAACACAAAAAAAAAAAAAAATTGAAAAAAAAAAAAAATAAATTAAATTAAATTTAGATATGATTTTTAAATATGATTTCTTAATGGCTGCTTAATTAGAATAACTCTTGACACTATTAAAGCGGTTGTCTAAAAAGGGTTTGTCCCATATGCACATAACTATCTCAGTTAGAACTTTGAGCCTAGCTTAACTCAGTAGTCTCTTGGTTACTGATCTTTCAAACTAAAGCGATGTTTTAAAGAGTTGTTGCCTCATAAATACATAGACTTTGTTGCAGCAGTTAAAGTGTCGAAAAGAGAAGGGTGAATTGTAAAAGGTTTTTTGCTCATTGTTAATGTGTCCTTGGGGAAAGAAGAAGGGTGAGGATGACTATATTAACCAGCATCTGTGCAATAGCAGCAAGGCATGCCAATCACAGCCAAGACAGTATTTCGGGTAGAATATTTAATGGTTCAAATTATACAACAACGTGCTTATATATAATCGAAAGGTTTATGCAAATAAACAAAGCTTAACCAATATTTTTAATTGTTGAGAGAGTAGAGATGCCGGCGCAATTTCGCTGCTAGAATTCTAGGTCAAAGGACATGAGGGCCGACAATGCTTATGTTCCTATAAAAGCTAGGCTTGAAATGTACCTAAAGATGAAAAGATGGAATTGTAACTAAGCCCGCAGCAATAAATGCCATTAAAAAGTTGTTTCTGACTTTGTCTAGTGAGTGTACTCATTTTATTTTAACATAACATCAATGCAACCAAAAACACCCAAAAATTACCAAGCTTATGAGCAAAAATCTGATTTGAAAAAGAAGCATAAAGTAAAAAAATTAAATTCAATTACATCACATTTAAAAATTTTTCATTTAAAATACTCTCATTAATAGGCATTTGCGCTAGAAAAGTTTGATGTAAAACTACGCAATGTCGAAAGAAAGAAAAAAAGCCTAAATTAAATGATATATGTTTCCACATTCTGAGATATGAAGATATACTCTTGAAAAAATAAATTTGAAATACAACGTTGGAAAAAAGGAGAAGGAAAAAAATAAAACTGAAACGAAAAGAAAACAAGGCACTAGTAAATAAATGAACTCGAAAGACAAACAACGGAATGGCACAACGTACGTACAGACTATTGGACCGACAGATAGGCGTACGAACTTAGAATGCCATAAGTCAAATAGGCGGAGAGCCAACATGTTTTGAGTGTATCTATGTGTATCTATGCATACACTCACAAACACACTTAGAGGCATACACACACAGATACACTCAGCACAGCAGCGTCGGCCGCTTCTTCAGTGCGGTTCGAGTATCTTATATCTACAGTTTCATGTTTTTCCTTTAAGATATTATAACTTTTTCTTTGCTTTGTCTTGCTTTCTTTTGCTTAGTACCATGGCATAGCTATGTATCGTCTTCGTCTTTGAAGCGATTGTTATTTTTTTTGGTTGCTTGACTGCAAAGATACAAACTTCCAAGTAAATGAGGTACAAAAACACAAAAAACAAAAATAAAAATAAAACTATAACGCAGAACACGTTTTGATATCATAATGAAATTCAAGAAACCTAACTTAACTTTATCGCTGACTGGTTACTCTTACACGACGGTCAACATCAGCTTCATTATGAACTTAAGCATCATCATCATCTACTCCACCATCAGTAGCAGCACGATGAGACTTATCTTTCGATAGTCAGTCTTTCCGTCCGGCCATTGCTGCGTTGAGCTTTGTTTAGTGTAGTTTTCCGTTGTCTCGTTTTTTAAACATGATTTTCCTGCATTGTTGGCTGTTACTAAGCGCTGGCAAATGCTTCAAGAATTTCCATTTCCATGGCGATTGCAGTGCTACAAATACGTTTTTGTATACAGACTGATTTGTGTGTGTATCTGCCGCTGGATTAAATTTTTTCTTTCTCACAGCAGCATTATCACAGCAACAACAACAATAATGATAATAATAACAAAAAAAGTAATGAAATTTCTTATTTTCTAGCATTGGTTCTGTTCTTTATGGTGAAATTGTCTAGTTGGGTGCAAGTTGAAACAAAAAAAAACTAGAAAAAAAAAAAAGAAAAGACAAAAGAAAAGGGTTCCAAGAATGAAGTTATTCGTAGCAATTAAAAGTTTCCATACTACACATCATTAGGTTTTACGAGAAAACGAGTAAGTTAGTGGAAAAAAATTAGACATGGCACTTGTAATTGGTTAACGTGGATTCTACATAATCCCTGCGCAGCATCATACTGCCATGCCATGCACACTCATCTGATCCCAACTGAACTGTTGCGCCCGAGAGCCAATGAACTTCGCTCAATAACTTCATTTTAAATTTTTGTTTTTTTTTTCTTTTATTTACTGACGTTTGTTCTTATATTTCTTTTTATTTTAAATTTTTCTTTTTGTCTCATATTGCATGAGAATTTGTTTATTTGGGCGGCTAAGTCGTGCATGTTAAATAAAGTCATTACGTGCGTACAAGACATTGGGCCATAAACCTATTTGAATATTAATTTTTTTAATTAACATATTCATTAAGCAACGTTTATTGTTTTATTATTTTTATTTTATTTTCTTGGTTGAATTTTATTAATAGCCTGCCCACGGTGCTTTTGTACTCGATTGACTGAGAGTTGTCTTAAATTTCTGTTTTGTTTTGTAGTACACCAAAAAAAAGGGTGTGTGAAATTTTTTTATTTTTATTACACACTTAATAAAATGTGCCTTGAGCGTGTGGTGTAATATGGTTACGGTTCAGTTGTAATTGCTCCCTACAGTCTAACACCAAATGTTTATTGGAGCTAGTATCAAAATGAATTTGATTTGGATAAACTAAAATTTTGCCTATACTCGGAATGTCTGGAATTCATTTAGAGAAGCTTCATTTAAGTAAGAGTTAATATGGTTTATATTAATCTTAAAATCTGCTGTATGCAAAAGTTAACAAATCTTAATATTCCAATAGAGAACAACAGTGCAGAGTTTGGGTTTTTTCTGCGTCAATAAGTCGTAAAAACATGGTCTCAAATAAAGATAGATTAGGGGTCTTTACGAATGATTTTTGTCGGAGCAACAGGAACGAAGAGAAACTGGAAACAATTCCGCACCTCTTCTGCAAATGCAAAGATTTAGATACAAGGAGAACACGTTTCTTAGGATTCCTGTTTACCAAAATATTGACAACCTATACCAGCTAGGTATCAACAACCTTGTCTGCTTCATTAAAAGCACAGAATGATTCAATCTAGTTAGGAGGTAGTTAGGCACCAATCTCGTGGCTCAAAATGGTCCTAAACGGTGGTCTAAGTGCCATCACTTACCTTGTGATGCAGCTACCTAACCGAAATTAGACTACTAATAGTATAAAAAAAAAGAAAATAACTTTAAAAAGTGAGGATCTAAGTCAATTTATCAATTTCGGCAAAGCGTTAATAAACATTTGCATGCGAACATTTGGTTTTCCAATTGGCTGAAATCCATTAAAGGAAATAGACCCACATGAGTCACAATGTAGGCGAGGCAAAACAAAACAAAACAAAAAATAAGCGAAAAAAGAAAATAGAATATGATGGAAAACATTAAAACAGACATAAGACGACATAATCGCACCATATTTGTCGTCGAGGTCAGTACGCGAAAGCATTGTCAAAGCTGTAGTCAAGCTGCTGGATAGACGGAAAGACAGACAGACTGAGAGACAGTCGAGCGGACGTGCGGCATGAATATGTAAGTAAAGTTATGCCTAGGCATATAAAACAATTGGAAGGACGTATCTACTTATGTGTCTGAATGTTTATGTATGTTCGTTAGTTGGCAATAAGAATCGCTGCGTTCGTATGTAACGACTTTCCAATAAAATGTAAGCAAAACAATATTTACGACGTGTTTGCTGTCGACTACTGTATTTCCTATCTCTGTTTTTTGTTTTTTTTGTTTTTTCTTTTTGTAATTTCTTTGTTGTTTGGCAGTCGAGCGCTACACGCCAATCGCTGTGAGCTGCTTTGCTTTTATACACGCTTCTTGCACGCACGTCACAGTCAGGAGTCAGGATCCTCAAAGGTATTGGCTGACTGAGCGAAGTGCGCATGATCATTACCTGCCTGACGCTAGCCCGAGCGGCAAACAAAGCGAATGTCTAGCACGACGCCTAAATGGAAGACACTCACAAGAAACTTCCTTTTGTTGTTGCCTTATTACATTATTTGCTTTGTGCGTTGAGAGAAGGTTTTAACCCTTGAGATACGAAAGGCATTGAATGCCTTGGGAAAATGCGAGTGTGCTGCTGGCGCCTCGCTTGACTTGACTTCTTGTCGACTTGAGTTGAGTTGTAGATTTCGAATCCTTTTATGATTTGTCAACATATTTGTTTTTATGCTCTTTCATGACTTCTTCGTTGATTTTGCCTTGCCTTGCCCTGCTTGGCTTTCCTTACTTTTTTCTTTGTAAAATTGCTATAAAATTTTGTCATAATTGTCATTTGTGCGTTAAATTGTGCAATTGAAGTGTATCTTGCACACAGGGTTGCAGACTGCGGGCACTCACTCTGCTATGTGCTATGGGCTGCCGCCTCAATAAATACCATAATGCTGCCGGTAGTAGATTCGTCCTTATGATTTGAAAAAATAAAAATTATACGAAAATTTGTCAATGGCATTGTCCGTTTATTTTTATGAGACAATGAGGTAATGAGAAGCATAATTTGTTTAATTTTTTAAATAAATATTGTAACAGGATATTTTTTAAGGCTACACTTAGGCAAGGGTTACAGCTTAGATTTACAAATATTTACAAAGGCAGCACAGCCAAACTTGGGGGGAAATAAGGGAAGAGTAGCTTTGGTGGTTTTAGAATTGTGAAATTATAAGCAAAGCGTAATATTATGCTTTTGTATACAATACTATTTTGAAAAAGTATTAACTAAAATTAAAAACAAGCAAAAAATAGTATTATACACTCCACGTGCATTTCCCTTGACACTTTGCAATGTTATAGTTAGACAGTGAAAATTGCAGAAATAATTAATCAAAAATTTTCAAAAATTCCTCAAATTCCGAGTTTACACGATGTGCAATCAATAAAAAAAAAACATCGCAGAGGCGTAAACTCCCAAAGCGCAAAGCAAATCTCTGCACTAGATGGCGCTACACGTATCAAAATTCAATATTCAAATCAGCCCCAACGTTGTTGTTGTTGTTGCCAGTCGCTGCTTTGCCTGTACGTGCAGTGTAATACATAACACATATGCGCTGTGTGTATACAACACCAACACGGTGTGCATCTGAGTTGGCGTTATAGTAGAATACAATTTTCCTTATTTACATTTTTTTCAAGAAAATCTTTAAATTTAACTTAAAATTACTTGCTAGCTGTACAAAAAAGTAATATACATATATAAAGAAATCGAAATCAAAGTGGTTTTTAACAATATGCTGGCTTTGCTCTAAAAATATCCAACTTGCAGCTCTTCATCATGTTGCTCTTCATATACGCGTGCCATTCGCTCTTACTTTTGTGCACACGGGCATGTGGATACGCTCGTCACTACGCATGGATACACTCACCTACACTGTACGTGTGCATAACGCCTGCGGCCACCAGCTAAAGCCAAAGGCAAAGAGCAGCAGCCACTGTCGCGCTCTTTGGTCACTTTGGATACTCATAGTCCGTACATTTAGGTTGCATTGTTGTTTTCAACCACCAACAGGGCGCAAATATGCGGAGCCCACGTACACGCGCGCTCTGCACAGTGTCAGGCAAACACGCAACACAAACACATGCACACCGACTAGTGTCCGTGAAACATGCACACGCTGCAACAGCGCTGTCACGGCATGCGCGCTCTTTGCATTGGCAAAGTAAACGAATAGATTTTGTTCACAACTTGACTTTGTACGTAAGTACCGTGGTTGGATTCTCTGTGCTCGCTGCTGTTTCTGCCTTTTCAATGTTTTAATGCTGCCGCTGCTACCACTCAGATACGTTTATATGAAGACATTCATGCTTGTCGACGTTTACGGCGCGCGACGTCAAATTTGTGTTGTTTTTTTGTCGTGTTTTGTTTGCCAGTTGCCGCACAAAAGATTCGTTGCTCTGTTGTCGTCGTCAGTGTAGATTTGTGCTTCGCTGCGTACGGTACAAAAGGCGCGCGGGCGACCATTAAACGAACCAACAGCGCAGTGGCGACGACGTCCAGTTCGATTTTGTTGCGATTCACACGATTTAGTTGATTTTCGTACGTACGTTACAACACTCAGCTCTAAGCTTGCAAAGCATATCGTGTGGAGCAGTGATATCCAACAAGAGCAGCAGCACCAACCAAATTTTGAGTTAGAAAATTCTGTGCCGCTTGATAAAAAGAAAATCATACGACGTGTGCTGCGGCAAACAAGTTTCTAATAAGAAACGCAAAGCAACTAACAACAACAAATACCATACAATGTGTTTTAAACAAATTGGAAAACTATTTTCGTATGCCTATGAACATTTTACGCAAATTTTTATTGTTGAAATATTATTTTTACTTGTTAACAAAATTTTTTGAGGTGCAATAAGAAAACTTAGAAGAATAAAAGTCTTAGGCACATGCACAAGCAAATGCATAACATTGCGCTGCTGTATTTAAAAGCTTAATTTAAAAATATTTAATAGAAAAACTTATTAAAAAACAATTTAACTAAACGATTTTGCGATTTTTGATTTTCTTCCCCGACCCAAAATGAAAAAACCTGCCACATGTCAAACTAAAACTAAAAACCAAAACAAATGCAAATAAACCAAAAACGGCAAAACGAAACTAAATAAAAAAAAAATATAACAAAATTATAAATGAATAAATGCACAAAAAAAAAAAAATAAAAATAAATTTACAACAATATGAAAAACTAAATTAAAAACAAATAATTGCAAACACCAAATTTAATTGTTTGTTTTGATCGTAAAACCAAATTTTATGACCGAACATCATAAAAAATCACACGCAATACAAAAATAAAAACAAAACATAATAAAAAAAAAAACTTTAACTCATTTGGAATACACGCATTGAAAACTGCTACTACAAAAATAACAACAAAAATGTTGATAACAATAAATATGCACTTAATTCATGCATATAAACGTTTATCAAATTATTATATTAAAACAAAAATTGTCTAAAAAAAAATTTTTAACAAATTAAATAATATAACATGTGCGAAAAAAAATATCAAAATATTTGTTACAATAAAAATTTTAATTTATTATAAAAAAAAAAACAACAACACTATTGCTGCGCACCCTGTGCTTGTGTCTCCTTTGTTCCCACTCGCAATATTAAAAATACGCATACTGCGTGCATACCTCTGTACTCTTTGGCAAACGGTTCAATATGCAAAAAACCAAACAAATTTGCTAAACGTCGCAACTACTACAATAATAATAACCAACAAACTCTCTGCGCTAACAACAAAAACACGCAACTATTACACTGCTGGTACGGGTGCCGTGTCTCATTGCGGGTTGCTCTTTCGAACAAACACGTCTCTTTAATCGGCGTTTATACGTGCCGCATGTTGCTCTTCGAATTGCGTGTGCTTTGTATCACATTGATGTTTGTGTGTGGCTGTGTGCGTCTCAAAAATAAACTTAAAAATATGAATACGAATTTATTCATATACATATATAAATAAATAAATAAATAAATGAAAAATATATAAAATAAAATGGTAAAATAAATAATTATAAAAAAAAAAAATTTAATATACATAAAAATTTTTTGTGCACTCAACCAATTTGCGATTTTATTGAAAAATCAAAATTTCGAATAAAAAAATTAAAATAAATCTTGAAATAAAAACATTTTTAATAAAAAATACTTGAATATTTTATTTAAAAATACCTACAAAAAAATAAAAACAAATCGCTAAATTCATACGCTTTGGATTTTCGTTGTTTGCTCTTTTTTTGCGCGCGCGTCGGTTTTGATTTTAAACGCGTTCAAAATAACCGTAAATATTCCACCCCTCCCCCAAACCCCAACCATCCCGCTGGCGTGCGCTCTATACGACCCCCACGATGTCTCGGCAGTCGGGTCGCACGCCGCTGCCGGGGCTTGGTGGGGGCCACATCATCACGTACCACATCCAACCACATCCTCAACACCATTATTGTCCAACAACAATAATAACACAACATCAACATCGTCAACAACGGCGACGGCAATGGCGGCTGCGTCGGCTGCTGCATCGGCATCGACGCTCAATGCACAAACGACTGTCGCGCAACTTAATCATCATCACCATCATCATCATCATCACCTGCAACAATTGCATCAACATCATCCGCATACGCATCCGCCGCCACCACATCATTTGTCAACGCAACATTTGCAACAACAACATACGACACACCTGCAACAACAACAACTCGCAACTGCAACATCTGCGGCAACGTTACCATCCACATTGGCCACATCGGCAACGCTGCTGCAACAACAACAACAACATCATCATCAAAACCAATCATTGCAACATCAACAACAACAACAAACGACGCCCACCACACATTCCACGCCCACACATGCGGTTATGTATGAAGATCCCCCACCCGTGCCAATTGTTGCCGTGCAACAGCAGCAACAACAGACGTCTCTCAATCTGCCACAGCAACAACAACAGCAGCAGCAGCAACAACAGCTTGCGACAACTCCAGTCGGTGGAGGCCATAGTCCTTCACAAACACCCACAGGTCCATCCACGCAACAGACTCAGCATCTTACTTCCCCGCATCAACAGCAGCAGCAACAGCAGCAGGCAACACAACAACAACAACAAACAACGAGTAGTGTGCCTAGTATTGCGTCCTCAAGTCTTCAGCAGCAACAGCAGCAACATCAACAACAACACAACACAGCTGTGGCGTCCGGCCAAACACAAATTGTAACGCCGACAGCGGCGAGCGTCTCACCCTCCAGTGTCAGTTCCCAGCCACCAGGTGAGAAACGTTCGATTCTTCCTGAGTGTATCATATGTGCACTGCTGGTATTTATTTTCTTCCTTTACAAGTAATGTTTTCTTGAAATGCAGCTTACTTGGGTTTTTGTGTAGGTCTCTGGAATCTGAGTTCATAGAAGAATCTAATTTTTTTAGTTAATTTTAAATGCCAAAAGTTTTCAAGACCTGCACTGTTTTGAAAATTGAGCATTTATTTATTCAAGCGTTTGGTAATAGGAAATTATATGCAAGGATTAACAAAAATAAAATTAAATACATTTGTAGACACTGATTTGCGGGGTGATAAATTGTTTTAAGTATGTTACTTTGTTTTTGGTTTTTAAAAGCTTAAGAGTTCAATAAAAACAAAAAGGAGCATTAACACAGACGAAATATTTAAACGAAGAAATATTTAAAAATTAACGTAGTTAAAACTGATTATGAGACCAAAGATATAAAGATATTATAAACGATAGTTAATTTTTAGTCAACCACAAATACTTACATTAATTAAAAACGAAAAAAAAAAAACATTGCAATGAAGTAACAAAAATCTAAACTAATAAAAAAAATGTTTATATATAAAAAAAAACAAATAAAAATGCAGCATATAAACTTCATAATAAAACAGTCACCTACGTTTTGTTGATAGCCGCTTTTTCATTTTGAATTTGATTCTATTTTAAAATTGTGTAAATTTCGTATGAATGCACACAAATAAGTTAAGCGGATAATTGCATATAACTTAAGCCTACATTTCGCTAAAATCCTCGGAAAGATATATATGTATATTGGGTAATTTAAAAAGTATGTGCGGTTTTTGATTTGTTGATACCTATATAACGTACAGCAGTAATCCGACGAATTACAGAAATGTCTTTGCAAAAAATGTAGCCTGTAATATCACCTTCCAATCACGTGTTCGTTTGACACAATCGAATTACTGCTGCAAGATATATTGGTATCGACAGCATCTGGTCAAAAGCCGCCCTTACTTTTTAAATAACTCAAAATATATATATAAAAAAAATATCTATTTACAGTGGAATTATTTTATTAGCAAAGGGAACTGTCACTTTTTGTTCGATCTGTACTCAGTTGTAAATGTTCTCAATGTTAGTAAGAAGTAAACTAAATAAATTTATTTATTTATTGTTTTATTTTTGCTTGCTCTTTGTTAGTTTTTATCTATAAACACTTCACAGTCAGCCTAAATTATAGGTTAAGGGTGAGAGAATTTTCACGTCTATGCAAATTTTGCATTTAAATATTTTCAATTTGGCACTTAACAAACTTAGTCTATACTAGGGAAAAACAAAATATTAAGAGAAAAATAATAATATATGGTTTTAGAGGTGGGGTTGTTATTTGTTTTCTTTTTTAGTAAACTTTATGCGTGCTCAGCGGTTGATTAGAAAGTTGTGGTTGTTGTTGTATCGGTTTAACTGTTAGAATGGAGAGATTGAGTCTTGGGACTTTTTACCAATTTATGTGGATAGTTTTTTGATAATAATCTTTGCAATTAAAAAATACTTGGCAATAAAACATATGGAGAAAAGTCAATTTTTACTGACATGGAAACCTACAGTCTAGCATAAAATTTTTAAAGCAATCACGATTTCAATTGTCGGCACAAATAATAAATACGACTTCAGAGTATCTGAATTAGAAAAAAGTTTCACTTTCGAAGAGACGTTAAGTAACTATTAAAAATATGGATTCGTAATCGTAAAATACTCGTACAGCTCATTTTGCCTCGTTGGGGCAATGCGGCTAACGGTGATCTCAGTGATTTATTACATATTTTTACAAAAAAATCGTGCATATATAAATGGAAATAAATATTTTTCAGTTCGTTTGCATTTGTTGCAATTAAAATATTTCCTATATATAAACTCAAATAGAAAAATTGTACGAAATGTTACAAATTAAATAAGCTTAAGCAACCATTTTTTTACATATGAATATTTTTAAATAAATCGGCAGTAAATTTCAAATTAAACTTGGTTTCAATAAATTAAAAAAAAATGGATTTTTTCCTCTCGCTACTTACAGATATGTCACTCTCATTAGCGCCAATTCATATACCTGCGATCAGGCCGGGCTTCGAAGCGGATGCCTCGGCGGCCGTCAAACGGCATGCGCACCCCTGGCCCTACGATGGTGAAAGCTTCAATCAGTACCATCATGCCTCACAATACTATTTAGAACGCGATCGCAAGCCGATGTTCTACGGCTATCCCGAGACTCAATTTCAGGTGAGCCACATTGGTATCTTAGCCATAGACAAAGCCAAAGCAATACGTATTTGGCAGTTAAAATGCCAGTAAAAGTCAAACGTAAATAACTTATATGGGTTTTCTGCTCTCTCTATCTCTCCACCTCCCTTTCTCTCTCGCTGTCTTATAGCCATATTGGAACTACCGCGATCAGCCCACATCTGCGGCGGCTGCTGCCTATATGAGCGCCAGCGATGACCGTCATGCCAGCGTCAGTGCAGCAGCAGCGGCGCGTCAGTCGGTGGAGGGAACCTCGCAGTCCAGCTACGAAACGCCAACCTACTCATCGCCAGGTGGACTGCGTGCATACCCAAGCGAAGCGTACTCAAGCACAGGTAAGCCATGTGCGACTAACGCAAAGTTATCATGTGAATTTGCTTTTTACGTTTAGCGAGCGGACAGACATGTTTTTAGTTTGCGTT
The DNA here is from genome assembly GCA_037044495.1 of Stegana nigrithorax. Classification (NCBI taxonomy): domain Eukaryota; kingdom Metazoa; phylum Arthropoda; class Insecta; order Diptera; family Drosophilidae; genus Stegana; species Stegana nigrithorax. The sequence goes on along the minus strand of JBAMBQ010004802.1, from coordinate 292,539 downwards.
AGTCAAGTGTAAAATGCAAGCTAAAATATGTACTGGGATGACCTTTGGCTTTTTTTCGTTTTGCAAGTGGGTGCGCAGCATAAAATTGGTTGGTCAAATATTTGCACGGCTTTTGTTAGCAGATACAAAAGTATCTACGACTACGAATGTTTACTTGGTGCAGATGCATGTGGGCACAAAGTTAATCTTTTGAATGGGGGATTTATAAGTATTTTAGTTTAGTTCATTCCCTTGGCATTAAATGACTTTGAATACATGGTTTGCATTCTCTTTTTTTTAAGACTTTTTAATTAATTTAAATGAATGGCTACTGCGTTGAGTTTAGTATACAAAAAATGTTAGGTTATTGCTGTTGTCATTAACACGTGTATAATATATTCTCGCATCTTGACAAATCCATTTAAAGCAAAAAAAAAAAAAAACAAAAAAAAACAATTAAGTTTCCAATAAGATTAAGCTATAAAAAGTACAAATAATTAAAAAAATATCACAAAACGTGCATACGCATAGCAACATAGCTAAACAAATAAATTGCATTTAAATTTTGCATAAAAACGCAATAATTAAAATTCAAAAATAATTACTAGATAATAAATAACAAATTAAATGAATAATCAACAAAGTTATACATTGTAGAGTAACGATGATTTATTTTTTTTTTAAATAACTTAGGCACTTCCGGTGGCATTTCAGTGGGTGCAGTTGGGCCCTGCACGCCGAACAATGCACTGCATGAATGGACTGGTCAGGTGTCGGTGCGGAAAAAGCGTAAGCCCTACTCCAAGTTTCAAACGCTCGAACTCGAAAAGGAATTTCTCTACAATGCGTATGTGTCTAAACAGAAGCGTTGGGAACTAGCCAGGAATCTGCAATTGACCGAGCGACAGGTAATGAGCATCTATGGCATACAAATAAATTACGAAAAATGTATGAAATTGTTTTTGTGTCAGGTTAAAATTTGGTTCCAAAATCGACGCATGAAGAACAAGAAGAACTCACAGCGTCAGGCGAATCAGCAGAATAACAACAGCAGTACAAGCAGCAATCACAATCATGGGCAGGCGACGCAGCAGCATCACAGCAACCATCATCTGAACTTGGGTCTAGGCATGGGCCATCACGCCACGAAAATGCACCAGTGACCTTTGGATAACAGCAGCGCCGGCGCCATGGGTTTCGCGAGCTATTAGCAATTAGCCAATATAAAGACCGAACATGATATGCTAGCGGATTTTCAGTGAGTAAAGAAAACAAATGCAAAGAAAAATAAAAAAAGGAAAAGGAAATGCAAATTTTATTGCTCCTGAATATGAAACCAAAAAGAAACAAATCGCGCGCATATTGTGTGGAAACTGCTGTCTTTCTTTTAGCTTTGTACCGTGTATAGTACGTCCATCCAAAAAAAAAAATGCAAAAAAAAAAAGAAGAAAAACAAGTCAGCACGTAATAAAAAAAGTCAAGTAAAGTAAAGAGAAATGAAAGTAAAGCGAACCGTGGCTTGGCGTTGGTGCAGCTGCATGCAAATTTGATAAATTTTGAATTAAAAACATGCAATCACAAAGCGTTGAAAATTCGTATAATGTAAGTCAATAAAGCAAACTATGAATTAAAGTTTAAATTATGAAAAAAATATAATAAAAACATAAGCATCTTAATTAATTAATGTACTAAATTACTAATTAATTAATGAATTAAAGCTTAGTGGAGTAGTTGAATATGAATATGTATTTGTTTAACTAAATGTAATAAATATATATGTATAAAACATATTTGACAGCAACATAAAGAAAACATTTAAAGAAAAGGAAAAGTAGGAACAAGCATATTTAATTATATATATAAATGTATTTCTCATTATTGTCGCGCAGCTAATTAAACGCGCATACAGCATAAACATTTTCTAAATTAAGTGCAAATATTAGTATACATAACAGTTCGTTAGAACAGTCTTTGAAAGACTACAACAACAACAACAAAGCACACACAGCCAGTGACAAGCAGCCACAAACAGACTTATCCACGAACCCATACACACACACACAAAAACATATAACAGATCCTTGATAACAGCCGCATATTGTAACTAAATATTTTAAGTTCCTGTATATAACTAAGAAAAGTTTTATAACAATTCTTAACATTTGAATGAAAATAAATAAAGAGATTTCTATTAAATAAAGATTAAACAGCAAAGCAACTTTAATACAAAATAAAAACATATTTGTAAAATGTTTAATATGCGTGAAAACATAAAAGTAGCTCTTAAAGCAATAATAATACAACAAAAAACAACAACAAAGTATGCTAATGATAAAAAAAGTACATAAGTCGTCTAATGAATTTTATATTGCAATTAAATTTAAGCTGACTCTATGTGTGTACGTGTATGTTATAAGCATAGCAAGCGCTGCTTGCAAATAAATGAAAAAGAACTTACATAACTATAAAATAAATATCTAAAAATTAAAAAAAAAAAACTTCCAACCATCAGCTATATAATTGTGGAAAAAGCTTAAATATTAAATTTAAAAAAATCAAACTTAAATGGAAACAAAGTGTGCGTTATTTTATTAAATATAATTTAGTTCGTGTTGTAATTATTTTTGTTAATGTTTGTCATATGCAATAATTATTTGCCCACTCTTCTCCCTCACTTGCGCTCAGTGTAGCCTTTTTTGTATTATTATTTTTTCGTATGTGTTTTTCATTTTAGGTTTTAGTGTAAATTTTATTCGGTTATGTTTATAAATGCGTTTTAGTTATTATAACTAGTTTGTTTAGTGAATTTTTATATGTATACATACATATATTTAATGCATATATATGTAAAAATAAAAAGTTTGTAAAATTAGTAATTCTTTTTTAAAAAGTTAATTATTGTGTATAAATTTAATAAACACTAAAAAAACAACTACAACAAATAAAAATAAAATTAAAATAAATAAAATATGCAATTTCTGTTAGCATACAAGCAAAAAAAGAAAGGCAAAACTTTAAACTAAAAAATAAAGAAAGAAAAAATCCCAATATGTTTAACTGAATATAACAAATATAAAAACTATTAATCTATTAGTTGATAATAAAAATAGTTGCATACAATGGTAAATAAAATTCACTTACATGAATTTACAAAAGAAATAACTTTAATTTTCTTCTATTATATTTTATTTGTTCGTTTTCTTTTTTTTTATTTTTTATCTTTTCAGACTTGTTTTATGCACGTTCTGCTTCTTCTTATATGTATGTATCTGCTCACCGAAGCACTTGTAACTGCTCTTGCAATGCAAAGTAACTCTTGTAGGCAACCTCTCAATAACGAATTTAAAATATTGAAAAAAGTTGTTTTTTAAAAAGATACACACACATGTGAACATACACACATACATGCATATATAGACACATAGAAACATTTTGCATATTGGTAGCGTGACATATGTAAGTAAGCAGGCACTGAAGTCAATCCATAACAACAAGAAATCAGCAAAACAAGAAAAATGAAAAAAACAGAAATCTAATATTCAATCAATAAAACAAAATATAAACCAATAAGATATGAGAAAAATATTTTAATTTATTTAATTAGTCATTCGCAATTTGCTTGAGGCATTTGTTTGGCATATTTCATTTTAGTTTTAATGTGTTTCAAAAAGTTTTGTGATCTGTTTTATTTATTGATAACGTAACTTAAACTGCGCTTAATTCGTCTAGAAATAGTCTTGTTTCTGATATGTATATGATAAGGTTAAATAAAATATTATGTAACTGTGTTATCGTAGTTTCATTTCAATGTGCGGCATTCGGCCTTCAACATTGGCACGATGGGTAGTTCCTCATCAATCAATATTGGCTGGCATTTTACTTTTTATACAGAATTATTATTTGTTATAATGTATGAAAATGTTGCAGTTAACTAATGTAGTCATGCAAATTGCTGATCATTTATTTAATCGAGTTGCAGAAGTAAATTATTTTTTATTATTTAGATTCGTTAGTTGCAAGTGCATCAGTCATGTTTGGCAGCACTTTATGCAGTAAGCTGTGTTGGACGCTTGGCAGCACTGTTTTTAGCACACGGATTAAGCATTGAATTTTAGTCATCATCATCTTCAATGTTACAATAATCCCAACTAAAGTGTTTCAATATTACAATAATAGAGCCAAGTTTTTTCAGCAATTTATTACTACGAATGTTTCTTCCTCTTCTAGTTCTATGCTTAATACAATTTGTGCAATGTGTGATAATTTAGCAAACATTAAATAATCTCGCCGTGGTAACTTTGATATATAAAGTGGAATGATAAAGTTAAATTCCATATTTGCTTATAGCAAATTCCTAAACTCATAAGTATATCTAGTAAGTAATAAGTGTGACGTCGAAATTTTTAAACAAGCGCGTTAATAATCTTCTTGTATCTAAATATCTTCTATATATATAATAGAAAGTCGTGTTAGTTGTTACACTATTTATAAGTCAAGAACAGCTGAACCGATTTTTCTAATTTTTGATTTGTTAGATATATCTCTGCAGGGACTTCCAGAATAACTATTAAAAAATGTTAATCGCTTAATGAATCGGTTAATCACTGCTTGTAGATTTCGTATCACTGCTTATAGATTTCGTATAGACAATTATCACAGAAATTGCAACTGTTTTAATTATACTCACAAAATAAAATTCGCTTATGCTCTTTTGGTTGATTGATCTCGAAGTTGATGAGCAATGCTTACGCATGCGCTCTCAGTAATTTTTTATTGCTGTGTAGTAGATCGTTGCTTTGCTTAGTTGCTGCGCCCTTAATAAGGATGGAAACATTAAAAAACTCAGAGAGATTTTATATGAATGTTGTGGTTGGTGTACTCATAGTGACAGTACGCAAGCAATATGGGTGACCGTTAATATGTTTATTGGGAATGATTTTATAATTTTTATCGCCGATGTGGTGAAAAAAAGGGCAGTACAATGTCTGCCGGGTCAGCTAGAATGTATTACATATCGTCGGCTAAAATGCAAAAAGGCATAACCAACAAAAATATAATTTTACAGGAGAAGTAAAAAACTTTGTAAAATGATTAACACAATTGTAGTTACGTGCCTTTGTTTTTGTTAATAAAATCGTCATTTTTGATCGCAGAAGTGTAAAATTTTGTCAAGTCATGTAGTTGGCATTCATAATAATCAATCAAAAACTCGATTTTGAATTTTTTGTTAGTTACGCCTTTTTGCATTTTAGCCGATGATGTACAAAACTTGTATTAACTACTTAGAGAGCATAACAATAATTCGTTTACATATTTTTCTACACATAGAGATCTGATTCTTTATAGTCAATGTGTAATATGTATGCAGAAGATGCAAAGTTTTAAATAACATCCTATATTGTAGCAGAAATCATTGAAATTTCCTGATATTCTAGTAATTGCGAATTTTTTGGTGTTACAGCAATTGACTCGGCCCGAAATCAAATCTTTCATAAAAACTTCACACACACCTAGCTATATTTTCGCATATGATTTTCATAATGCCTAATCAAAAATTCAATAAAATTTTTGTGGCCTTAATATTTTGTATTATGTCCGTATATCTCAAACAAAAAAACATTATTTTCTTAGTAAATGTAATGTTTCGGTCTAACGATTCTCTGGCAGCTATGTGTTATAGTAAACCAAAATTTATCATATTAAGGTATATGTTTGAATATTACGTCAAATTATTAAATACCAAATTTAGTAACGATATCTTAATAAACAGGAAAGTGTTTTCTCAGCAAATGTTGTTTTTCGGACGATCGTTCCTATGACAGCTATATGATATAGTAAACCGATATGCATAATAATGAAATTAGTGATTGGACATTACCTAGAACTATTAAATCCGAAATTTGGTATCGATGGATTAGGAGAGTCATCATGCCAAATTTGGTGGTTGTAGGTCTAACCGTTTCCGAGATGACGGACATGGCTATATCGACTCGCCTTTCGATACTGATCAAGAATACATATATTTCTTGGGGCCTGCCACGTCTCCTTCTGTCTGTTACATATATTAACAAAACTTTAATATGCCCTTGACCATTTTGTGGAACAGGGTATCAAAATAACAGCTATTGTCAACTTAACAAGATAATACAGAATTCGGCACATAATCGCACTTAGCCTTGGCTTTTTTGACATTGTCAGGCTTTCCATGGGGGGTTTATTAGCTAGTTCCGTATGCTGCATTCGCTACGCAAAGCACCCTAAAGCGCATTTATGACAGCCATGCGTGTGTAGATGATTGTAGCAAATATTTGCATAGATAATTGTTTGCCTTTCTCAGCACAAAAAGTAAACCTAATAAGCTGACGTTGAGGCTGACGATTCTGTACATATATATTTTATTTAAATTATCAAAAGATACAATATGCGGCGATGCAGACCGATGAGATAGGCAGCGCATATACAGCGAAATGTAAATATATGCATATATGTATATATTTATTATATGCGCTACTTATATAATGTTCGATACATAAATGGCAGCCAAGCGTATGCGCGCTGTGGCAATCATATATATATATATATATATATGTATAGCAATAGCAAAAAGTGAAATGACGTAAAATGCACCCTGCTATATGAACATTGACATTTCCCCTTTTTGAGGTTAGAGCACTGAGCACGAGCGCTGAGACGTTTACTGTTGCGAATTAATGCGTTTTTTATGTTATGTACAACGGAAATGCCTTCCATCCAGCCCCCCAAAAATGGTATGAGGTCTGCGTTGAATGTCTATCTACGCAAGTAAATGCTACGCGTATGCAGGATACTGTGGCTACGAACTTTCTCCTAGTGATGGACAAAGTTTGCGCTACGTCCTTTGTTGTTATGAATTCACTTGTGAAGTGAAGCTTAGAAGATTATATGATAAGATACGATATGGATTAAATTGGATTTGTACGCTTTTACATGTCACTGATTACTAAATCGCAAATGGTGAAGTTTTAAGTTTTACATACATGGTTTCTGTTTTTATGAGCATAGAGATTTATTATGTACCAAAGTTATGCATCAACTTTTATGCGAGCGCTATAAAGGCAATTTCGTTCTAAATTAGACCCATTATAGTAGAAAAAACAACTGTTTCCACTGAAAATTTAATCAAAAATTATGAGTTGTGAGGAGTCTCTGTGGGTTCATTTTAGTGCAATTTAGTCTAATGCAAAAGGTCCTAGCTTCTTACGCTGCCGCCAGTTGTCCGCTCAATTTTAAACATTTTGACATAGGATATTTTCATGCTAAAGAGATTAAAGATATATTAGAGTTTGTCTCTAGAAGCACATTGACTTTTTGATATGAAGGAGTAGACATTCAGAATTCTAAAGCAATATATTGTAATTTTCGGATTTGGGATAAAATCTTTTGGGGTATCACCATGTTTTTGTATTTTGGAAGATTATTTGGAATTGAATCTTAAAAGCAGATATTTAAGGAATGCTGCCAATCGCGCTTTTTATTTAAATAATTTGTGCTGTAATGTAGTCTGAGGTAGCAGATGCCCAGATAGTAGTTTACTAAACAAAAGAAAGTTATAATAGGTAGCACTATCGTAAATATATCTAGATATTGATTTTGTCATGCTATGCATATGTATATCTATTATTGTATAAAGATTTTAATCCGTTTAGAAAATGTGCAGTGCTCCAATAAAATTCGATACCAAATTTAAAAGTTTCAGGTTGTTACAAATTGTTGTCGACATAGCTGATTTTATGAAAATGTAAAGCAACGACTAGTTGATAAGTTTGAAAGAATTTTTTTAGCTTCCATTAAGAGCTGTGCAGGTGGGAATTCCAATTATATTATAAAAACCGTTTCAGTAAACATTGTAATTTTTTTATTGGAGAAATTCCAATAATAGTTTATTTTCTATCTTCTTTTATTCTATAAACCTCACATGCCACGTAGTTGTTGTTCTTCTCGATCTTCACACATTTTGTTTAAAAATTAGGCGCTGCCTGAGCTGTGAACTGCCTCTTTAAAGATTGGTACGATAATTTATGCGTCTACCTGTCTGTATACCCTTTGTTGTTACCCCAAACAACTATTCATTCAGTCAAATTTTCGAATTGCTAACATTGCAGCATACACCCCAGCAACATGAATTGCTAACTTTAACTAATCTTTTATAATACCGGTCAAATGAATAGTCAGGTATATGAGTTAAATTAACAAAGAAAATAGTATTAAACTAAACTCCGCATCCATATGCGCCAAAAGGCGACCGAAAAAGATTTTTCAATTCGATTTGCTGCTAATCAACTAATGAACATGAAATGTGCGCAAAAAGGGGAAAAAAAAAACAGAATAAAAAAGATATGCCCCAGGCCTAATGTCTGCTTGCGATGCTGTTGGTGGTGTTTTTGTTTTTTTTTTTTTTTTTTTTGAAGTTAAAAAAGAAAGAAATAAATGCCAAAAGAATAATAAACTAGTGATTACAAGAACATGCAGCACAACCCCATATTGTGAACAAACATTGTCACTTGGCTATTGAAAATAAACTTGTACAACAACATGCTTCTAGCGAGAAGCTGCTCTGACTGACGCCAATATTGCCGTCGACGGCGGCGACGTCTTTGACATCCATAGTCACTATAGTGGTGTCACACACCAACGCCATCAACAAAAAACAACAAAAAGAGCATTGGTAACAACTTCAACTTGTGCCGTTGTTGTTGCGCACAATTTAGACACAAATGTAGCGTAGGTTTGCTGTCTATAGAATAGACAGAGCAAATGGTTATATAAAATGATTGGACTTGTCTGTCTGCATGCTCGCCCGCCTGCCTCTCTACCTCTCGAATTGCCATCTACCGCCCGCCTGCCCTGCGTGACATTTCGTTGCTATAATATCGCCGCTGCTGCCACTGCTGCTGCTGCTTGCCATTGACTTTTTGTCTCTCGATTTTGGGTAGTTTCTGAATATATGTACATAGACATCGAAAAATGATGGCGTATCGTGTGTGCGAGTGAAATGGCATGCGCCGCATTCGAGCATTCAAGTGTGAGAGAAAACATTTTTATTACACTAAAAATGTGTTGCGCGCTTGTTTTTTGTTTTTGGCATTTCATCTTTTGCCTTTTTGTTTCATTTGTATGTTCTTGTGTTCGTATTTCTCGCCTTACGTTCCCTCCTTGCCAAGCCTTGTCTTGCTCGGTGTGGCATTGTGTGTGTATGTGTGTTTTTTATGAGTTTTTGTCATGTTCGCTTTGCCAACGTTTTCAAGCAAAGCAACCCGAGAAGAACCGGCCGGGCTGTGTATAGACGGACAGACATTGCTGAGACGGCGTCGAAGCATGAGAAACGAGTTCGGTACCACTGCAGGAGCAAACACCACCACTGCTGCTGTTGTCACAACCGCGTGAGAGAGCAAGACAGCGCGCGCGGTAGTCAGCGCACATTGCGTACCTTCAGCAGCCACTCAAAAGCAGAGGACTCGCGTCCCAAGCGCACATCGCACATCGCACTTGCGACATCGTCCCGTTTGCCTATATCATCCGTAAACGGGCCGTACCACTGGGACACACAGACACACATAGCCAAACACCTTTCCCTTGGTTAGTGTGCAGCAGCAGTAAGAGAATCTGATACGATTCTGTTCATTTCGTGCTTGCGTTCGCTTTTCGCTTCTTGTTCGCCACTTACACTGACGTTCTCGTCTGCTACGATTTTCGTTGTTGCTCGTGTCAAGCAAATATTATTTTTTGGACACTTTTCTTATAGGATGACTCGTAAGCAGCGTGCTGTCCTTCGTCATTTGCCGATTGATATCTCTTCGCTAGTTTAAACAAACAGTTTGAGACTGAGGCCAGACAATGACCCGCAAACGGCATTCAATCGTCACTTGATAATGCACAGACGCAGACTCGGGCTCAGACAAATAACGCAATCTGCAATTGTTACACGTAATTCAAACAATTGAAAGTGAACTTATTGTGCATATAAATAATAAAAACACGAAAAAACTAAGCAAAATAAATATTCCAAAAACATTTACTTTGTGCCGTGAACAATTGCAAATAAACAAGAATTCGGCTAGAAAAAATGTACATACAATGCATTAAAGTGAGTAAAAATACGTAAATATATGGAAACAATAATTTTGGCTATATCCGATTTGATTTTGCGTGCTCACTGCACTAACGGTTCGCGATTCTTATTAGAATTTGCACACTCCATGAAGAGAACGAAACTTTGCGTGTTTCTCACTTTACGTTTTTTGTTTCGCATTTAATTCATTTTCGTTTGTATGCCCGGTCGCTCTCAAGTTGCTTGTGATTATTTTTTCGTTGGACTACAATTTCGACAGACTGCCGGTTGTCTTTGCTGCTGAGTTTCGTGTTTTTGCTTTTAGTTTTTTGTTCGCGTTGCGTTGCATTGTGTTAATGTAACATTTTATTTGGTTTGATTTTCTCGTCGTCCTACGCACAACGTGCTCTGTGCGTCATATAATTAAAGTGATTTGTGGTTGCTGCTTTAGACATTCCTGACAGTTCGGCGGCTTCATTCATGTTTACGTTAATTTATATACGATATCTGGGAAGTTGGCTGAATTCTGCATTATATGTCCGGTGAGTAAAAAGATCTTTCAACTACATTCAGTGCCAAACATTAATGCAACTATTGTTGTGAATAATTGTAAGAAAGTATTTTCCGCCTTTTGCTTATGAGAAACAAAGTCAATCTAATTATGTAATTACAAAATATAGCTAAATGTTGTTTAAGAAAATTAAAACTGAGTCCGTAGATTTGGGAGCAGTGTTTAATGATTGCTTAGAATATTATTTTGTAGTAGTTCATTCCAAACTTTTTCTAAAAATTATTCATTTTAGTGTATGTTTTGCCGAAGCAAGAACAATTTTTCTAAAATTGTTTGCCTATCAATAAGCTAACTATGCACATCACCAAAGTGGAGTATTTTTTTTAAATAATAATAATAAATTCATAATAATAATAGTCTTCACACTTTTAGGCTGCATTTTATGTTCAATTGCCGTCTTCATCTCACTCTCATGCAGGCCATTTGCCTTGTATCATTGCAGGTTTGTAGCTTTCAAATTTTGAAAACGGTGTTAAAACTAATTACTCTCGACCTTCTAAATTGTCAGCTCGTTTGCTTTTCCTATCTTATACTCTTTGATTTAAGTTAATAATATTTCTTTTTATTTTGTTTTGACGAGTCATTTTATGTTTTTATAAAATATCGTAGCATGTGCGGCGTTAAAACACAATTCGGATTTTAAAATGTTTTTATTTTGTTAATGCATATGGTTGGCTACCACATGGTGTCAGAATATGATTATATAGCCGTATGTGTATCAACATGGATTATGAATTTTGTAGATTTAAAAAAAAATAATTACTGGCTACGAAAACCAAAATCAACCAAAGATCCAAGTTTAGTTCGTAGATTGGTTGTGATAACTCCCCATATGTCTCAGATTCTTGAGGATATTCTATTTAATACATTACAAGCATTTTATTAAGAAAAATTTAACTTATTTCATTGCTATCGAAAAAATCTGCTAGAGGTTTGTCTACGAGCAAAAAATCTCAGCTGACTTTCGTAATTTCCGGTGCATTCAAACAATATGCAACGATGTCAGAATTATGTAGAACAGCATAGCACTATAATTACCATTGGCACACAGGTAAGAAGAACAGACAAACGAAATTTCACCCAAGAGACCAAGCAAAAAGAGTTAAGGCGTATTTTATGATAATTTATGATGTAGAAAATATGCACACAAGATACTTTAAAGGAAGCAAAGCGAATTTGCTTCACAGAATGCTGATGCAAAATGCGGACACATTGCAACAACAACAACCACAACAACGACCATATCATGTAGAAGAAAAACTGCTTGAATTTAGGCTAATGAAGGCAAACATACAGAAATGGACCGACAGATTGACAGAGAGACCAGCAGACCGACCGACATGTACACGAATGCTTATTTATGACCCCACAATAAAAATTTACAACGGGTAGAACCTCAAATATTTTGGTTAAAACAGTGCACGACAAAGATGCTAAACGAGACCAGAGATAAATACGCACAGTAAGGAGTCCTTGAACGGGTTAACACAACACGCATGAATTGCGAAAGATCTACTTTCCATACATTAGTATAACTGACCCAGTGTACTTGCCTAAAGGATATTTTTTGTTTCTCTTTAAGGTTGTTACTTTCAGTTGTTTCGTTTTTTACTTTTTGGAAAATCTGCAAAAAATTGTTGGTGAGCTATGGATGGTTTTTAGTTCAGAGTTAAGTTAAGTTTATTTATAAGCGCATAAGTCCTTCGTGGCTATAAGCCCTACACAAACAATTGATTGTAATAAGGATTAACAAATGATGTTGTACAAAGCCGTGTCATGAATAAATTGCCACCCTACTTCAATGAACAAGCGACATGAGTTTTGCACATTGCACTAACGCCCCCGCTTAGCTAACGGCGCCAAAATCAATTACATCAAATATTAATGATTCAAATAAGACGCAGCAGGCTATAGCGGATAAAATTGTGTATCTCACATATAGATGAAATTCAGAAAATAAGGAAGCAATAACTATTATAGCCAAGATTTGGGCCTCTATGAAGGTAGAAAGCACTTTTGAAATAATTTTCTGTAAGCTGCTTAGTTTGGCGAAGAGAAGGATTTCCTTTGTATATCGCAAGTTTGTTGGTGTACCTAGAAGACAGCTTTTAGAAATAAGCACATTAAAAACTGAGTATGTACACATAAGATGCGTATCTATTTAAATCTCCGTGTGTTAACAGCTAAGCTATATATTATATATATTCAAATTTATTCTGACACTTTCATAAAACAACAAACCAAAACGAAAAAGAAAGAAAAACAAAAATGGAAAACGCTCAATAGAGAATATGTCGCGACAAAGAAAGACATTATCGCCGCATAATTAATGCCATATGTTGAAAGCGCGGAGTGTACTCAAGTGGCGCTAATGTACGTTTTCTTTCATTTTTTTTTGTACGTTTGTATATACGAGTGTATGTCTTTTGTGTGTATGAACAGACGGCGCACCAAGTTGGTTTATCGCTCACTCAGCGCCTAATTACCGTTGTCTCACTCTATGGCAGTCACTTAGTCTGCTGCTTTTTAATTAGCCTCAATGCCTTGGGCATTAGAGAAGTCATGGCACCTGATTAATAACCGACTAAAAGGGGTGCTGCACTGCTGCTGCTGATGACAAACCCCAGCCCTCGACACAATAAATCCACTAACCCCCCAAAAACAGTCACGATTATGTACAATGCAGGGGAAAGCAATTGAAAAATCAAATGTATTTTGCGTCGGTATATTTGCTGCTGCGTGGCTCTGCTGCGTCGCCATATAAAAAGTAACAGAAACCAACCCGCTTGCTTTTTCTTGCATCTTTGCGCACACTTTCGTTTCATGGCGCATGCGTCACTACGCCGCTGCCCAAGCAGCTTTTCATAGCTCGACTTGCTACTCGTCGCACACTCTGTCGTTGTTGTTGTTCTTGCCAGTGAATGAACGCTGAGGCCATTATAAAATGGGCGGAGTCAAGTGCTATTGTAGCAGCGCTCCGTGGTGGGTTCGAAATGTTTTACTGCGAAAGCAGCCGACGAGGATTAAATAGCTTATGTTGCATTATTCGCTTCGTTTTGCTGGATTTATAAAAGTTTAATATGATTTTTGAATTTTGGATGCCATTATTATTAAAACTAACAAACCAAAAATATTTAGATAATTTAGGAAAGAAGAAGGCGCATTTTAGCCAGTTGAAAAAATGACAAGATAATTTGTGTGTGTGATCTTTATAAACCAAATTTATAAGCTATCCTGTCAGTGTTTGAGATGGAAAACTGTAAATAAGAACCGTATTTAGCATTTATTTTAGAAATGCTTTTATTCTTTTTTTTGGTCACTGGAAGAAAAATTTTTAATAAAAATATTAGAACAAACTTAAAAAAACTTCAATCGCATAGTAGGCAGTAAATAACTTTAGATGCACAAGCGGACAGTGACTTGGGCAATAAAATCAATGTGTGAAATTTTACAGCCAATGTCTAATAAAATTTTAACCATAAATTAGATACAAGACTTAATTCGATCTGCAAACGTATTTAAATTTGTGTAATTGTCCAGCTCCAGCTTGTGTGAAACCGAAGACTCGACTTGATAATCTTAGGCTTAATCTATTTAATTAAATATTGAAGGAGACCATCTGCCTGTATGCCAACTGAAAGACGAGATATTTTCATGTTCGCAAGTTTCTGTTCAAAGTTTCATTGAAATAAAAATGAGTCAACTTATCTAAATAAATCACTCACACTTTTGGACAAGTCTGTCTGTCTTTTTGAGTTTGTAATTTATTTTAAACATCGTGTGGCGTAAAAACAGTTTCATTAACTTCCGCTGACAAATATTTATTGCCTACATTCTGCTCAATCGATCATTCAAAAAGTTTCCGATACAATGTGGCCCAGTTTTGGCATTATTTGCGAGCCCATAACCGATTCGCCGCACAAATTTGACATAGCAGCATTGCAGAAAGAGCATTCCAAGCATTCGAGCTGCCAACAAAAGCCAAGTGGCAGTCATGCGCCGCAGACTTGTGCCAAGAATTGTGTAATAAAGCGACTGGAGACCAGCAATTTAAGAAGCGGTGCCCAGGGCCAACAGTTGGACCAACTAAAGGCACGTTTCTCAGTGCAACGGGATAAGTACATGGCCTGCAAGTGGAAGCAGTTTCTCGACAATGTGCCTTCGAAATATGTGACTATTGGTCTCTACTCGGAAACACACAAACCGTTAGTTGCCTTTGTGACTCGCGTCTCAAGTCTTTGAGATAGTGGGGCAGATATAAGATTATAAATCGAACAGAATTGTAGGTGGTGTAGCGTAAAGCTTAATTAACTGATGCATGCAATAAACATGTATGTATGTATTTCACTGAAAACCGATGTTATATACTTATATTAAGCAGTCCAAGTTGCGATCATGTCAAATTTCACTTATTCCATGGAATAAGATTTGTCGACCCAGGAAAATGACTTTGGAATATTCCGTTTGTACGTTTCCCCAGGGTTTGTGTGTTTTTCGTTTATCTGTCTAATAGTGTTAGTTAATATAATATAATATAATAAAAATATTCTACTGATACATATGCCCACTATCTCATCAAAGCATAGTTTAGGTCAATATTAAGTAATTCATTTATTTTTTGCAATTGTAGAGTGATTCATCCACGCAAAAAGACTTTAACCGGGCAATTTTTTGGTGTGGACTATAAATTGGCACCCATCCCGGTTAATACTGAAATGAAAAATTAAGTATTGTATTTCGGGAGCATTTAACTTGTTTGCAGATTAGCAACTTTATTCGGCTTATAAAATTGTCAAAGATTGTAAAAAATAAAGAACGAATTAATAATTCAGTTATAAATTCAAAATGTAAGCATTTAGTGAGATAAACATTTTAATTTCAGGTGAATGTGAATTTTACTTAATAAAAAGAGATATATTTCTATTCATATTTAATATTTGATATTTTATAAAATTGAAAGGCGAAAGATTTGCAAACACTGTTACAAACAAAAAGTAAAAATAGTAATAAAGTTGCCTTTCAATAAATTCTACAGTTTTTTAATCGGTATATCATTAGATCATCAAGCTGATCGTACTGATGACTATCTTGCTGTTATATAACATATAATCCAATGAAACAAATTCAATCAATCAATTTATAATTGACGACGGATTGAATTGAGGCGACGGATACGCGTTGCCGCTTATGATTTTCTCATGTGCAAATGCATCAGTTTCGTCTGTCGTTCTGTAGGAGGATAGGCAGGCAGAAATGTTGAACTTGCAATACAATCGAGAAGGAAACGGCGAAATGAAATATCAACTCGCACTTTCGTGTCCAAAAGCATATGTATGTTACATGAAGTAACCATAATTGATTCTTAATGTAGGTTAGGCGGTTCCAGATAAACGAAGCACGTCAGCACACGAGCATTCTTAAAATTGAACGTCAGCTGATACAGCAGCACAGCCAACTTCACTCAAGTGACGCTGCTGCTTACAATTTATTAATAAGACAATTTAACATTGTTTTTATAAATATCAACAATACAATAATTTTCAACTAAAGGGATTGTGCTTTGTACCTATGTTTAGCCGATTTGAAATTCAGGATTTGCCAACCAAGTGAATTTCTAATTATGATCTGAATATCCTGGCCAATGGCTTTGTAGTATTAATTCCACACATAGTTTTAGCCACATTTGTCTGGCAACGCTTCTGCACATTCATATAGCAGGATTGACATTGAATCGCTGACTCTCCGGCACCACATCAAGTTTGTTTTTTTGAGGCATGTCAAATTATTTAAATATTAACAATCCAATTTGCTTACATGTGGCACTCATCTCCTCGCGCATGCCCGGACATTTGGAGACCACAGACAAATGACATTTTTAATTTACAACCAAAGTACAAACTAGAAATTGAAAAGCAAAGAATATATTAAGAGTAATATGTCGTGCTAATACAAAATCGTGCAAATTCTTAGAGAAACATTTCATTTTGATGGGTTGACAACCCCTAGTTTGCTTACAATTTCTATGAATTCTAGCGGTGACACAGTCTTACAGCGAATACAACCACCACCTCACCAGGAGCGACCTCTGTTGCTCGGTCTCGCACTGCAGCATATACTGCGGCGACAGGCAGATGTCGCTTTAGACATTTCGTTCTCTTAATGGTATAAAGAGAATATCTGATTAGACTCGCAGCCAAAACCAACACTGAGATACCCGTCTTAGCTTGGTGTTTGTGTGCTGCTTTTTTTGGTTTGCTTGTGTGGGTTGGTCGAGTTTCGCAGCAGATACCGCCACGACGAGAGGATTTTATTTTTGGTCGCTGCTTAAAAAGCTGTAAGATTCAAGAATTTGTAAAAGTAAAAAAAAAAACATTTTTTTCTTAACTAATAACCCCTTAGGGCCAAGAAGCCAGTAATGTTTTAGAGTAAACATATGATAAAACCTAAAAAAGGCAGTGGGCACAAATTAAGCCAAATTTGTATTAAAAGTTTGTTGAACAACAAATAAATGTGACTGTAACAGTCAAACAGCAAAAGCAGACAAACGAAAACGTAAATTTAAATATCTTTTGTAGGCAAGGAATAAAATAAAAATAAAAAATAAAATTGAAACATGTTGACGTACTGCGGTTGGCATTTATGTATACAAATATCCCAAAGACAAACGAAATATGAAATTTTAAAAAGAATATCTATGAAAAATCGTATTTTATTTACTTTACGATCAACCTAGTCCCAGAAAAATTATGCACAATAAATTAAAATTCATTAGATAAATTGTCACTTTTCAGATGTATACATAACATATGTACTTATATACATACGTAAATATATGACAGGCAAATATACGGTTTTTTTTTTGTTGAGTTGGTGCGCAATACAAGCTGCATTTTCAATTGTGAGGGTATTGCAGGCGATCAGGCATTTACCGAGTGTATAGATACGCAGATACTTTTCGATGCAGTTCATATAAATATTACAGAACGGAAATACATGCGTGCGATGTCTTGAGATGCGGTACGTTTGGATTGGGTCTGAAGTGCACTTGATAATTATTTTTCGAAAAATAAAAATAGAAAATTGGAAAATGTCTGCCAAGTAAGTGGCATGAAAAAGATGGCGAACTGTATTGAGCACGAAATTTTCATTGGGAAAATGATAAATGTGAAATTCTCGTGCGTGGGTTAAGTGAGCCACCAAGTGCTTGGCATGTTATGCGTGTTTATAATTGAATTGTTATCAAATTGAAAGTGTATATGGCTTGCTTGGTTTTTCTGTTGTTTGTTTTTGATTTGTTTTATTTTTTTTTGTGTAGTTTTTATTATTTATCAGCAAATAATTTTTAATGTTATCAAAAGGGGGGAAGTCATAAATTATGCCTTAAGCAGATTGCGATTACACTTTTTAATGCTGTTGTTTGTTTTTTGAAGTGGACAAACAAATTAACATATCCTTGACGAAAGGCATGATATTTTTATATATGAATATACTATGGTCAATTTGCATTTCTGATTGAATATTGTGAACTGCATAGATGCATAGGTGAGATATATTGTATTAATTTCTTTATTACTTCGACGTGTTTATGCAAAACTATGCATAAAACAAACAAACATTACAATAAAGAAGACAGCTCAGCACTACATAAAACAAATAACATAAAGCTAATACGCGAAATGAAATCAAATAAATAATCAAATATAAAAATCATAAAAATTAAAAAACAAAAATCCAAACTTGTTTTGATCGACATGTAGTCATAAATTTATGCGGTTTTATGCACTAAAGCTGTCGATAAAAATCATCGACACAGTTTAAAAAAGAGTCTATTGATATTATAATGCATTCATTTGCATGCAAACATTGTTGAAATCGATATGTGACATGCTTTGAACTTAAATAAAAAATTCATTAATTACATTAAAAACTCAGAGAACATTGGTGCATGCAAACAAAAAACAAAGATGTGTTAACAATGTCACGGTATAATAAAATTAAAGTATATAAGTGCACTCCTCCTTGTAGTACCATTTGAGTTATTTTATTCAATTTTCGAAGGGTTTATTCTAGGCTCAAGCACGCGTTGCCGCACTCATGCACTAAATGAAAATTAATTTTTCATTATCATAATGATTATTCAATTTATGAAAATTTTGTTGCTTGCCAGCAAAAGTAAATTAAATCATAAAAAACAACATGAAAATTTAATTTCTTTATTTTTGTTGTTAGTTATTTTACTTTTTTTTTTGTTGTATTTTTATGGTTTTTTTTTTTTTTTTGCACAAATCGATGCAATTAAATTTTATTGAGTTTCAGTGTTACAGACGACTGCTGTGATTCGCATTATCGACTACTGACCTGAAACCCATTAGGCATTAACTGCCCATGTCTATGACACTGACTGGATTACTGGTTGGCTGGTCAATTGACTTGAGCCAATGTAAGCACAACTGAAGTTAAGTCGAATCAAATGAATTCATGTCAAGTCAAGTCGAGCCGAGTCAAGTCAAGTGGAGTCAACTTAGCTCACACACAACAGGCATCAAAAGTAAGAGCATAGCATCAGCCATTAGAGTGCTTTCAACCTAATAACAACAATAAAAACTTGCAAATAACACAGCAGCAACAACGACAAAATACTAACTGCCGCCAAATGAATAAGACAGTAAAAGCAACTTTTTGTGCAAAAATTATGTTTGGTTGGCGCCGAATATGATTTTATTGTTTCTTAGTACTTACTTAGAGTCTTACAGACTTACCCACTCACTTACTCACTGGTGATGCGCTTTGGCCAATGGTTGGCTATGTGTTGCTTTCCGTTAACCGAAACTTGCGGCAGAGTGGGGCAGCGAAACAAAGCGACACGCCTCATTCCACTTGATTACAATTCATTTTGCAAATGTAAAAAACTTGCTAGTAAAATCAAATGAAAAGAGAAAAAACCAAGTTAGCAAGTAAGTAAGCAAGCACATATAAAGGAAAATAAACAAAAAGAAAAAAAAAAAAAAGAATACAAAATTACAACGAAGAGAAAGAAGCAGAAAAAAAAAACACTATCTGCAAATGGTTTTGGCGCACGGACTTGTATAGCGCTTAAAGTTTGTCTTAGCCGCCAATATGAAGCGGTGCTTTTAAAGGCGTTCTCCGTAACATTCCCCGTACCGTATATTCCTTGGCACATTCGCTGAATTTCGCGCTGACGTTCACTTACAATAGTTTTGCCCTCAAATTGCCAGTTGTCAAAGCTAAATGGAATGAAATGGACTTTTTCCATTAACCAAATGGAAAAAATTCTCGTTTCTTGTTTCATTTTCTTGTAATTTTTCTTTTCTTTTTTTTTCTTTGCTTTATTTTTTTCTTTTCTTTTTGTTTGCTAAAATTACTTCATTCGCTTACTTGCTTCTTCGCTTCATTGCTTTATTCTGACGCTCTTACATTTTTTGTCTTGGTTTTGTAATATCAGCAGAAAGTCTTAGAGTAGCTGCTTGTGTAAATAATTTATTGCTACTATCATGATAAAGTAAAAACAACAAAAAGCAGAAGAAAGAAAAGCCGAAACAGATAAAAGATATAATATATTCTGTTACTTTATTAGTTCTGCTGTAGCTAAGTCGGCCATTGGCCAATGGCAGCTGCCTATTCAGCATAATTAGGTGCAAGCCGCAGTTGGTTAATTAGGCATATATCTGCGCTACGTTTTATATGAAAATCGCGAGCAGGTTGAGTTCTTGGTTAGCTAAGCTGTTTTTTTGCAATGTTAATTTTAGTAATTAGACACTAGATCGCTAAACAGCATATATTTCTTAGACGGAGAAGCATTTAAGAAATTAACTAAAGTAGTATCGCCAAATTTAAGCAATATTTGCGTTTCGCAAACGTCTTATAGATTAAAAGCGTTTAAACGATTTTTGGATTAGTATACGAATAAAATAAAGATCTGCTGGTCGCAGAAATAAATTAAACAAATTTAAACTATGTCCGGTTCAATGATACACAAGAAAACTAAACATCCCTACAGTGAGCCAAGTGAGCTATGAAAATTTTTAGCTCAAGCGACACATATGTGTAAAGAGCGACAATTGCATCTACTTCAAATAAAATTTCAATTAGCATTTAAAGCTTTTCTCCGTTTTCCTCTCATCGCTTGAGCTTAAAGACCAACCGCAAACATAAGCATCACAAATGCCATAAGTGCGAGTTCTCATTACAATATCAAGCGACTTTGCAGCGTCTACACCAAAGTAAAATCTTTGTGCTGCATACACTTACTTCCCACGGGCATTGAAGCGATTATGCGAGTGTGCACGAATTCTGTGTGGTCGCCACTATGCCTATGACTATGTCTGGGAGCGTGGCCGTGCAGTGCTTCATATTTTTCAAGCGAGAGTTGCTTGCATTTAAATTTTTACGAACATATTTCTAAAGTGCTCTAAACGCTGAGGCGGTGAAAATCAATTGGATTTGTTAAGCGACCAACATTTAAAATATTTATACTTAACGCCAGGGCAAGCATGTAGTATATGAAGTTTCTTTATTTTATTTTAACTAAGTCAAAGTTATGTTGAGTGCGAAAAGGCTTAAAACGACAAATGACAAATGAAGCAAACGGAAAAGGAAAAAATGTAGAAGACAAAATAAAAAAAAAGCGTAAAAAAAAGAAAGCATCGGCGGACAAATAAACAGACAAGCAAACAAACAGAAACGTAACACGAAATGAGAGCGCGCTAAATTTCGAGTATAATGACTCAAGGTCGTTGCGGCAATAATGATGATTTAATGGTCTCATAAATAATTTTATGGCTTTAAACTCTTCCAAAAAAACAAAAAAAGGGAAAAAGAAACTAAATGACGCCCGACACTCTCTTTATTGTCGTTTGTTGTTATTATTATTGTTGTTGTTTTCACTGTCGCTCTTTGTGCTGGCGAAGACATTGAATCGCCAAATGCCATACGCTAAACTGTAAACGCTTTTATGGCCAAACAAATGATTGAAACAAAAATAAGAATAAAAAAAGAATAGCAGCTCATCGCAGATTGAGCAAGCTCAAATAAGCTTTTACCGTTAGCTAATCAAATTGTTAATTGGACATGTCAAAGCTGAAGTATATCACAAGAATTCTTATATTTTTGTTAAGCCAATCAAATAGTTTTTGCTTTGGGATGGGTTTATATGTAAAAAATAAACTCAAAGAAGCGACATGATATTTTGTCGATCCGTTCGATGTCTCTCTTAGTAAAGAACATTTCGATCGTTTACTTTCTTTTAAGCAATACAAAATTAAATTAAATTAAATAAAATTTAAATTAAATTTCAACTAAAAATATCAAAGCGTCGTTGTTGCCCCTGCAAAGCTCCACAATTTTAATGGCTGATACTCGTGTAAGCCATTTAAGTATTAAATTGAAATCCCGACAATCTTTTTTATATATTTTTTTTACATGATTTTAGAAAATTAAAGTGAAACACGAGCTATAAAAATAAGTAATAACAAATCTAACTGCAAGAGACAACACGATTTTCTGTTTTTCTTATTTATTTTTATAAAACTTTTTAATAATCCATTTGTATACGCATTTCTAAGCTAAGCGGCAAAGCATTTAAGCCAACAACGAGACATAACTTGCATAATTTATGAACAAATACGATTCGACAAGAGTCAAAGGCAGGAACAACAAAAAAATAAAATAAAAAAAAAAACACCAATGTTATCAAGCAACAAATACGACAACTACAACAGCAACGACGACTACGGCGACGACGACGATTGCCATTGTGGCAATAGCAATAACGCCAACATCGGTGAAATTAAATTCAAAGTTTATTTGAATAACTTGTTAATTTCAAAATGACATTAACACCGTCCCTATGGGTGCGAATGAATCGAGTATCTGCTCACTGGCACATGTGTGCGGATCTTTGTATGTGTGTGGACAAGACAAGTGCCAAGTCCATAAGCAGACTGTGTGAATGTTGGTGTGTGCGTTTGTGGGGGTATGTGTATTTGTAAATAAACTGCTCGACAATAACAACAAAAATACGAGCAGCAACAACCACAAACATGTCACAAGCCAACCGAAAGTTCATTATATCTGAAATTTTATCTACTGACTTTGCAGCTTGCTCTGATAATGATGCGCAGCTTAGCATGAGCAAACATACACATACACATACAGCACAAGTCAAATAATACCAAAAGCAAACAAAAAACCTATACATGCCATATATGAAGATGTAGATTCATTTGTATACATATATGTATATATACATACAGATACTTAATGTAGTACATATGCATATATTTTTGCGGAAGCTGTCAACGCGCGTGGCAGTCCCAGCAAAAGACGTCTTAATTAAACGGCTGGCAACGCTGCCGTCTGTTAATCGTTTACGTTGCCAGTCATTAAGAAAATATGGCCAAGAATAAAAAAAAAGGATAAATAATTGTTACGAATTTCGTTTAAGGAGCACCTGCGAGCGAGACTTAAATATGCATAAACATTATTCACTAAACTTTAAAAATATATATAGAATTCGTTAGGTTTTAGTTAGCTGAGGATTAAAGCGAAATTTGCGCTAATTTATAGCTTCAGTAAAGCATAAACTAACAACATGCACATGCATAGTTTTACGATTTTGACAGCCTATTAAAAAAACAAAAAGATGGAAAAAATTTCCAGGCTAGGCGCTTGCCATTAGTTTGTTGCTTGTTAGTTTTTTAAAATGCCAAGATACTTTACAGTGCACGCTGCTTATGTGTGTAACTTAAGCATTTCGCATAACATGCAATCCACTGCCTGATATGAAATTAACTTGCGCCGCTGTACACATGACTCTTGGCTTGGCTTGGCTTGAGCCACTTGTGGCGCAGACACGTTTTCATAAGCATTTTCACCTGCTTTTAGACGAACATTTACCATATGACAGTGATATGGCTCGCGCTCATTTGGCAACATGCATAAAATATCTCATTTGTGACAGAAACCCTGTTAGACATTCTTTATGACTTATTAACTTGGATAAACGTTTACGATTCGCATGCGTAGCTGCGAACTTATATACTTACTTTAGAATGTTTGAACGTTTGTACTGAATGCAGAAATGAGAATGAATATATTGTGCGGTTAATTAAAAAAGCTGACTAAGCCATGCCATGGCAAATGCCTGTCCCCTTGTTGCATTACACTAAACAACAAAAGCGACTGTGAGATCTAACACATCGCGACGTACTTTAAAATTTATATGACAGCAGTTTTGAAATTGTTAATTGTTTTATGATGTGCGCATAAATCTCACCACACGAGACGCGACACTCGAGCTGAACTGCTGAAACGTGGGTAATTGAAATAAATTAAACAGAAATTTAAAAAAAAAAGAAGATAAACAACAACATGAATTATAAACGCTTAAAATAGGCTAAATGCGCAACATTAAAATAAGTGAAAAGAAAATCACGAAATAAATCTTTTTGTTTAATTAAAACGCAAAGAAATGTTGAAAAACCATAGTCTAAATATATCAAACGCCGCTTGCTACATACGAAATTGCAGATACATATAAACAAAAACAGCAACATCAAGAGCCACAGCAACAAAAGCATCGGTTGGGGAATAGATACACATGAAATGTACTTTTGAGTTGAACCACGCCCAAGGCACGGCGCACACAAGCCACGACTGTTGTGTATCTAACAGATACCGACGGTATAACACGAACGGCAGCCATAGTTGATTTCTGCACACGATGTTTATTTTTGCTGCAATATCTACATGCTGTAGCAGCAGCCATCATCGTTTCGTCGAATGTGATTGTAATGAAAAAGAAACACAAGCAGAAAATAAAACAAAAAAGAGGGAAAATGGAAATGGGTATGAAAATTTCCAAAAACCGGTAGAAGTATATTAGTGTAACTGTGGGTCGAGCTGACCTTTGCCGTACTTTGTATGTTGATGTTGTCGAGTGAGCAGAAGCCGCAGAAGAGAAATAGAAATGTCGAGAAAATCAACCACCAACGCCATAACCGCCAACTCAGAGCTAAAGCCGAAGCCAACCTAATAAGAAACAAACGTGCCAGTTTATTCTTAAATTTAAGGGTGGATATGACAGAACTTAGGCAACAAGCACACTTAGAGATATTTTTCAGGCAGAACTAGAAGAATTTTCTGTCATCAATTGCATGTGTTGATACGTTTAGCTAAACTGGCCTACCGGGCAGATGCGGAATATTTTTCGGGATGCTGCTTAATATAAATAGAAAAGTATAAAGCAGAAGACGATATTTTAGGTTCAGAAGTTAATAAGCTAAAGATGCTAATTTCATTTTGAAATATGAGAGAAACGATTTTATAAGAAATGAAATTTTTTGTTAACGCTTTTATTTTAAATGTGGAATAAATGTCTGACAAAATTTTCCCTTGTTATTTTTTTGCAGTCAACATATTGCTATATAATACAAAGACTAAACAATAAAGCTAAATTAAACTTCTTTTTTTAACAGCAAATTTAGCATTTGGCAATAAATGAGTTCATTCAGCATGAGAACAATGAATGATTAATATTTAAATTTATTTGCATTTACCTTAGTTACACTCAAGCGTTATACTGTCAGTGTGGTTTCGTACAGTGTACGAGGTGTGTTTTATACTTTTTTGCTAGTCTAATAACGAAGTATATGTATATGCAAGCATTGTATAATAATTTCCATAGCTATATTGCCCATATTGGGCACAAAATATGTTTGGCCTTAAGTATCAAGGATATGTTAAATGTTATCTCCATTCTCCGAATCGTTTTAATACTCTGCTGTGCAAATTCGACTTGTGAATGCTGTGAAACATTGCTGAAGCTACACTCGCTTGACAGTGTGCAGACATTGTTGCATGTTTCCGTGCCAATGTGCTTCACAGTGTGCAAAGCCACGTTAAAAAATAAAATTACATGCTACAAAAATATACATTTTTGTTTTTTACCGAGCTTGTAGACTTGATAAAAAGTTTTGATACACAATTTAATAAAAAAAAACATTACTATATTATCTCAGCTTGTTTTTTTACAGTCTGATTTTTGCCTTTGCACAAAAAACTTTTCTCATTTGATTCTAAAACTGTGGCAAAAACATCCAAGTAGTCTTAAAAAAAAGGACGCCGGCCATTTTTGAAGCATAGTAAATGCTGTAATATGCGTATAGGGAAAAGTTTGCTTTAAATAAATTAAAAAAAAAAACAAGAAAAACACACAAATAACAAAGTTGGTAAATAGAGAGGTGAGGTAAGGTGCAACAAAAGCAAACTAAACTACCTGCCAACCTCTACTCACAATGGGTGGTGGACAGACAGAATGAGGCTAGACTAGACTGCCCGTTTAATTTTGCTGTTATTTTAGCTAACAGTTCCATTTTCTTGTTGTTGTTATTATGGTTTGTTACTTTTTTAATGATGTTATACATGCATTTTTTTTTATTTCTGTTTCTCATTTTTTTAAGGCTTTACAGGGAACCTCTCATGTAAGTCAGACATTTTCAGCTTGGGGCAAGTTGTGCTTCTACAAATACCTTACACGTATAATTCCGGTGTGTTAGTTTCTCTTTGAATGATTTGCAAGTAAGCCTAACTTTGTTTATAAATTTGTATTAGAATGGATATCATCTTAATTCTTACAGCTAAGTAGTCTTCTTTTTATTTTTCGATTAGAGAATAATTTATGTGGTTTTTTACAGTTTTTCTCATAAAATATTTTAGATAGACCAAAGGGAAATTGTACCTATATTTTCAAAGAAGCGTAATGAGAAGGTGTCTCTAGCGCAGCCTATTTTTACCTGTTTTGGGTTTTCATCTTTAAATTTTTAAAAAGTTTTTCTTGTAGCTTAGAATTTAATGAGACGTTATCAAGAAGCATATCATTAAATTTTTTTATTCTTTCTTTTTGGTTTTTTTTTTCTTTATTTTTCTTTTTGATCCGTTGTGGCAGAAAGTTCAATTTGAAAAATGAAACTGAAAATGCACGAGTGGGAGCCTAATCCTGGCTTAATGGAATTACCTGCAGCAGGTTGTAAATTTTGCTGACAACATTTTTTCTGGTAGGCTTTGCGACTATTATGTAAATGAAGTAAGAAAAATAGAAAAAGAAAAAAATGAAAACAAAAGTCCCATGGATTAGCGATAACTTAGATGAAGCAAGAATTAGTTTTTATGGCGCATGGCATAGGATTTTTCTATTTAAGCATATGCCAACTTACTCCTGAGGAATTTTATATTGCGCGCAATTTAAAACAGTTTTATTTTTTTTTTTTTAGGTGGCTTTTGTTTTTGATTTTTTAATTTAAAAAACTTAGCATAAAGTTTTGCTGGTATAAAATGTGCAAAATTTGCTCACGTCGAATTGCGCAGAGAATTTTATGTACAACGATTTCGCTACGCTTCGATTCGCAGCAGCAATGTACGCGCTCAGTGGAGCTCAGTTTTAAACTCAGTTTGAATGCTGCGATATCTTCGTATCTAATCTTGCATCTAATAAGCATTTTCAATCAACTTTTATGCTAAAGTAGTAAAACGTAATCGAGCCAACGTGAACGCCGTATACTTTCCACTCTCCCTCCTCTACTACTCGACTTGTCTCGTCGCCGTTACTTACCCCGACTTGTCATGACTTGACATGACTTGACTTGGCTTAATCAATGCAAACGTTGCACTCCCATTCCCACGTACCCACTTTGTTTTGGTGCTCCGTGGACGCGCACAATAACTTAATCCGTAAATTTTATTTTAAAAAATACAAACGATAAAGGCAAAACTAAAACAGGATTTTACATGGAGCGCAGTGAATCATGTATCAAAAGGAAAATAAAAAAAGAAACAAATGCAAAAATAAAAAACAAAAACAACAAGCAAATATAAATTGAAATATCCCCATAATAATATATGAAAGTGCGTATATACCGTGAGTTCGATAATGGCTCGTGGGCGTCTACGCTTCACGGTGCATCGCAGAGCATCGCTGAATGCGCGGCTCATATGGTCTTGAGCTGCCGTTTCCGTTCTCATCATCAATGTTTTTGGAGTCGCCGTCAGCGCCGCTGCCATCTAATCAAGCCAAGCATACATTCTGTACATACGTTTAAGTCACGAAACGTGACTAGGCAACTGTATTTGGGAATTTATTGAAATACAATTCGTAGGATTTTATTATATAACCGGGCAACGAAAGGGTAACGCAAATTTGTAGACGCTTGTATATGCTGCTATGAGAAAAAAAGAAGAAAAAAAAATGAAAAACAACCGACAAATTTTGCCGTGTCCACATTTACAAGAACCTCAAGAACAAAATGAAGCAGCGGAGGCTGTTACAGCAAGTGCGGTAAAAAGCACATGATAAGAAGAAACAAAAAGGGCATATAGGAAAAAGAAATCATGATTTTAAAGCGCACAATTTTAAATTGGGCACTTCACATCGATCTACACTGAAAGAACAAATAAATGATAATAGAAATTCAAATCAACGTCCTACTTATCACAAAAATAAAAAAATATATAATAGGAGAAGGTAAAGAAATATGGCTGCAGTATTTGAGGAAAAAGCATTTTGTATAATAAAAAACTATGGGGAAAAAGCTGAGGTAAACCAGTATTAATATATTATCAAGTCATTAGTAATGAACATAAAGATTTTGGTCCTCGAATTATAAATTCTCACCATTTCACACTCAACATTCTCATAAACTGTACCAAGTGATCAAGAAGTAACTGCAGATTGAAAGACAAACGAAGCGTCTCTAAAACTGACAGTCTGAAAGTGTGATTGGCGACTATAATTACACAGTTAGATATTTAATTGATATAACAAAATGGGAACTTATGGTTCACGTACTTTTTTTTTTTTTTTTTAGCATAACAACTTTGAAAGTATTTCTTTAAGTGTGGCCCACTTCTCTCCGTTGATTTCATATATTCATTGGAGGTCGCCATTTTTATCCCTTTTCTTTTTGGTTGGTTTTATTTTTCGTTTCTTGTTGTTTTTTGTTCTTGTTTTTTTTCGTTATAGGAATTTATGCGTTTTTATTTGATTATATTACTGTCGAAGCGAAACAAAAACAATTTTATGCCTAAGCAACCACAAGTGGATCCAACTCTAGAATGCTCGGGCTCAGCGCTGCGCAGTATTACTCAGCATCTTTTACCACAGTTGCTTCTCCGCTTCTTCACTTCTTTCTTCATTTGCACACACGGCAACGTACTCCTACTACTTTGAGTCGTCTGCAATAACACGCTTTGGTAATTTTCATGGCTCATAGCCGCCTACTGTAACGCCCTGCGTTACGTACTACGTACCGCTCTTAATGGCATTGCAGCCCTGGTCTGCTTACACTTTGGATACTCCATTTGCCCAGATTGGCTTCGTTAAACTTTATTCTTTAAATTTTCTCCTACTTTTTTTTCGTTTTTTTTTTCAGCCTATTTTCATTGCTTGGCTGGCAGCACTGCTGGCTGTTGTTGTTGTTGTTGCTGCTGTTGCCTAATAGTCTACCGTATCTAAATTCTGAGCATGAATTCATTGCCTACACTCTTGGCTGCTGCTGGTGGATGGTTGTTGTGGCGTCTTATCCTTTCCTTTCTTTTCCGTTGCTTTACATTGGTTAGGTCGGTTGGTCACCCGCCCGTTTCCACATTTGCTCATATCCATTTTGCTTGGTTAATGGACATGAAAATTAAACCTCCTTCGTTGTTGAAGTCTTCCACTTTGCCTTATGTTTCCGACCCGTTTTGTTTTGCCTAAATGGAGTTTTTACCTTTTGCTTTTTACTTTTATTTCTGCTATGCACCATTGAGATGAGATTGTGCGGCATTTGCTTAGCAATTTGTTTTAAATCAGAAAAACAAAAGGAAACAAAAACAATTTTAATCTTTGGTTTTGCCTTGATTGCTGTTGTTGATCTTGTTTTATGTTTGGCATGCAAATAAAATCGAAATACTTTAAATAGGGAGTGCCTTCAGCATAAGCCAAAAATACAAATGCAAAGAACAAAAATTCATGCATTAGTTTAACTTTCGGTCTTGTTTGTTTTTATTTTCTGCCTAGGTATCATATAAACTTACCCGTGCTATAATGGCATGACAGAGCAGCAAGTAATATGCTCATGTATAATTTACTCATGTTACGAACTTTTACAGTTTTGGCAGCATTGAATAAAACATGAAATCATTTCAGTTATAAGTTTTGTATATTTAATGATGTTAAATTGGAAATCGCAAAACTGCTAAGCATATCACTCATTCTTTACTGTATCGAAGGTCTTATTGCCTTGTAAATTTTCGTATAGACCAGCATAGTATCATTTGTGGCCGATTGCGCACATTAAAAAGTGACTATGCACATCTGCACACAATTTGCAATTTACAAATTTTCTGGCGTATGCAAATTATTTGCTCTGCATTTCCGCCATCATGGTTGGCTTTTACTTATTTTATGTGTGTGTTGTTTTTTTTTATTTAATGTCAACACCAAGCAATTTTCAGCTTTTTGCCGGTGGCCAGTTGCCAGTTGTCGGCTCCCAATAATAATCTAAACGCGTATTTATGAGCAATGCATGTGATTCTCGTTGCGGCTACTGGCTCAAACGCAGCAGTTGTCACATGTCCGCCATGTCTGCCGTCATTTCAGAAATTTTATGGTTTTATAATATACGCTTTGCCTGATTATCGTCATATACGCAAATTAACTTCGTATTTCTTATATTTGGTTTTATTTTTTTGTTTGTCTTTTGTCGCAATTTGCTAAATGCAAATATTCTGTCCCTGTTTGTGCTGCCGCGGCAGACCATTATGACCAATATGCGAGGTTTGCTTCCTTAATTTTATGCCCACAATGCTGTGCTGCGCTCTGCTGAGCTGAGCTGAGCATGCCTTGTGGAATTTTATTGCCATTTTGTTTTGCTTAGTGCATGGAGTGCCCAATTTAACGACTGCATACGTTTAAGTAAGCATCATACCAACCCGTGTCCTGCAATTGGCCAAAGTGTTATCAGCGTAACAACCCTGACTGTATCGCAACTTCATAATGTTTCAATTTATTTGCAAGCTTAAAGCAAAAAGGGTATAAATGGTGAAAATATTTTATGCAATTTTGATTATGCGCAATTTCGATAGTTATGTCCATTGTAGATAATTTTATTTAATTAATAATGTTTATTATTGATGCCTGTAGGCAAAGTCATTTGAATGCCTACCATGTCATTAAGAAATTGATGCGATTGGGGTTTTCTCATTTTTAGTCTTAAAAAAAAAAAAAAACTTTAGCCCATATAAGTTGCCAGCTTCGTTTGACGAGGAGTCTTGAAGTACACTTAAGGCATATTTTTTAATGTAGGCATATTGCAATTGGCTACAAATGAAATGTGAAAATTGTGCACCAAACGTTGACAGTTCATGGTCAACAGTTGCACCCTGCTTCAACATGATTCACAATGCCATTTTTATATATTTTTTATACATCATTTTTAACTATTTCTGCGAAAAAAATTTTAATAATAAATTTATGAGATTTATTTCTGATATGTATGCAAGTCATGTCACCGCCGTCAATGCCGTTGTAGTTGCCGCCATGTTAAATGCAAAGCATTACATGAGTAGCCATGTATGATGCTACTAAAGATATCTTAACATAAGCCGCACTGTGTAGTGAAACAAAGGACATGTGAAATAAATACTTGAGTATTACATATTCAATTCAATTTTGAAGAACATACGACGTCGACGTGCCACAAAAAACAAGATACGACGATGCGAATTGTAAATGGCAATGTAGTATGAAAGAACAGAACGGGGCAGAATGGAACACAGCTGAACATACACAAATGCGAACAGAAAAATATAAATTTAAAAATTTTATTTTTCAAGTTTTCGAGGTTTGGTTTTTGTGCTTTTTATTTCTACATGTTTTTTTTTTTCTTGATTTGGTACGAAACCCCTGCCTGTGCAGTTTGATGGAGCTAGGCCAGCCATGTCGTTGCGCCGACAGTTTTATATGTCATGATTCCCGTCAAGCAGCAAAATGAAAAACAGAAAAAAAAAAATAATAAAAGCAGAGGAAAATAACAGCAAAGGAAATATTGTTATTGCTCATGCGACATGCATAAGCAAAAAGCTGCAATAAGTGTAAAGTTGCAACTTGTGTGGATGTCGTCAACGTAGCAAAAATATTGACAGACAGACAGACAAACAGATACACAGGCGGGCAGAAGTTGGGGCTGACGGACGCACAGGAGCCTTGCGGTGTTGTGGAGTATGTTGCGAAGTTGGGGGTACCGAATCATCGGGAGCCAGTCAACACATGCAGAAAACGACATTGAGATGTGTTCTGTTTTTGATTTTTTTTCGTTGTTTGCCGTGTTTTCACAGTGGCCAAACCCAAATGTGGCCAAATGTTGCACTGTGGGTTGTGTGATTGGCATAAAGTTAAAAAAACACATTGCGCAACTTAATGAGGCATTAGAGATAAATAGTAAATCTATTATCCGACTAAATGCAATGCGTGCTTAAGGTAATTTCTGCCATGTTTCCGCCAAAGTGGCATATAAGGTTGCCTGGAAACCTGTTGAAGTTTAGGCATAACTTCGCAAAGCTTTTAAGTCTACTGCTCAGGATCTGGACATTGCATATAATTTTAATAAGACGTATTTTGAAAAACGATTCCCAACTTTTGCAGCGATTGCTGACAAATTGCAGCGAATACTGACAATTTGCGCCACAGTGCAGCAACAACGTGACATGTCCAATGCTTGACAATATTACTGTCAAACGGAAAAAAAAAATAAAAATAAAAATAAAGCACGCGCAAATGTTGAGAAAAACAAACTTTTATATACGTTTTAGTCAGGGTTATTTTTTCAGTTTGTTACAATTTTATTTTTGCCTTTTCCTCTTTGAGCATTCGTGTGCAGATACTTAGTGGGGCACAGACGGACAGAGTGGGACAGTGCTGCATAGTGCTACACACTACATGCGCACATACACATTGTAAGATACACGTAGTACATGTCATGATATTAGTCATAAAAAGGCAAGGGAACAGAAATGACATGGCATGGCATGGAACGGAATGGAAAGCACACAAAAAAATAATTTGTATAAATTCATTTGAGTGTGCTGCACGGTGCTGCGATGCTGCGCCACCAAAATATGATGTCAGGTCGATGTCGTAGTGCAGCGCAGCACCTCATCAGATCACAACACATCGCAGTTCAGCAGTTTTATATTTTGTCGAGAGCAGCACGCGCACACACAAAAATGGAAACCTAATTTTCTAGGGTAATCCCCCACAAAGTTGATGTTTGTACCAAACATAAATTATGCAGATCCAGGATACGTGCTTAGATGAATTTTTTTTGCAGTTGTTGGCAGTTGCTAGCAATCAAGGTGACAGCGACTCTAAAAACACACGCCCATAACACCACACACACACACGCACACAGCACTTGGTGCAATGCAGCAAAACTGGTAGGGATGTTAAAGTGGATATATATGTATATGTAGGGATGTAGGGGATATGTAAGTTGAAGTGGGAGTGTGGGTGGGGGATGGGGCATAAGTTGCTGTTCGTAATGCGCTTGGCTAGTTTCATGTTTACATTTTAGTTCTTCGGATTACATGTGAATGCATAAAAAACTTTCTTAGATACAAATATAATATACATACTTATATACTATGCGCATATATTCGTATGTAAGTATATGTGTGTGTGTGTATGTGTACGTAAGTTTTATTTTATGTTTGTCTCAACTAAAATTTTTGGGATTTTTCTGGCTCATTTATAGTCCAACCACACCAATAATAAGAACAACAACAAATGCGATGCAAGCCAGTCATGCTGTCCAAGTGGCAAATGAAATCAAGGCAAACAAAGCCAAGCCAATCCATCAGCATGCTGTGATGTTTTGCGTTTGGTGTTTTATCCTTGATGGAACTAATCCTGACTGACAGCGCCATTTTTATATTACGCTTGCACATATACATAGAAACACACTTATACATCACAAAACTTTCATACAATTTTTTTACGACTTCATTTGCTCGACTTGTCAAGGCTGGCAACTGTGCAACCAGCAACGACGGAGTCCGGAGCTACGAAGCAAAGCAAAAATAATAAGTCACAAGTAAATGAGATAAACTACAATTTGCGACGTGCTACCGTAGCGCAGCGTAACTTAACGGTACCTACACATGCACACACGTGGGCGTTGTCCTGCCACAACGCATGAGGAGGCCACTTGGCCGAATGCGTTGCTGCACGTTGCGTGGAGCTTTGCTTTTGATTCATTTAACTTTGGCTCTTTCGCTCTGCATTCTACGGTCTGCCCTCTGCGGTCTTCTGCTTCACTTTATTTGCAACGTTTCATTGGCATTGTTTGCTGACTTTCGTCATTGGTGGCTTAGTTGGCAGACTGGCTGGCTTGCATAGCTTCGTCTAACTTCGCTGTTTGCCTGCTGTCAATGATTTCATTCAGTCCCCCAACTAAATTCTGATAATTCAATTTTTTCTTTGTTTTTTTTATATTTATTTTGCAGCCGCCGACTTCTTTCATTTCGTCACAGTCGACAGCTTCTATTGCATTTTTTGCTGACTGCTGATTGCAGATGCAAACTAACAAAAAGACAAAAAAAATAAGGAAGAGAGGATAAAAAAAGCGAATCCCATTCATTGCATATTACCTAGCTGCGAATCATAAAATCCGAAGATTGCTTTGCACCGCGTTGCGTTGCTTTGACAAAAGTGCATTTGCTTTTATTTCTTTTGTGTGTGTGCTTGATCGTTGGCAGTTTTTAGAGCATTCATCGCAGCACCACCGTGCAAGAAAAAAAAAGTTTGTACACTATAAGAATTGGGTTATAGATTCTATGCAAAAATAATTGAAAAATTACTAAACATAACCAGATTCGGTTATTAAATGCAAAAAAATGTTAAGTAGTTATATGTTAAAGTGATTTCGTTGAACTTGAACTGAATTACTGTTTGATTTAATTAATGTTCAGGAGCCGCTTCAAAAGCCTTTACGATGTCTGATTGTTGTACCCATTTTCATACGAAAAACGCTTCTCCTTTTAAAACTTATTTAATAAAGATAAGAACAAATTGTGTTATGTTATATGGAAGGTCTTCCTGTGTGTATCTTATCAGAGCTGTAAGCCAGGTTCAGTCACACAAAGCACAGCAATTTTTGCGCAGTGCATTTCTAGTTTCGTTGGGTATCGTAAAATTTCGCCCATGTTTATTTCTAGTTTAGCTCAATATCAGGAATACCCTGGCGCTGCCAATTCCAGTAGCTCAGCGAAAAATGTGTGTAAAAAAGTTTAAAACTAAAATTCTTCTTCAAACGAAAACAGGCAATAAAAAGAAAATGCGCAAGCTAAGAAACTTTTAGTGGCAGAGTGCAAAACACAAAACATAAATGCTGACAGCAAGGAAAACAAATGGTAAAAACGAAAAACAAATGAAAAATTTAATAGGACAAAAACAACAATGCAAAATGTAGGAGTTGCAGGAAATCGAGTATCGCCAGACCCGATGACTGGCAGAAAAGCTGCGATGTGGGATGGGGATGGAAGACGGTGTCATGCGCTATAATTAAGCGATGCCAAGATGCCGCCAACTGGCTGAGATGAAATCTGACAACGAGTGTCAAATGGCAAGAAAAACAAACTTACATAAGTACTTTGCCTCCAGCCCCCAACAGTTGTGCGGGATTAGCTTGAGGTGCCATGCAAAATGCGGCAGCTGTAAATAATATTTGAAGGTATGAAATTTTCTTTGTTTTTTTTTTTAATAATGACAAAAATAACATAAATAATATAAAAATGAAAAGAAGCAACAAATACGTCACAAATAAAAACAAAAACTCTAATTGAGCTGTCAGCGTGTCACAGCCGCATAAAAGCAAATATAAAATGTTGATTTGCTTATTAAATGGATTTGTTTAAAAAAATGAAGAATACAAAAACAAAAAAAAAAAAATAATAATAATAATAAAAACAAAAAATTCACGCATCATTCGGTACAGTAAATCAATGTTATCATGTAGCGGCATACAAATAAATGCATACGCGATCCATACATATGAACAAACATTTTCCGAGATAAACAAACTCGAGGTAATGTGAAATCGAATTATTCAATCAAATAAATGCGTTGAGTTCGATTTAACACTTAACTGACTGACTGAGTGACTTCACTGTCTTGACTGACTGTGTGGATTACTCTATACGATTAAGGCTATGAAATTAAATTGCTGACTTTTTTTTGTTTTATCTTTGGATTAGGCTTTGCTGTTACTTGATTGGAAATGATGTAGCTATGTAAAAATGCTGCCATGCATTGTTGTAAGTCTAAGGAATGGCTGGATGCCGATTCGCCTTAATGGCTACGATAGACGCTACTTTGCACCATTGATATGTAATTGAAAATATGCTTAGTTGTCGCTGTTATGCTTTAAATACGCACACTTGTGTATATTTATTTTTTTCTTTTTGTGTGTATGTGAAAGATTGATTTGAGAGCTAAGTAATGCTAATGTGGTCCTGCGAATAATGCGATGGTAGAAGAATCTATAGTCAGTTGCTTTAAATTTAAAAAACACATTTTCATCTAAGTGAATGTCAAAATATTTAGTAGTGGCGCTAAGTGCTATACCGTGCACAGTCAGACAGACAGTCTAGTTGTCTTGTGTATATGGCCTGCTGCCCGCCCAATTTTGACAGCGCCACTGTCCACTAAGCACCGTTTTCTGACCACTCTCTGCTATCATTGGCATAATAAGCCATTTATGGCTTAGCGGCTTACTCGCGCGTCAAATGTCTGAGGAGCAGAGGCAAATGCGAGTGGATGGACGCTTTTTAGGTTTGCTGCGTTGCTCGGTTCAACTGTCGCGCTCACATCAATTCGATACATAAACAAAAGTTATGGCTTTGCACAGCCGAACATAAACAATAAACACGAGGCAAATACTTGTAGACGAAGAATATGTAAACAGACGAAAAGAAAATAAAATAACATCAACAATATCGAACAACAATAACAACAACATAAACAAACTGACTTCATATATTTCTTTTGTATTTATTTATAATAATTTTTTTCAATATTGTTGCCAGCAGAGACCCTCGATTGGTTCTCTATTAAGGCCGGGCATTGTAAATATTTGATAACAGGCTGAAGTGTTGAGTAGTGCGGAGAGGGAGCAGAAAGAGGAGGAGGGTCTGAATGAGCCTGACATTAGACATGGGGTAGACATTGTTTAGATTTACAAGTTGCAGATGCCAGGCATTGCATCATTGCGGTGTTCGATTGTTTGCTTTAGTTTGCTTAAACGCCAGCAAAAAAAGAAAACTGTACACAGAATGTAAAAAAGTCCGTTAGTCTGCTTAAGCTAAAAAATGCAAAGAAAGGTAGGAGAAACAAAATAGGAGGCACATAGCATAGCAGTTAATGCCATTTGAAGAATGTTAGCAGCACAAATTAAATGCAAAAAAAAAAACAAATAAGAAGAAAAAAAGTACACTCGCGCCTCTTTTTACTTTGGCTATTTGGCAACATGCAAGCAAAAAGCAGTACTGAGAAGAAAAAAGCAAGCAAAAGTAAATCGCGCTTTAACAAAGTTTTGCTGTTCGTTACCTAGCAAAGTTTTATGTGTAAACTGCTTTCGTGCTGAAAAGGTTTTTTTTTTGCTCTTAAAATTTGTTGTTGTTGTATTTTTTATACTTTTACATTTACACATTTACCGCTGTGGCGCTGTAAATTGGCAAATGCACCGCAAGAAACATTACACACCGCATAACCGGCACATATAAGCCAACAATTAGTTGAATATTTTACACAGTGTACCTAAAAATGCGCACAAGCCAAAAAAAAACTCGACAAAAATTTACGAATGGCACGTCAAAGGCAGCGCACAAATATAGAAGCGTACACGCCCTACAGAGCATGGCAAGATGCCATTTAGCATTGCTGACGTGCTTACGCCGCAGCATACGGCAACCCAGCTCCTGCTCCGCACAAGGCAAGGGAGCAAGCAAGCAAAGTCATTTGCAAAAGCCAACCCAGCGAACCCAAGCATAAAATAGAATTTCTAAGCAGGCTAAGCTAAGAACTTTCGCAATCAGTCAAAGGATGAAGAGCAACAAGAGCGGGAAGAGCGGGCAGTAGAAAGCAGACAACAACATTTAAGGCAATGCTATTTTTTTAGATTAAATAAACGCCAATACCAAAGCTAACGACAAAGTCAACGACAAGGCATGGTGGGGTAGAGGCGTGGTCTGCTGCGTTTTGTATGCCTACGCGAGTTGAAAATTGTTTGCGATAAGCAAACGTAAAGTCCGCATATTATCGAATCAATATCAGTTCGGTTTTATCATGAAATATGATATGAGTGTGTGTAAGTGAAAATTTAGTTCAAAAATCACATACAACAGCGCCAAAAGATTTGATATGACTGCCTACAGCATTTTGTGCACTCTAAAATTTATGAGAGTGGCCTCACATAAATAAAAAAGTATGCATAATACAAAAGTTGAAAGATGAAGAAATAAGGGAAAATATTTCTTATATAGGTATATGAGTATTTATTTATTACTATTTGAATTTTGTTGTTTTTTTTTTCTGTAAGTTTTTTGTATGTCAGTGCACTAAATACGCAGCGGGTCAATTATTTTCAATGCATGACCTCGCACGCAAAGGCTTGTGGGAACTGAATTCAACTCAACTCAACTTAACTCGGATCAAAGTTGATCCGGCTTGTCTCGAACTTGCTTCCCTATACTCGTCTGGCTTCGACTTGCCTAAACTCTACGAGCGCGTCTCGGTTGCTGTGCGCTGTGTGCTGCGCTCACAGCAACAACAAAAGACGTTTGTTATGGTCATTAATATGCTTTTATTGGTTTATTGCTGTCATATCCTTTAGAGCAAGGCCAACACAGCACCAACTGCAACAGTAACCAGAAACGTCGTGTAATTGTTGCCGCTCTAGTTTTTCAACTCTTCTGTAGCAGCAGAGCATAGAAAAACGGAGCACGTTGCACGGAGAAAGTGTTTTAACTGAGTTGACTCAACTGATTTTCCGAGGGCATGTGCATGAAATATGAAATTTAAATCAGCGCCTGAGTTAACACTCAAGGTTAGAGTAACCCTAACAACATTTTTAATGCAATTTAGAGCAATTGTTTGCATACTTTTTATGGCACTTCAGCTGTAAATAATTTTGTATGTTAGCAAAAATCCTTGACCGTTATTGGACTCATTTTGTTTTGTCCTAGCCAATCAGACATTTTGTTTATATGCAGGGTTTGCTGTCTGTTTGTCTGGGCAAGTTCATCAAGACGGTAGCTCGGAACGCACCCGATTTGATGCTTAGGCTTGTGAAGTTTTTGATGACGTGTCTCAAAACGACAAGTCACTTGCATAAATTTTCAATTCGATTAATTCCAAACATGCTTCGAACTCTGAACTTATCATCATAAAACAAGAAACGAACGAACGAAACTACTATCTGTGTTATGCGCAACATTTACTTTTCTAACCGAAATAAAATAAGAAAAAAAACAAAACCCCCAGCAAAGACAAAGCATTTCAGTCAAACGTTTGCCGGCAGCGTAACGGAGAAAGAGATTCAGTTGAATTGTGCACAAATGCCCAAAACCTCAAAGCGTTGAAGTTAGTCATAAGCTAAGTTTGTATTGATGTCAATGATGATCATGGTGTAGTTATTGTTGTTGCTGACGATGATGCTGATAGGCACAACACATTAATGTCTGTGGCACTGACAGACAGTGAGCCAAAATACGAGTATGTCAAATGAAACGAAAAACTAATGCCAACATTCGTAAGATAAATAGCCAAGCAGCTGAGTGAGCCGCTGAGTAGCAGAAGCAGTAGCACTGGGAGCAGGAGAAGAGGCAGTGGCGGGAGAAGCGCATGCCAAAAGCGTAAA
The DNA here is from genome assembly GCA_037044495.1 of Stegana nigrithorax. Lineage (NCBI taxonomy): Eukaryota > Metazoa > Arthropoda > Insecta > Diptera > Drosophilidae > Stegana > Stegana nigrithorax. Next base: position 252,938 of record JBAMBQ010004802.1, on the reverse strand, counting down.
AGATTGATGCTAAGATAAATTATTTTCAATAAAAATGCCTTTGGTTGCTGCTTTGGGGCTCTTGGGTGACTTACGGTTGCGAGTTCAAGCTGTAGCAGCCAACAGAAGGCAAAAAAAAAAAAAACACAAAAATAAGAAAGAAAAGGAAAACATGACATGCTTTTGCTAGCATTGTGCCACTAAGCTACTGGCAAAGCTGTGCGGCTGGAAATTGTTGCTCCACTTTAGCACTTTCAGATCCATCCTGAGCTAGTTTAGATGCTTTGCGATGCGATGCTATTGCCTCGCCATTGTTGCCTTTGTATGATGAGTGGAAAACGATGAGGCATTAAATTGTATTAAAATGCGCAACGTACACTTCGACGGGCCCACACACACACAATACAAAATACGCTGCAGCATTAAGCTAAACGAGCGGCAAGCTCACGCCTCCCCACGTCGCGCATTTGTGCGACTAAAAGGTCGCATACATATTCCTATTCTTATTCCTATTGCTATTCCTATTCCTGTTCGTATTCCTATTCGTATTTATATTTATTTTTAGTCATCAACTAAACGTGCTTCATTTCGGCAATGGCCGCGCTGTCGCTGCTGGCTGAGTGGTTCCTGCATGCCAAGAGCCAAGGCGGCTTGGGCGAGTGGCTGGCTTACCTGGTGGGTTGTTGACTAGATGGCTGGATGGCTAGGTGGGTAGTTAGGAGAGCTGCCTGCTGCGTAAACGATCTTTTATTTATTTTTATTGCCAAATGTCAACGAGACTTTTATACAAGTAGGCAAGCAGACAGCCAAGCACCCACCCAAGCATTCACTCAATCATTTCTTCCTGCTCCCCTTCAATCATTCATTCGTTTGCTCTAAGCATTGTGCCTTCAGCGAAACTACTGCCTGCGTCTTTGTTATGTTTTTGGGCGCTGTCACGTTTAAATGGAAATCGAATTAGAAGTTTCACTACGATGTATTTTGAGAGTATTTAATTTATTACCAATTTTAACGAAATAGTTTAAGCTTTCGTTTCTTTCGCATTTCACTGTGTCTGAAGACTTTAAGCAGCTGAAAGAATGTAGCAAAATTACGAAATCTAATGGCAACAAATCTATCTGTAAGAAAAGTATTGCAGCTCATGATTGTTGATGATTTTTTAGGTTACACTCACTTAGCGAATGCTAAGCACGGTCCAGTCGCCGTGGTTCAGATTTTACATTTTCATCTAAAATAATGTTGTCATTCACACTTTTCTAGCTAAAATTCAGGTTTTCTGCTATATTAACTTGGACTTTTTTAATGTTACAATGCATAAGATATACTCTGGCGACGTCGATTAGTAATGAAGCTAACTACAGGCAACCAGTTATTGTAGCAGGTCTATACAATTTCAAATGCATTTTATTATCATCAGTTGTTTACGATTTTGCCGTTGCAATTTAAACACCCGTTTAATTTAGTACCTAACAATTTCTTAATTATCTATTTCCTTGTCAAACGAAACAAATGATTTTACAAAAAAACAACAACATTTGCAGGCATAAAATCACCGCTGGGCTGCCCTTAATACTTTTAATATAATCCGAAAGCTCTACGTTGTGTTATCATCAAATTAAATTGTTAATTAAGTCCGTCTTGCTAATTGTTCGATTAAAGAGCTTAGCTTGCAACACAAAGCTGGGAATATTCACAGCATATTAAGCTAAAATAATATTCTTTACAGCTATGTTGTCATTATTGTCAGCAGCTAGCCTTGTTTTAGGGAGGCAGCGTTTAAACATAGATAGATCATCGTAACGAGACACAAATTTTTATTTCTGCTTGACGGTTTGTCAAACTTAAAAGCTTTTCTATTTGCAAATTATTACAGTTCAGACAATTTAGCAGCAAGCTAAGCGAATGTCTCTTGTTTAGTATTAACATGCTGCAGACTTTTCACAAGCCGCCGGTAACTGAATTGAAATTGACCTCCCGCTTCAAAAAGTTATGGCAGAACTGAATTTATGCCTACAATGTAGCAAAACGACCTGTCACACCAACTGCATCTGATTCAAATGGGCCAGACTATAAATATTTATAACGTAAAGTTAATTAACATGTTTCATTGCATATTTTCTTTTAAAAAGAAACAAACTCTTAGATAGAAATGTTAATACTTTGTAGAGCGAATTGGAAGTGCATATTAATTTATTTACTTTTAGCTATTCATCTAAAACTTTATTTTTTTTTTCGTTGCTCACAGTTTATTCTATTTATTTATTAAAATTCATGTTTATCACGAAATGATTGTGTATACTGTCTCTTGCCTTATTTATTATCACTCAACATAGTCTATCTAGATATATATGTTTGTATGCGCTTATCTGCTTATTTTCAAACACTCCCACAGTTCTATACGTTATTCAATAGTTCAACAATAAATTACACGTCTAATCCGACTGGTTTGATAGATACATAAATAAATTATAGAATTTTTATAAATCTGTGCAAAATAATTGTGTTCCACAAATTGTTTATATAATTTATTTTTTGTTCTGTTTACTTTTTCAGTCTGACTGCAAAATTTTTATTTCCATTTAATTGGCGCAAATATGCGCGAAATAGCAACCAGAGTTATGAGCATATTTCATGCAATTAAACAAAAATAGTATGTATACAATAAATTAACAAATTCTATTTTTCAGCAACCGAAACACAACAACAACAACAACAAAAATGAAACAAAAATACCGTCGGTTAGTGCAAAAGAACAAACCAAATGTCACAAAAAACAAAAAAAAACATAAAGCAATAGAGCCCCATGCGTGCCAACGCGACTGTGAACATGGGAGCCAAAGAAAAAAAGAACGACAGCAGAGTCTGAAAGAGGAACAACAAAAACAATGAAAGTCTCATGGAATTTTTGTTGGAATGCGCTGCACAACAACACAAGCCTACGAATACCCAACGGCAGCCATGCGTAGTATGATGTGTGATGTGTTGCTATTTTCGACACTAAGGCAGCCATCATGGCTCTCTTTCCCTAGACTCACTCGAGCAGAGAAAGAGACGCCAAGATACAGATAAGTAAGAGAGAGATGCAAAGATTCGATGAAGTGCTTAAATACATTTCTCGCTCTCACTTAGTGGGGCAGAAACTTGGTGGTGACGTTCTCTGCTGCTCACCTGCCATGGCCATGTCGCCTTTCCGGTGGCGCTCTAAAATTGTGTGACTGAATTATTGAGAAATATGAGAAAGTAGAAAATAATGTAGTGTGCACATGTTCGCTGTTGTCGTTTACGTTGCTCCTCGAGCTGATAGCGACTGCAACCGTTTGCGGCGACTGTTGTTAAAGCTTCGAATATGAAAAGTACGCAAAAAAAGAAGCAAGAAAAGTTAAACAAAATTAAGGAAGAAATTCCAAGCAAGCGACGAACGTTTGATTTGAGATTGCGTCGGCGCATTTGTGTCCCGACGAGATTTGCGCGGACTTCGTTAAAACGAGATAGCAGCAGAGGATGTGGTTTCTGCCTGTTAGACATCCTGCACGTAAGTAAATAAAAGCAATTGTTGTTTTCTTACTCTTGTTGATTTTGTTGTTGTTAGAATATTTCCATTCACACATATAAACGTTTAGTAACTGCGTAGCTCAATACACGCAAGTGTTGAGGCAGTAGGCGAGTATGTGCGTGTGCGAGCGTGACAGCGCGTGAGTAGTAGGCTAACGTGACAGTATTGTGTGCTGTACACTGGTACAGTGTTAAGCAGCAGTTGGGCGTGTGCGTTGCAATGTGTGTGTGAATGGGTGTGAGTACTATATACTATGACGTCTGTGTGATATTTCTAATAAAAAAGCGAAAAATGAAAAAACAAAAACCGAAATATTTATATATTGTGGGACTAAACGGTAGTAAGTTCAACAATTCTTGACTGATTTGTGGTGAAACATGTTCAAAGTTAATTTTAAGCCCATTGCGCTTACAAAGCAGTATATATGATGCAGTAGAACTCTCTTTAAATAATGCGCATTGTTATTGGAAAGTTGGAAAAAAATTTTTTACATAATAAATTATTATTAATATTATTTGATTTTCTCTATATATGTGTACAAAACAGTTTTAGTCATTTTTATTTTGCAACAAAATTCGATTTATTTTCACTGGTACAACTCTAATAGTTTTTGATGTAAAACAATGTAGCAAACGATTTCAGCACAGGAATTGGCTTCCATTTAATTTCCTGATGTATGAAACATAACAAGTTTTTTTATATAATAAATATTTTAACATTAAATCATAATTAAATATTGGAAGAATCTGCTTTTATTATTCTTCAATAATGCTTTTTTGAACATTTTGGTTCGTGCAAATCTCCTTATCCTATGGATATGCACCGATTCCATTAAATACCTAACACGACCGTTTTGAAGAAAGCTTACCTCTATAGTTCTCTCTCACTCTGACGCATAATGGCATTCTCAGTGAGAGTGCTTGGTGTCGAACACACTGTATCAGTGCTGCCGTTTTGGTGGAAACAGTTTCGCTAGAATTTTTCAGGTCAATTGGTACTACGTGGCAACATTGACATGTGGTATCACTCTCACTTTACAATCTCGCCGCAGAGCGCCTCGGGAGAGCTACAAAGCTCTGGTCTAACGTGTCACTGTCATGGCTTTCTCTCCGAAACAAAAACAAATGCACGGCTTGAAGATCCAAACCCCCGGCGCTGAGTTTCGCGTGTAAATTGTTGTTGCAGTGCTTGAAAGCCAAGACAGTGACACGTTACTATTCGGTTTCTCGCTCAACCTCACTTTTCTAATGCTTCTGATAAGTCGTCGTCATCTTCGTGGCGTTTCAGCCATTCCGTTGTGGACAAGAAGAACGAACGAAACTGCATCCTTTCTCTGTGAGCATTGTGGCTGCTGGCTGAAATTCCCTGAGCCACCAGATTCTTTACAATACTTGCTTGGCACTCTATATATTTACTTTACCGCTTTCTCATTAATTGGCAATAGATTGATAATGAGATATCAAATGAATTGAAGTTGAAATAAATGCGCAATATAGGTTGTTTAGACAGCTGACTGAAAAGCAGAAAACAGTCACAACTCTCATTTTTCTCTGCCTACTATTTAAAAATTATTGCATGCTTACTATTCAAGTAGATGTAAGTAAACAGACATTGAACAGCATGTTAACATTAACAGATTCCGATTCCTGAAAATTTCTACAAATTTTCTAGAGAAATTCCCGCAGGGAGTCAGTTAACTAAAAACTCTAATATATGCAATACTCAAACCCATGGGTTTGGGTCTAAGCTAAACTGGTATTATTGTTTGGTATAATCAGAGAATATGTGTAATCAGAGAATATAGAATATATCTCTCTATATTCTCTGGTATAATAAAGTATAATAAAGTATTTTTGAAAATTTTTGAATCATTTGAATTATTTCTGCAATTTTCACTGCCTAACCATTACTGCTGCCTGATTTTGTCATTCGGAGTTGAAATGCTGTTTGTATGAGATGCGTCTTCGAATTCACTGTCCATTGGCAAACCTGATAGCGAGAAATAACGTTGGGCATCCATAAAATTCATACTTTGCCTTGTAATATTTTCAAGCAACAGCTTGTTTCTTTTAACATCAACGTAGTTCTGGGTTTGGTTTACCTTCACAGAAGAAGAATCCGAAATACTAGCCACTACATCAAAAGCCACTAAAAACTTTCTGTGTTACTCTTTCATATTCACGGCTTAAAAAGTCTTCGAATAATTGTCAACTGTTGGTCTACTCTTCATGTGTTAATGATGTTTTCATTTAATTTGATTTGCTTAATTTCAGTATATGCTGATTTATTTTATATGACAAAGCAAGATTACTTATATTTTATGCAAGATCGAATTCTTAAAGAAAGGCTAGACAATTTAATCAAAACTTATGCAAATTAATGTTTTTACTTGCACATTAATATGTATAAAAAACGTATTTAATAATTTATTAATTTGCATTTGTATTAATTGAATCTGCAACTGCCCTAAATAATGTCGACATAACATTTTTTTACTCGGTATGTAAGCTTCAAAAAATGACAAACGAAACGATTGATAAAATAAAATGTTAAATTATACATTGTTATGCAAATAGCTTAATTAAAATTTTAATTAAGAAATAAATGAAAAATAATATAATTTGAATATATTAAACGAATTCAAGAGTATTATCACCATTGTCGGATCGATTTAAAATTATTTGAAAACAACTTTAAGTCGACCTTTTGTATTGATAGTTTTTTTTACCTTCATAGCAGAAACAAGTTAGATATTATTTATTGATAAGACTGAGTTTCTAAGTACACACTTGTGTATAAATACCGGTTACCGGATATATTTACTTATATACGATCTTGTCAAGTTTAACCGACTTCTCTGAAGTCTGCTTATCAATAAGCGTGATAAAACCAAAGTCGAAACCCCAAATTCCGGTGCTCTTAAGCGGTGAAGTTCTTACAAAAAATACAAGTCTTGGCGCTCTTTGCGCGCCACACGCACACATAGACAATGGCTCCTGCTTGGTACTCTTTACACTGTCAATGTGTGCGTGGACAACTCTCTTAAATTGGCGCTCACTTTTTGCGCATGTATGCGTGGACTTTACTCTTTGCTGCTAAGCACGTTGCTCTTTACTTTCTCTTTCCGTGCACCTGTTCATTTACAGTCAGTGCGCTCTTCATCACATTACTAGTTTGGTAAACTAAAACTGCTACGCGCCAAAAAATGTGCTTAACTTTTTGTTTGCGTGCTCTTTCACACATTCGCTTTTTCACTCGCTCTGCTTGCTTGGCTGCCTGACGGTTAAATACGAGTTGCATTAAACTGCATTATCGCTGCATTTGGGTTTTCTTGAAGTCTTATTTTGGTTTTTTTTTTTTTTTATTTTGATGTGTGTTTTCTTTTGCTGCTTAACAAGTAGACTTCTTGTGCAGGCTGATGCAACCCTATGATGTGCTCAGCGTCTTGTAAGAATTTATTAGAAACTCGTGTGCGGACTTGCGCAAATTCTACTACTTGGAAAATGCAATCTTCATTTTATGTGAAGCTGCTGCCATTGTTGTTGCCTTGCTGTTCTTTTTATATTAGACATTTGCTATTGTGTTGATTTTTCTTGTCTTTTCAGTTTTTTCTTACTTTAGCTTGTTAGCGGATATAATAAGTTTTCTTTTGCCTTGCCAACAATGTAAGCACATTTTCTTCCTGTGTTCGCTTAGCGAATGACAGCGGGTGTTGGATTTAAACATACAAATATGTACACACACATACGTGTTAACTCCAGCGTATTAAATAGTTTGACATTTACATACATTGTCACATTGTTGCTGCTGCTGCCTCGAAGGGGATTTTTTAACACTTTTCTATAGCGCCATTTCTGATTAGTATGAGAAAATGCAGCAGCTGCCCAGGTCTAGCCAATGTTTCGGCTTGGAAGTTGACAAATTGTAGTATTAGCACAGTGTGAAGAGAATGAAAATAATAGAAATTATTTTTATTAATAAAAAATGGCATGCAAGGCCAAAAACAAAAAAAAAATATTATAGTAATTTGCGTTTTTATTTTTCGATTTGTGTAAATAATTGCGGCAAGAAAATGCACATGACCTAGAAATTTAACAATACGTTTGCTACTTTATTTTTCATTGTTCTTTGCTCCATTTTTTTGTTTTAAATTTTTTTACTGCTAGCAGTTTATTATTGTGTTGTTGTTGTTATTGATTTCTTAATTTAAATGTTTACAGTTTATTGCATTGCCTTTTACTTACATTGTGTTTTTTGCTTTTATTGTTTGCTTTTTGTTATTCGTGCTGCTGCACACAATTACATTGTGTACAACGGCAAATCGCAAATTGCAATTAGCACAAAAAACAATCAATACAACAACAAACAGAGACAGAGCAATAATCAGCATAACCATGCATATTGACATTTCTCGTGACAAGCCTTGCAAAGTTTGCTGATTATCAAGCTGTGCACATTTGATTTGTCATGGGGTGCCCCGACAATGCTCAGCCCGTTGCGTTCGGCTGCTGCACTTGTCAGCTTTACTCCAGCGCAAAGCGGAATTTTTGGATTTTTTTGAAAGCAGTGAAGCCCACCCGTCTATTGGGAAATCGTTTCGCTTGGTTTCACTGTCATTCCAACAGTTCAAATATGTTTAAACGACTTTGCTTATTGACTGTAGATTTTACTTGATGAGGTTCATGAATATCATTGATCTACTAGGTAGGTTTGTCGAACGTTATAGTTGTTTTTATTTTTGTTAATATTTTTTAAATGTTTTTGCATAATTCAGCTAAATTGTTCCAAGTGAACAATGCTTCATGAATCACTCCTTTGTAATTTTCGAAAGCAGGTTTTTGCGTTGTTTACCACTGCGTCAGTATTGTTGAAAGTGAGAGTGAGATAGGAAGATCTCGCGCTCTGCAAACTTTATTCACTTGCAGCAACACTGCTTCAGTACTGAACAACGCAAAAACTTGCTTTCGAATGTTGCGCATCATACTTACACACAAAAAACCATAACTTCTCTGGTCATACATTTGGGTTTGATACGCTGACAACCCAGGTTTTTTTTATATAGAACTCTCTAACAGAGTGACAGGGAGTCAAGGAGAAGTATGAGGACAAGTTGGATAAATTGCAAGAAGCACACCGTTTCAACTTTGATGAAATATAAACAATGCACGCCTGGTGGCTTACCATGATGACGAAATATTTGCCAGTTTGCTTAATAAAATAAGTTTCAAATATTTAAAATATGTAAACAACCTGTTCAGTTCTTATGGCTTAAGTTAATAAGCGTATTAAACTAATAAGTCTTAAAACAATTTGGATTATAATAAGAAATGCAAATACAATAAAAGTTAGCAATAAATCAAAATAACAAGTAACTAACTGCCTGTCTAAGCCTACAGAAATAGGCAAACAGTGTGCCAAAGAGTGAGATTGAGAGAGAGAGAATCACTATATTGTACGAATCTAAGCTGGAAAGACGTCCCAGACGTCTTGTATAAGCCAAATGCGTCACTTTACGACTGAGTGTGGGTGAGTGCTAAAGAGAGAGAGAGAGAGAGTCACTGAGTGAGTGACTGTGGCAAAGATTTAGAACGGATGTCGTCATAATCGTTTTAGTGACAAAGCATAAAATTTGAGTTTTACGATTTAACCGTGCTATAAAACCACCAATTAGTGTCAGTATAGACTCATTGCTTCTGCTGCTGCTGCCTGTTCGCCTCTTGTAGACCCAGGCGTGCGGGGTTGATGTGAGTAACACACTCACTCACATGCATGGCACACTCGCGTGAAGGTGTTAGATTGGAGTGCGTGTCTGGGCACGGTGAGTAGGAAACGGAGAAACGCATTTAATTGTTTAATGATTGCTTTGACAGATCATTAAAATGAAACAATTTGCTGCATTCAAAACTGTTTCATTCGCATTTTGTTGCGTCAAGTTTACTTGTTTTGCGTTGGCTTAAGCAAACATATGACTCTGCTGTTCTTGTTGTTGTTGTTGTTGTTGCTTTGTTATTGTTGTAGTCATTATTATTGCTTGCTGTTGTTGCTGTTGTTCTTGTAGTTGTGGTTGTTGCTGATGATGTATGACTTCCCACTATATAAGTAAGCAGCAAGTTAGCCAGCCAGCCGGCCAAGCACACAGACGGGCGGGTGGGCAGGCAAGCGGGAGGCAGTCAGTCATAAAAAGCGACAATTTCTTTATTATGATGTGGAGACATTTGACGTGGACGAAACGCTTAGTACTTCTATAATTTTTATTGCTGTAAAGCACAATGCCATTTTTTTTGTTCTTGTTGTTGTTGCTGTTGTTATACAGAGTCATTGCATGATCGCTGCCAGTGTTGTTGCTGCTGCCGTTGTTTGGTTTTTTTTTTTTTTTTTTTTTTTGGGGGGCGTATGGCCCATCAAAGTGAGTTTACATAAATCACAAAAGTGAGGTTGACAACTTTCGTTATTGTTATTTTTGTTGTTCTTTTTGTTTTTCTTTTTATCGCATATAATGAAAGATTGATTGCAATATGCGTTGAAATTTCATTAGTTTTGCTGCAGTAGAATACGCACAGTCATGTACAATTTATTAAGCATGCATTTTTCAATTTAGTCGGAAAAATATATGCAAATGCTTTGTGATTTTGATTTCATGGATATAAAATTATTATGCGTAACACGCTAAATACATGAGTAGCCACTTTGAGAACTCAATGCTGAGCAGTGGAACTTTGAATGTTTGCTAAGCATCTTGCGACAATCTTCACAAATAATTGTTGTAAGTGTTGATTGCTGCCACTAATATTTTGCACACTACTGTGCGAATACGCATTAAGCATGCCTATTAAAGCAACGATAGGTTGGCAGTAGAGTCGCGTAATCAGCAGCGAAGGCCACCCAACGCGGCGATTGACGCGTCTCCCACTTAACATGTGTGGCGCAGGCAATCAAAATGCATTTTCGCATTTCACATTTGCCGATTGTGCCACACGCAACGAATTTGATTGCGAAATAATGCGACATGCCTCAATGCGCAGCAAGGCGAGGCGTCGCGGCAAATCAGTGCGAATGAAATCAAAACTAATGCGATTGAAACGATTTGAGTGGCCTGGCATCGATTCGCAATGATTAACTGAAATCATTGCGAATATCATTAAATGCTATTACAGCGAACTAATCAATCAGCTGCAGAGAAGTGCAAAGTTGTTTGAAGTTTGCTTTTCGCTGTGTGGATACCTTCGTCGGTTGTTTATTTGAAAATGTGTCTCACTTGAGCATGAGTGGCGGTGGCTGTGGCAAGTGCAGCGCCACCATTGGCTGGGAGCAAAGTGCATAGTAGATGATAAATATATAAACTATACTCGCGTGTGTTAAACTAATAAATAAGATGCTTGTTATTTTTTCGTTGCTTTTAACAATAACATACGAATACAAACTAAACTGTAAAGGAGGTAAGTAAACAAAAAGAGAAAAAATAAACGAAAGCAAGCAGCAAATTTAAAATAATTAAGGAATGTCCGCTGATTGATAGAATCCGGTACCAAGAGGAGATGAGTAGAAACTAGGGAAAAATAATCATGCTGGCAAATATAACATATATATGTAAGTGAGTATTCACGTCCATGTGAGTAAGAAGTGGTTTCTTCATCAAGCTGAGGAGTAAGCATTTGCTTGCTGAGTATTAACGTTTGCCGTTATTCTACTATTGGGTACAATATCTGTAAGATTACCACATTTTTTTAATAACGAAATTTATAAAATAACAAAAATATGTGTGCATACATACATATATACATTATGTATATACATTATATGCTACATATATAAAACAAAGTTTTTGAATTAAACATTAGGTAATTTCAAAATTTTTTGGTCATTTCTTGAAAATTAAATGAAAAACACTTCCAAAATCAAAAAAGTCTCATTCTTTTGTTAGCATTCTGCTAAAAGTGGCAATCGTGTTTATGAACTGTGGAAGACTATTGCTCACTTTTTGATTGTGTGTGTTGCTGCTGCTCTTCAAAAAGTGTACGCATTTTGCACACAATATAGAATAATTATGAATAAATATTTTTTTTTTAGTTCAGCAACACCTTTCGTCATAATTTACTTGAAAAAAATAATTTATTCTGTTTACTTGATCTTCTGTGTTAGACAGCAACACTGACCCTCAAAGCATGTCTATGTTAGACAAATGCGCACTAATAAATATACACATTAAATGCAAAATAATTTAAAAGTAAGAAAATCGTTTGATTACGATTTTTTGGTATGCTTTTTTAATTTTATTTTACTGAAAACAATTAATTTAATTGCATTGAACTTAAAACCGTAGGTTAAATACATTTAACTGCCCTAGTGTTGTCTCCTAGCATTTTCTTTTTCATGTACTTCTTCATTCTTTGTCTTATTTGTTGTTAGCTCGTGTAGTTTTTCTTTAATTTACTTAAAAGCTTTTCTAAAAGTTTTCTTGACAAAAATATTTTACACAAATGGTTGAAACTAAAACATATGTATGTACATCTGTCTGCATGTATGTATGTGCATAAGTAAGCTAAAAACTAAAAAAACATTGCTTTGGCTTAGCTGGGGATTTTTTGTGGACGAAAATAAATGTGAGATGGCGAATCAAGTAAGTTGGCAAGTGAGCAGCGGGAGGGAGGGAGCGAGTGAGTTAGTAAGCGAACGGCTGTGTGTGTGAGTGAGAGCCTGATTTTGGTGTGTGTGTGTGCGTATCCCGCTGTCAGTTAGTTTTCATAGTTTTGTGTATCTATGTCCAAAAGCGAAAAACGGTTTCCTTACGTTCTGTTCTTCGTGCTTTTAGCTATATATATATGTTTTTTTCCATTTGTTTCTGTTGCTTTTGTTTGTTAGTTGCACAACATAACAACGTATACCACACACCGTTTAACGCACAGCATTCGCTGAATATTCGCATGTTCCGCATAGCATCATGCAGCATTCGTACACATATAAAATGCTTTGTTGTTGCCTTTATTGCCAAGTTTTTCGGATATTCTTCAAATCCCTTTCCGCTACGTCGTAGCTGCGGTAGCATTCTGCCGTCGCCGTTGCTGTTGTCGCTTTTCCCGATTTATATAAGCCGGTTGGCATGTGTTGTTTGGCTGCTTCTCATACATTCCTGATTCGTGCGCATTTACGTTTCGCGTCATAATTTTTTGTGGCACAACAAAAGCAAAGGCACAACAAAAAAGAAAAAAAAAAAAAACTGAAATCACGTTAGCATTGAAAATCACGTTCGAATGTATTCCTTTTGCCCTGTTTTTTCTTGATTTTCTTAAATCTACTCAAAACATTTTCTTAAGTGGAAATTTTCAATATCATAGAAGCCAAACCCAGGTCAGACCCATACCGCCCAGCCAGTTTAACATTCATTACACCTGCGCGCTTTGCTTTGCTATGTACACTTTGTACCTTTGAATTATTCGCATTTGAAATGGCCTGTAAAGCAAATGTAAGCGATTGTAAGCCATTTGCAGTGGTGAGTTTTGTACACGCTGCCAGCCAAGTCAAAGGGTTTCTTAGGTATTTTGGGTCTAAAGTGTTGCCTTTGGAATTGGCGTTGCTATCCGTCGTCTTGTGGTTGGTGTTGTTGTTGTTGGGTATGGGTTTGACGTGTTCGGCATCATTTACGCCAAGTCAACTGTTTTAATTTGATGCTTATTCTAAGTTACTGCAATGAGTTTTACGAGCAACGTAGTGCACTAAGGTAGTAATTACATTAAAACGTTTTAGTTTTGCCAACAAATCCTTAAAGACACTTGGAGTTCAACAAAAGCTTAACTGGCGTGACTGACAACGCATTGCGTTTTCCACTCCACTATACTCCACTCCACTCCGCTACACTTCCACTCCAAGTTAAAGTTTTCGTTTCAGCTGCTTTTACCCTGACGATTGCACTTAGTGCATGTGCTTCTGCATGAGCATAAGCATGCTGATAAAATGGACGACCAAAATAATAAGCGAATACTTTAGACGCCAAACACGCCTCTCTTTTCTCTGCATGAGTAAAGACAAATGGCAAACTCGGAATTCGTAGTTGGAATTTTGCATTGGAAATGCATTTTTGTTGACTACATAAAATGCTAAATGTTTTATGTATGTTTTTTCCCATTTTGAATTTATTCATGCACACAAATGCTTAAGAAATGTCAATAGAAGATTTGGGGTTTGTGTTGCTATTTTATGTTTAATATATATAAAAAATGTGATAATAATGTTATTTTATTTCTTTTTTCTTGATTAAAATTATTCAAAGCATAACTGTAAAATTATTTTATATCAAATATATTGAGCTATGTATGGCATAAAGTATATATATTTTTTTTAACGCTACCATAGTGGCGATATTTTATTCAGTTAATATACTTACGTACTGCAAAAAGGCACGGGTTTAAATACTAAATGTAAAACTGATCCTATTATTTTTCATGTCACTATAAACCTGAAACGTACAACTTGACATAAAAAATTAATTGCCAACATTATTAATTTGCATTGAATTTATTTTTAGTACAATATATGTATATGTTATATTATATTATGTATATTATATGTATATATTACCAAGTCAGAAATTCGCAAAATTAAAACTTAAAAAGAAAAAACAGCAGCATTAACTGTAGCGGTGCCAAAGCAACCAAACCGCAAGACGACGTCATAAAAGTTATGAACCGTTTACGTCTTTAACAAGTTTTTGAGTGTTGACTGCATGCCACACGGTAACAAGTAACCGACCAAATTAGATGATTAGCTTAATGAAGTTAGTTTGTGTTTATTTAATTTAAAATGCTAACTATAACTATATCTGTTTTAAATAGCTTTGTTTGATATTTATATAAATGAAAAATAAATTAGCAATTTATTTAATTAAAAATGCTTACCAGAAATATTTCTGCCTTTAAGAGCTTTTTGTTTGTAAATTAAATATTAAAAATAAATATTAGCATCAAAGCAGGCAAACCGCACGGCGACGTCATATAATTTATGAACTGTTTATCTATTTAACAAGCTGTTGAGTGTTGACTGCATGCCACACGGTAATGACTAACCGAAAAAATTAGAGGATTAAGGTTAATAAAGTTGGATTTGTTTGTGTTTATTTAATTTGCTTGATTATGCTTATGTCTGTTTTGAATAGCTTTGTTTTTTTTTATAAATTAAAAATAAATATTTTTTTGCAAATAAATTAGACATTAGAAAAATATGTCTCAATGGGCAATTTGCCATTTCCCTCTCGCACCGTAAACACCAACGCAAATGCCATAACCTTGCCTACTCTAAGCATTCATTCACTCACTCACTCACTCATGCACGCACTCAGCCCATCAATCGGTTATTTAGCAACTCTCTCACTCACTCCTGCCTGCAGCAGACAAGATGAGCAGTCGACAGCAGTTTGACATGCAGAGGGCGCCAATGTGCCGCAAACGACTGTCGCAATGTCATTGCTGCCATCATATGAGTTGCTGTTGACTGTCTCTATCTCTGTCGCGCACGACGTTGCCGCCATTATCGTTGACGCACGCAGTCGTTGCGCACTGTTTGTCGCTGTCACCCTGCTGCTGGTGTTGCTGCTGCCATAATGTGGACCATGTGGGTGGAGTGGTTTATCAAATTTGAACTATTTTAGACACGACACAGAACTGACTTTAGACATTTCATGAATTTACGTGTTTTTATTTTGTTTGCCTTAGGAAAAATCAGTGTTTTTTTGTTATATAAAAAAGGTACAAACAAGCAATGCGTACATGCACAGTGGTACAAAACTCGCACATGCTCAATTTTTTAATAATTTTGTGAGTTTTTAATGAAGCAAAATTAGTGCGTATGATTAGGCGGAATCTGCTGCTCAGTTGAGTACAACTCTGAGTATTTAAAAAATAAGCTTTTATAATTTTCTACTGCTGTGGTTTCATTTTAAATCACAGCCGCTAACAGCTCTGCAGGCGCTATAGAGACATCTTATGAATTGCAGTGCTGTGTGCCAACACGGAGCATTGCCGTCGCTCGCATTTTCCATTAGGATTATAATACGTTCCTTTATAAATTCTCTGTCAAGAAGCGAATGCTTTGCCAAGTTGCAGCTTTTGACTTTTATTATTTATTTGATTCTAGCGAAATAATTTGTAAAAAGGAAAAAGTTTAGCCATTTTGTTGCCTTGGCATGGCATGACATGGCGTATAAAGATTTTTAAGTTATTGCGTAAAACTTGTTCTTATACGATATGATTTTGACTTGGACTCGGCATGACAGAGCGTACATATTTCTGCATGAATGTGTGCCTGCCTTATTGATAGCCATTGACGGCAGCAGCTTAGCGTAAATTGTAATTTATGCAGTTAATATTCAAAATGCATTCCCTTAGGCGGCGATAAATGACCAAGCCAGACCAGACCAGACGCTTAAGTATTATTGGCTGTGTGGTTTGTCTGCCGACTGGCTGCCAGGCGGGCGGCTAGCCATTTGGCATTTCATTTGTCTTAATGCCAATTTGCCATTTGGCTTCTTATTTTTATTTTTGCATTGCTTTGGCATTTAATATTTTATTCCAAGTTTAGCCATTTGGTTGCGGAAGAATTTCCGTACACTTGCATGGAATTAAAATAAAATTTTACTTTTATTGCTGCTGCAAGTTAAACCAATGTCTACATTTATGAGTGTGACTGCACAGGACTGCAATTGGATTAAATTAAATAAAAAACAGACATAAAAAATTAAATTAAAGCTATTGCAAAGCATTAAAGTTAATAATATGGCATTGGCCTAAATTATGCATGCGTTTATAAATATGCTGGCTAAAAAAAAGCAGAACAAGAAGAAAAGAAAATCAGTAAGCCAATTTTTAATATTGCGCTGGACATTTAACCTGTGGCATTCATTTGTTTATAATATATTTATTTTTATTCTTATGTTTGCGCTCTTTTACAACTCATACAATTATCATAACTAGTCGAAGAATGACATCGACCCCAGCTAAAACCGTAGACAGCTGATTTTATTTTGGAATATTTTTCTTTACATGCCAAAGGTCAAAATATACTGTGGCATATACAAAGGGCTCTAGGCATGTGTATTTTAATTACGGACAAATGTGATTTTCGCATTACATTTTGTAACACTCAACGACCTCCCATTAAAATAATCGATTACTAAAATCGCCCCATACGCTTTTTTCTCTGCTTTATGCAGCTAAACTCACAGAGCAGTTAATAATTTATCAATACAGCGCCAATAGCCATTGCCATTGCCTGGGCACAGCACAGCCCTGCAGCACTTCAGCATAACACCAATGCAGCTATAATACATTTTCATGATTTTTTCAATAAATTTCACAATTTTATAAGTTTATTTGCAGCAGTGCAGCGACCTCATGTTCTGTTGCCCGAGGCACTCATTTCATTTACACCAACGCAGAAAAATAAACGCACAACTAATTTTAATTGCCATATTCATGTTCACGTCCATGTACATGTACGTCCAAAAGTTGAGCTGATTAAGGCTTGGCCATATGCACGATAGTTCCTGATAAATTTTTAAATGAAAACAATTTGTATTCTTTTTGGTGGCAGCTTAGTGTAATTGAAGCGTGTTCTTGTTTCTATTTACTGCACTTACATGCGAGATAAATTTGATACGTACTGCAGCGCAACGAAAATATTGCAGTTTTTTTCATATTTTATGACCACAAATATTTGTGCACAGTGTCGGCATGTGGTTTCGTGCAGGTAGCAGCGTAAATTTTACAATTAACCCTTCTCTGAACTTTTTCGGCAATTCGAAATTTTCCTTTTTTTTTTTTTTGGTACTTATAAATAATTTTGTCTTTGCCAGGACATGGCTTAACCTTGCGCCGCATGCTCAGCAGGCGCAGATTTCACTTTCGTTGTTCTCTTTTTGTATACGAAAACAAGAAAAGACATTTTTGCTGCTTCATTTTTTTTAACCAAAATGTAGACATATTTTTAATTGTCTACATTTTTCACTGGAAGCTAAACTCTTTGAGGCAGCGTATGTTGACGTTTTCGTGTTTTTCCTTGTACAGCAGCAGACGTTCTATTTTCACAGCGGGTTAAGCATAGATAGACAGCTTAAGTGTTCATGGCATTTTATAGCAGGTAGTAGGTAAAAAATAGTAAAAAGTAAAAGTGCCACGAGGTTTGCATTAACGTAGTACAGATCTTAAAGCAGCAGTTTCAGCAAGGCATGCTGAAATCTTGAAGCAAAAATCTGTGAACTACGCAAAGCTTTGACTGCAATGTGGGCAACTTCTCGCAGTTCAAAGGACACTTAATAAATACAAATCTTCATACAAAATCAAATCGGTTGCTGTGTTGTATGTTATGCAACTCGTACGCAGCCCCCATGCCCACGGGAACTCTAACCGTCGAAAGGGTTGCGAATTAAAATAAAACACAACATAATTGTTTTTAACCCAAAATTTATGCAAATTTCGGGCGTAAAGAATAAAGCAAACGAGCAAAGAGCAACAAAAATAAAATGTACACATAAGAGAGTTGTGAGGCGTGCAAATTCGTTAACGTTTTAGGGCTAAAAGCACATGTCCAAAATATTTTTAGACTTATTTAAATGAGACTTAACTGTGAACAGATAATAATAAACTATAAAAGCGAAGAAAACAGCAGAAAAAAGCAGCCCGCAAAATTGCATAAAATATAACGAATTTATTTATGCCGAAACACGCTCCTCATTATTATTTCACGCTTATCAATTTATTTTATTTCGTTTGTGTGCACAGTTTTTCCCTTTTTATTTTATTTTTCCTTTGCGTGACTGTTGCTGCTCTGCTTTTGGCTTTTTTTGTTGTTATTTTTGGAAAGTACTTTTCCGTGTTGCAAAAAACAAAGAGCACGCTAAACAAATGACAAAAAGAATATGTATAATAATAAATATGTAGTTGAGTTAACAATCCGTAAGATAATGCATCGAAGTAAATGACAAGAAACAAAACCAAAAAAGAGAAAAAGAAGGAAGGGTCTGCGACATGACTACCACCAGCAACCAAAGTAGATGTCGGCAAAGGCGATGTCGAAGAAGAGGAGGACGAGAACGAGAATGAAGATGCTGCATAAATATACCAAAAATATTTATATTTATACGACCGAATGAAGATACAACGTCGCAAAGAACGGACTGGCTGGGAACTGTGCACCACACATACATGCCTCGCATATTCCATTGGGTCCAGTTGCATAACGCATTGAGTTGGCGCAACCCTCCCGACGTTAACATCTGCTGATTGCCTGCCGGTCTGCCTGACGGTCTGCCCGCTTGCCACTGGCCGTCGTCGGTCCATTAAGTGCGCCATGCTTTGCAGAATTCGATTATGTCTTCTGTATTGTACAAATGCGTATATGCATAATATGCCATGACATGCTATCCCAATCCAGTGGCGTGGGTTGGGGATTGGCCAAGATGAGGTATTTCTTTTGATTTTGACGCTGTCATTCACAACGTTTGGTAAGCATGTTGTTGATCAGTGGATTCGGTTATAATGCAAAATCTGTTTTGGTGCAATTCATAGTTATCCTTGGTATAGGGCACAATTGCGTCGCAAGTTGAATTCTTTTGCTTATAATGTCCTGACAGATAGATGAGTCATTGTCGATCAGTTGAACACAAGAGATTCTGATTTTAATTTCACATTTTTGGTATCTTTATGCTTCAAATATTGTGAAAGTGTTTCAGATGAGATTCTTCTTGTTTTTGTCATTACAACGGCAACTCAGCTTCGTTTATTAAAAGAAGGCTGCATATTGCCAAATCATTTCCCCTCTTACAAATTTGCCAGGTTACGTCACTGCATGGCATGTTGCAGATAAATACACATGGGTAAAGATGACAAGCGAATTGAGGCGAGTAGCACGCGCAGCAATGACATACATCAGGGACTTTATGGCCACGCTCCACTCGAAGCTCTCAAGCCCTTCTTGTGCGCCACGGCATCACTGAAGATACTATTTCATACATTTTACAACGTATTTTCTGTATGCTGCGTATATGTGTGTGTGTGAGTTGTTTGTTGTGTGCGCCATCATTTCAGTAGCCGGCAATGGTGAATGATACCGCCTCATAGTTTGCTTTTCTATTTATTTGTTTGCTTTTTTCTAGCGTTAAAGAACAGAGAAGCTGACAGACAGACAACAAAACAGAAACGAAAACGGGAACAGGAACAGGAATTCGCTTCGCATGTTCACATGAACAAAGTTTAGTGCAACTTCCACTTGATCATTGACGGCAAACCAAGTTATGAACACGAACGGAGGCGAACGACGACAAATGACGGCGGCATTACTTTTTCATTTTCATTTTTTTTTTTTTTTGTGATACATGTTTCATCTTGGATTTTCTTTTTCTTTTATAAGGCAGCCCTGCAAGTTACATTCAATTTCATTTCTTGACATTTTTGTAGCAAAACTTTTTAGTTTGTTTGTTTGTTGTTGTTGTTCTTGCTCTTGTTGTTAGGCAAATATTATTCCCAACTGAGAATATGCTCGTGCGCATAAATTCTCCTGATAACTATTGCCATTTGTTATGAATTACGTAGTCGTGTGCTACAACAACAACCACCGTAAACACAACAACATATCGACATCGACGAAGAAGTAGAGCAACTCACGGGCGTAGTCAAGTTACTGCATTTGCTTGAGTAAGATACATTTGTGTCTTGTCGCTGGTCCGCATGGCACAGCAATTACTACAGATTCGAAATTCTCTTATTGTCATAGCGCATTAAGAAGTTTCTTCAATAACAATATGAATTGCTTATTTTTTGTATTATTTCGTTTTTTTGTAGTTGTATTGATATGAAAACTTTGGTAGTACATATTCATAATTGCCGCTTGGTTTGCATTTATTCTACTTCGGTTCGCGGTGTGTCGTTTGAAAGTTATTTAGTAAAAATTATTTAGTATGCAATGCTGTTGTATTTTATAATATTTGCATGCAGTAAGCTAATAAACTATAAGGGATATGATCTAGGCCTTTAAATTGTGGAAAAACTAACAAAATAGTTTAACTAAGAATAGGAAAGCATATTCAAGGAAAATACACTCGATTGCGATTAATTTCTATATACTTTTGACTTTTTGACAAAGTATCTATAATTCGAACTTTTTTCATGTGCATGAATTCGATTTGTAGAAGTTCGGCTGCATTTTTAAATGAAAATATAGGTTTTTTTCCATAAATAACAACTAACTTAATGATTTAATAATACTATATCATAATGTTTGTGGTAATGCGTAAAGTTTATTACAGCAGCTCTGAGTTAAATAAGAATATAAAAATTTGTTCACTTAAATTTCAATATGTATCTTAAACAATATTGCGCCTATTTATAGTTTAACTGTGTCATGTACTTAATTAATACTTCGATCAGCAAAGCAATTAAGATCGCTTAATAATGTGTAATGCGTAAACATTTTCGTTTTCTCATTTTATTGCAGTTGGATACCGCAAGGACACATGCCATGCGGTTTTATAACATTAACGGGTGAGTCGCTGACATAAATTAAAGTTTTATATTTTATGTAAGTGACGCAAATGGCAAAAAGAATTATTGTAGATGGGCATTAAAATAAAAGGTTTACGTGGCATGCGACAGCTGACAGGTGGAGCAACTTATTTTATGAAAAAAATAATAAAATATGCCAAAAATATGTGCAGAAATTGTGGTAAGAAAACTCAAAAATTATTATAAAAAAAAAAAAAAAATCATGTGCCGATATGGATTCTTGTTTTTTTATTTGAGTAAAATTATATTTAAAACAAAAAAGCATTTGCATACACAAAACTAAGCAACAAAACACCTTTGGCGCATCTACTCTGGCACAGACGTTGTTGCTGGCAGTATTACCCAAAAATGAAACCAGAATAAAATTGTATAAATAAATGGTGAAAAATTTCCATATATAAAACATAAACACACGTGTATCGCGCAGATTTGCAATAATAACGACAACAATAGCAAAAGCAACAACAACCACAAACAAACCCAAATATAAGAAAATAACAACAAGTAGTTTAGATGTATTAGGAATATGGCGCAGAGCGTAACCAATAAACCGCCATCGGCGCTGAACTGAAACGTGTAATGCACGCTATTGGGAGGCATTGACTGCAAGGGCGCTGTGTGCTCGCGTAGGGTTCAGCAAGGGTGATGAAAACGATGACGACGACGGGAGCAACCCCCACAGTCTGTTGTTGTCGTCGTCGTGCTCACGTAGCACATATTTAGCAAAGAAAATGGGTTGGATGCGTATTTGCCGTAGAGCCGTTCCATGACGGTACGTGACTACATGTGTTGCATGCGTTTTGATAGCGCAAAATAATTGTGCAGGTGCTTGCCCGTCTTTTGCTGGCAGCTTTGGTTGACGCACCCTGCTCAGTTCGTTTCTAACTAATGAAGTGAACATGTAATTACATGCGACCCATACACATTTGCGTATACGTAATATTGGCAAACACGCATTTATCCATTTAGGCATTTACGTACTTTTGCAGATAAGTTTGGCCTTTTTCTGAGTGCAGCACACCGCGTCTAAGCAATCGCAATCGCAATCGCAATCGGATGTGTTGGGTTGTGGTTACATGGGCCCAGAGACAAGTAAATTGACAACACCCAGACAAAAGTTTAATAAACACGCAATGGCACACGGAAGTAAATTATACAGACAGTCAATTATCCTGGCTTTGTCTTTGGCTTCGTCTCTTCCTTTGCATTCGCTTTTGACTCTTCCTTTACATTTGCCTTTCCCTTGTACGTTGCCTAAGTGCTTTGAAACTTTGTTAGGCACGCTGCCAGTTTAATTATGTCTTGGCTGATGTTTTGTTCTGTGGCGTCGATTTTTTGTTTGTTTTGCTTTTATCCCTACCTCAGCTGCCTGCCTTTCGTGGTTTTGTCTGTTAAATATTTTGTTTGTGGTGTGAATTTACTGTTTTTGATTTTTAATTAAACTTTGCATGACGAACAAATTGACATGAATTTAAATTTATTGAGATTACAACGTTTGGCTGTTATGGTGTGGAGTAGAGCCCAAATTAAAACCATATCGCTGTTGTGAAAATTGAAACTCGCAGCAAAGTTTCAATAATGCATCACAATAATATTAAAATAGAAACTTTATTAAGCAACCTAATGTCTTAGGCACTTAAACTATTTAACAGTTTCTTACTTGGCCCGGAACGAATCGCAGCTTGCTGAGGTGAGACATGTATCTACAATTTGTATGGCTACAGCTTATCAGCCGAGATTAAAATTATGCAACATAAATCTAGGCTAGAATTGCTTTTTTCTACATTGTTAAAAAGTATTGTCATCGTTTTCACAAAGATTGGGAATTGTATATGTTAGTGACATGTATATGGCAGCAAAATATAAATTTAAATCAATTTTAAATTTAAGCTTATTTCTTTATTCACTATACTAAATGCAGAGCATGTTTACCCATATCAATGCTTACATGAAGACAAAAGACAGCTACATTAGGCTAAATAAACAAAAGACAGCTTCGTTAGACTTTGCTACTTTTTCTAAAACGTCAAATGTTGTCAGTTGAATTGATTTGTAGATGTTGCGAACTCATAAGAGTGTAAATTGAAAACAGCAAAAATATGGACGAGAAGACAAAAGGAATTAATGATAAAATAAAAGTTTATCAAGGGAAGGTCACAAGTTGGGTGAGGCTTTTAAAATAATTTCATTATATGGTATACTCTGATTTATTGTGTAATAGCAGCCATAATTAATTCAGCATCGAAATTGGAAATGTATATTTGGAAACTTCTAGTCAAAGATCAAGAAACCGACAGATAAATCTTTAAGACGGCTAAGATTTCACGTATGTATGTCTTTGAAGGCAGCCAAGTTTTCTGAAATTTAAACTTAAGTGAAATCACCATTGCTAGAAATATTCTATCCCATTCTCATGTTTTTGTTTCAACTTTTCAATTTTAGTTATTTTTTCGCATTTGATAGATATAGTTTTAATCTAAGCAGAAGTTTTGCCGTCCTCAAGTATTTTACTTAAATATAATAAATACTTGTATTCACGCCAATAATGAATTTTAATATTTACATAATAATTTAAGCAACACAGTGTTTAAGTAAATTACAAACAGCATTTAAATAAATCGAAAATGCCTATGAAATGCAAAATATACAAGAATACGCTTGTAAATATTTACACAAGACAAACTCAATTCAACTCACAAACGAAGAAAATGAAATAAAAATAAAATGAAACAGAAGTAAAAAATAGATATACATATATAGAAAATTTACACGAAGTTTGCCAGGCAGGCACTGAACTAAATTGAGCGCATATGTTTGTTGGCTTCATAGATTCTTGGATTCATGGTCGGTCGGTTGGCGATATAAAAAATATATAAATAAATAACGAAATTACGTCTGCATTCAATATGTGCAACATTTGTGCGCGAAAAAGACAAACAACAAAGAGCAAACCAAATGAAATTTAAACAAAACAAAACAAAAAAAAAAAACAACGAAGAAAAAGAAAAGAGAATCAAACCGAAGAATAGCTTCGGCATAAGCATGGAATAAAAACATTTAAAGGCTTTAAATTTCGTTTTATACAAAAAAGCGAACAGAATTTAAAAGAAATATTTAATTTGACTTCATGCTGTGGGTCGAACGACTTCTCATAGCAAATGGTTTTCAATTAACTAATTTTCGCAGCAAATTTGCATGCAGCATAGATACAGACATTTGGGGAGATCGACCCCTTGCTGCAATTAAAATGGGAGATATATAATAAAAAATGAAGTAATTTGAAATAGGAGGGAGGGAGATGCGAAGTAAATATGCCAAAGTTAAGTTAATTACATTACAGATGCGCAATTAGCAGCCATCTTGGCAAGAGAAGCAATTACAGAGCTGAGATATGGGCACAGCACAATAAGCAAATACAGTGCATAATGAAGCTTCTGAAGTACATTTGGTACGAAGGCCTTCCACAATATTTACACTGACTTTAAAGTGTAAAGCATAATGTTGAAGTAGGCACCTGGTTAAGATATGATGTAGCAGAATAAGGCATGAAAATAAATTTAAATATTGCATTAATTATACAAAAATATTCACCATTTAGAAAATTTTACTTTATACAGACTCATCCGTAGACACTTTTGTGAAATAAATTAACTCCGGCAAATGTAGTATTTGATATTTTGATGTCAGCATGAAGAATCTAACTAATTGAGCAGATCGAAATCAGACACTTTTTCTCTGGTGTCATCTCAAAGCACAGTGGGCTGATATTATGTAAAATCTGTGTGCTGCCATCGTTACAGTGTGTATTATTTGTGAATTTACTCCTTGCCTTTTCAAAAAATAAAAATTTTTTTCAGGAAGGCACTTGGCATAAGCACAATTTCCGTGTATTGTGTTTGTGGAATTAAATGGGCAATTAGTTTAGTTTCTTGAGATCTTATTGTCAAATTAAATCTCTTTTACTTTTGTTTTACACTTCGTTGTAGATATTAAAAAATGTTTGCAATCAATGTCAAACAATATCTATCCACTGTGCATGTATCGCGCTTATAAGTTCTATACTATATATTGTACAAAACACGCATACAGACGTCAAATAGTTAAAAAAAAACACAAAAACAAAAAACTCATTTCATCATAAACAGCTGTGCCAGAAAAAGGGTTAAACGTAACAGTTCAAACGCCTTGTTAAGGTTGCGTTGTAGCTGTTTGCTACTTTTATCAAAGAAAACGAACAACAACCTAACGAAGTACCTGAATGATAACAGGCATGCAACTCTAAGCAACCACCTTTCAACGCGCACTCTCTCTCTCTCACTTTCTCTCTTTAGCACATGGGCAATGGCAGTACGCAGCATGCGCGCTCATTTACACTAACTCACATAGTTGCCATTAGTTTCCACCCGAGTCGACAGCGTCGGCCATTGAAGCAGCATCGAAGCCACTTGCTGCAGCCATTCGACGAGAGGCGATGATGGTGTCTTGTTGTCAGTTGTTTGTTGTTGCTTACAGAAATACACTGCGCAGCGAAAAGCAAAAGGTAAACAGGCTGTTGTCGGCCGGACGCGCAGAAAAAAGAAACAGAAACTAAAAAACGGAATGTGAAATATTCACCACGCTTGTTGTTGTTGTTGTTTGGCTTGCTTATAGGGTTAATTTAAATTCAGGCTGCCTGCCTCCACAGTAGGTAGCTTGTTATTTTTTTTTTATAAGTTGCACACGGAACTCAAGTGGCGAATCGACAACTTACAAAGTAGCTGTTCCATTGAAGAATATTTGCATGAAATATGTTTTTCTTTTGTTTATTGCGTTAAAAGACAAATAGCATTTTCTTTTTTTTATTTATGTAGGCAAAAAGGGCTATAAGAGGATGGGCATTAAAAGCAAAAACTATTTGGATATAAATTTCAAGTTAAATTAAGAAATATCTATATAAAATTATTTATTTCTGTCTAATCTATATCACTGATGAAGTCGCTTGACTCTTTTTATCTAACACACTGGCTTAGAATTACACTCGCAATAAAATGAAATCAGTTTTTAACGGTATTGCCATTAAAAGAAAACAAGTAACATTCGTATTGGAATTTAATAGACGTATTAAATGCCGCCACACAAAGCGCGACGGCGGCACCGTAGAGTGCCTATGTGTAAACTTACATGGATATCATTTTTTTTTCTTTTCTGTTCGCACTTACAAATTTGTTTTGTTGTTGCTTGTACTCTATTGGTGAAATTAATTTTAAAACATAAAACGAATTTTTTTTCAAAACCTAGAAAAGCCTTGCCACTGATTAGCACAGTTTTGTTTGCCAAAAAATAATAATAATTGTAATAATAATAAACATAACAGCATGCTTCTGTTATATAATGATAAAGTATATACTATGCTGTGCACTTAAAAAGTTACACTGGATTTTCACTTGATTTTCACATATTTTACTTCCTTGAATAAATACCAAAGTTTATCATGTTAATTCAAATTTGGCTGCTTATCTCAAATTTATTTATATTTTTATAAACTAAACTTAGATTTTGTTTGGAGTTGTTGCTTTGGTTAGCAGAGATACATTTTCCAGCAGACTATGCTATTTCGTTTAGCTGATGTTATATTTTCCTGTGTAATTTCTAAACAACAAATTATAAATAACATTGGAAGCAATTGCGGTTCAACTACGTAGAAACATTGTATATACATTTTTCCTTCAATGTTTAAAATAAACGATGTTTTCCTTGTTAGTACAAAACTTGAAGCATTTTCTTAACTTAACGGTATAAAATTTAGATACATTACAACTCCTGAGACCTTGAAACACTAACCGAAACATAAAAAAGCAAAAAAACGAACGAAATTAATTGTCGTCAAAATCTAAATTATATTTGAATTTTTTACAAATGCGTGATGCTTGATTTTACTGTCGGTTGTTTTATGCAAGCATAGCAATAAATAAATTAAATGAAAATCAGGAAAACTTTAACAATTTTCGTCAAATGCACGCGCGTATCTACTGATGTAACTAAAACTATATTTTGACCTAAGAGCAAATAGAAAAGCAGAAAATAAGAAAAACAAGATTGATTTGTTTTCATTAGCTTCGCAGTTTTCATAGAAAATTCGGCATTTGTGTGGTATAACAAAAACTAGCTTAGCTCAGTTCCCTTGGTAAATAATTTTTTTTTTTTATTTCTTCTTTTCTTTTGCTTTTTGTATTTTCAGTCCAGCACAATTGTCTCCGTTTGGGTTTATCTTTTGGGGGATTAATACCAAGTGATGGCAGCTTGCCAAGTTGCAGGCGGAATGTACAGACCGAGAAAATTCTTATATTTTTTTTCTTTTCAATGAATTATTTTTACCAAACTGAAAAAAAAAAAAAACAAAGAAGAAGAATCAAGCTAAAATAAGTAAACAAAAATAGCTGTACAGACTGAGGAAAGGGAACAAGAGTAAGCAGTTTGTAGCCAATTTGCTGTGGTTCATCAATATGGCACGCCACGAACAGACAGCAACATCAGCATCAGCCTCAGCAGCAGCATCAATGGCACTCTCTATACTGCCACCCGTCATTGCCACCTAACCATTCCTGAAGTGCTCTTTTTAACATTTTAACTTTCGACCTCAAGCAATCCGCCGTCAACATGTTGACTTTTGTCTTTCTCTTGTGCGAGTATCGGTTTGCGCCAAGGCTGCCTCCGCTCGAGGATGGCAACCGACGCCTTGGCTAAGTGGTTGCTGGCTGCACGTAACTATTTTGCTTTTTCTTGTTTTTCTATAAACAAACAAACGGAAAATAAGAAAAGGCCGAGGAGAAACATGTAATATAAAAAATAGAAGAAATATGTGCATAAATTTAAACAAAGTCAATTTTCTTCTGCCGTACGTACGTCACATTCTCTTTTTAGTTGCTTGCTTGGTTTTTGTATGTATTTTTTGCCTCCTTCTGCTGTTTTCTTTTTATTTTTTACTTGATATGTACGCTCACTTATTGTGTGTCTTGCTTCATTTTGTTTCGTTTGTTTTGGTGTTTTTTCCTTCATTTACTATGCTCCTCTAGATTTAATTTTTTTTTGTCACTTTGTTATTTATGCACTGTTCTGGCGTTGGCGCTACATGTTGTGTCTCCCCCCGTGCAGTCTTTCGCTTCTTACTCTGCCAATCATTCTGCTTTAGTTGCTGCTGCTGCTTAATGAGTCCGTTCATCTTGGTTGTTGTTCGCGTTCGTTGCGCATTTAAATGCTAATGAATGCAACACGAAGCGTATAAACTTTGTGCGCAAAGAGCTTTGCGGGCGACTTGCTTTTATCAAGACTCACTCCTCATTTGCTACATTCGTATACTCAGTCAGCCGTACACTTGTTATATGTCAGAGCGATGTTTTTCTGATTTTGATTTGGGTTTGGTTTTGATTGTTTCATTTGCTGGTGTATGTGTGTGTTTTGTGTAGAGGTCAATAGAAATTTATGAGGTTCGATGTTAACACAGACTGATTACAAATGATGTGTTTTTGCTGCTTCTTCTTCCTCGTCTTCGTTTTCTTGGCTTTTGGTCAGGCCGTTACATACGTTGTGCTTATGTGAGATTATTTAACACTTGCTGTGGATTTAGTTTCTTATTGGCTACATTCGGGGGTCATGCTTATTTGGGATAAGCCGCGATTGCTAAAATGTATGGGTATGGCATTTGATGTTATAATTGAAGACGGCATCTGATTCGCTGCTAAATTGAAGTATGCGCATACCAATTTGTTGTTGTTTCTATGTGGGACTTAGCTGTTGGGATTATAAGAATGGCATATGTGTCAGTGAGTTTATCAGAACAGATTACATAAAATTTGATTTCAAGAATGGTGTGCCTAAAGTAGGTGTTCCCGAAGTAAAGGACCTCTTAAAGTTTCAATTGCATAACAAACTGTATTCTTGAATTCGTAAATTTATCAGTAGCGCATATCTACCTCAGAGAATTAGGCAGAACAACTCAAATTGTTCAGCACATGCAACGGTGCTTAGAGTTTCCGATTGGCCCCTCTCTTTGCATGAGTTTGCAATTGAACAAGGGATACCTGCATGGTAACAGTGGCTTATATATTTCAAAGAAAAACAGATTAAATACTTTTTCTTAAAGAGGATGAAAGTGATTTAAATTCGATTATACGAAGCAATAAAATGATTTTATATGATAGAAAACAAGTTATTTCTTAGCTTTGAACATACTTGTATATATTGTCATCTTTACTTTTCAGAGTGGAACATATTTAGCAGTTAACATTTTTTGTTGTTGCTTGAACAACTATGTTACAATTTAGTTTTTATTAGATGATCAACTTCCCATAAGTCGTTGCAAGCGAAATTGTAGTTAAATGGAAATTAATTTCAGGATACTTTGTGAAAAATGTTTAATGGATTATATTTGAAAGTTGAAAATTTATCTTGCCTATGTACCAGGAATGGAATTTAATTAAATGAAATCATTTGAAATTCAAATTCAATGGCTGAAATGATGAATAATAAATGTAATAAATCGTAATAAAAACTTAAAGTCAGGCTATTTGAAGGTATACAGACGGTATCTATTATACACAATCAAACAATCAATACTACTAGCAAAGTAAAAAAGAAACAGTAATAAACGGGAAATTGCTTAATAAAATTGTATTTTATCTTAGACTGAGATATTCAGAGATTCTGCAAATCTATTGATTGAACGGGAATGTAAAATATTAATATTATTGATCAAATGTCTGCCCCAAATACAGAAGTTTCAGCATATAAGCAAATTATCATTCTGCGGCTGTCCAATTTTTATTTGGCAATTACAAAAACATACCTTAGAAAAAAAAAAATCAAAATACGTCAACTTATCGTGGCCATTATCTAAATTGCTCGATATTAGACTGGAATGCAGGCGGAGACGACGTATTAAATGGCCCTTACATTTTTGTCTGCCGCAATTCCGCTGGAGCACAAAAAATCGGTATACAAAGTCTCAAGACTACACCTAGCGGCTAAAATGCAAACTAAAATTCCATTAAGAAAATTTATCCTTACGACTTGCAGCTGCTGAGTGGCAGAACACAATTTCAATGAGAATCTGAACAAGTCGGCATAAAAATATCGAATAAGTAGGTGTGTATCTACGCAGGTATCTCCGCTTATTATAAAGATGCACTGGCAACAGATTTTGCGCCGCAGTTTCCCGCTAGATGTCGCCCAATGGGCAAATCGAATTTATCTGTACAAATAAACAAAAAAAAAAAGCAAACATCACTTCAATCAGAACACAACAAAAAACTAGTAAGCCGAGACTAAATATTGAGCGAAAAAAATATGCACATAAAATTCATCTGCGCGATGACGGCCATGTTGAATTTATCTAAGGCGCAAGTGTAACTTAACGTGTATCTTTAAGATACACAAAGCTTGAAGAGCTTAGCTGACATGCCTTTGCACTTTAACGCACGCGCTGCTGTTAGCTCGTATTCTTGCATACACATACACAAACAACATTACTACTCAGCATGCCACGCCTATCCAAGTCCAACAACAGCATACACACAACTGCTTAGTTTGCACAAAGAAGCCAACATCAAGAGCGAGTGAGCAAGCGAGCGAGTGTAACTGTGTGCGTCTTCCATCATCGCTACCATGGCTGCTTTAGTGTTGGTGATTGTGTTTGGTTTCTCCGCGTTCTCAAACTTCGTTATCTACTGCTTTGCCGTGTATTTTCAATTGCGCTCACACGCACACTCACACACTTACACGCTAGTCGTCATGGTTACTAGCAACCATGTGGTTGTGTGTAGTTAACGATACCATCATGGTGTATTTTTTTGGGAGTCGCGACTCGTTTTCGTTTCATACTTTAGTGTTTTACACTCCATGCGCGTAGAGCATTCTATGAGAATTTTTTCACATGCACGCTTGCTTATTTTATTAATAACAGTTGAGTTTGTTTTGTTTAATTTTTATAATTTGGCATGCGCTGTTTGAATTTACATTTCTTTATGTCGGGTTTTTAGACTTCCGTTTATTTATGCTAATGTTTTTAAATTTGTAATTGTTTACACTTATGCGCCTTGGCTACTGTTTGTGTGTGCTTTAATTTACCGTCGGCTCAGCGTTGCTTCATCAGCTGAAAAATTTATGCAGTTGCCTGTCGCGATGACGTACAATAAAAATAACATTGCCAATTAATTGCTCAATTAGTAATTTGTAGCTAATTAAAACTTTTTTCGCTGTCTGCGTGTGTCCAGCATGGGTTTGTCTCTCATTTTCATTAAAGCACTACACATTTGAAAAGAAAAAAAATATGTGAGCGACGTGGCAATTAACTGCTTTAATTTATTTACATTTTAAAGGAAATTCACTGTACAATAATGAAACATGACCTAATGTGTGTTATTTACTCATCTGAGTTACACTACTTTGTATTTGCCGGACAAATTGTTTATTTAAAATGAACTTATAAAATACTATTAATGGTCGTCTAATGATTTAACGAGATTCAGTTTGAAACTTTCTAATGATTTTATGTAACTGTAAAATGAAGGCAACGGTTTTTAGGTGTCTAGACAACTTTATTTACAGACTTAGTTGTTGTTGATAACATGATTTGTATTGCATAAGAACTTTAGTGAGCATAAATTTTGTTTGAAATTGGATATCTACAAAATATTTGACAGTAGTAGTATATATATATTTTTCTGTATTTTATTAGCTGTAAACCAGTTTTTAAAACATATTCAGATTGTTTAGAGAAAAATAAGTTCTTTACATAGACGGAATTGAACCCTGACCAGTTGAAATTTAGCCACACCTAGTTACCCTTTTTCTATGAATACACTATTTTGTTGTCAAAGAAAAGTTTTACAATTATTGATACATTTGTTTATGGCACCTCAGAAACTGCCAAGACTAATCCATTATCATAGTCACTCGAAACTTGTATATGCCGCATAGCCTCATGATATTCATAAACAAATTTATTTATTTTTGCGTGTTTCTTTTCTCTATTTGTTTTTTACAAGGAACCAAACTTATCAGCACTTAAGTAATTTGTGTGAAAAGTTTGTTCTCAGTCTGATAAAAATGTTGCAATAATGTTGAAAACTTTTAATGAGATATGTCTGCCGTACTACTGAACAAAAACTTATGCATACAATTTGAACATATTTATTCCATAAAGGACCGAGACACGGGCAGGAACAGGAACAGTGACAGGATATTGACACTGCTTTTAGGCAACTTGATATTTTTTTCGCATTTGCGTTGTGCCGTGTCAAGTTTCACGAGAAATGTGAAAAGTTTTGCAGAACAGCAAACCAAGCGGCAAACTTCATTTCACTTGTGTCGAGGAATATGAGAGTCAGGGTGACTAGAAGGCAGGCGGAAAGAGAGGTAAGAGAACGAGGAGCATGCATACGTTGTGGCATAAGTTGTAGCCAAAGTAAATCTGTTTGAGTGGCATGAATCGCGTTCGCTTTGAATTGGCCACAAGCGCCACATGTCACAGTGTAAGTCAAATTGTTGTACGCTACAAATTTCATAATAAGAAAAAGAATAGAAGTTGCAATCGACAACGGCAATGGCAACGACAGAGCTGAGCTAAGATCCAGAGAAGCTTGGCCAAGGCAACCAATGCTACTGAAAAATGATTTCTTCTGATTGTTTCTGTTGTTGTTGCTGCTGTGGTTGTTGTTGTTGTTGGCTTATGCAGTTTGGCAATAAGCTGTGGCAAGTTGAGTGAGCAGTTAGGACAGGATTTGGTTGCATGTGCTCGTGTCTTTCCATACAGCGAACTCCTACATGGGTTAGGTTTGTGTAGTGGGCGACTGGTGGCTGGTGGCTGTTGGCCGGTGTGTGGGTGGACATTTATGCTAGCCGATATATGATGATTTTGTAGCAACGTTGTACGTGGCTGCTGCCCATTTTTAGTAAAGCTATTTCCCTTTTTTTCTTATATTTTTTTTTTCCATTTGTTTCGTTTGTTTATTTGCGCTTTCATTTCTTGCATTGCTATGAAGCGAAATAAGCTAAGTCAACTTATTCAGTCAGCCGATGCAAGAACGTGAGCCCCAAAATTATTATTTGCTATTTGCTTTTTCGTTTTTATGTTTTAGTTTAGTTTTGTTTTTCTTTTGCTATTTTGCTTTATTTGCGTTTTGTTTGTTTCTATTTTGGCTATTGTTTAAAATTTATGAATGTTGCTTTGCTGCTTCGTGCTATGTCATGTAAAGGCAAAGTTTACTTTGTCTTGCCACAAATGGCAGCCGGCGCAAAAAGCAAACTTTTAGCTTATCTTAGAGTGCTACCTTATTGAAATTGTAACACAGGCAGAAGCGCACTTTATACATTTTTTGCGATATCCTTAGCTAATGCATGCTGCTAAACATAATCTATGGTATAATTACCTTAACTTGGGAGTGTGTCTGAAACTGCACCCTGGCAGCGTCACTTTGCATGGCATGTTTCAAATAAGTACAAACTGGCATAAAGACAAGCTGACTCAAGCACGAGCCACACATATGATCGCAAATAACGTAAAAACTTTTGCCTTTATTTTCAGTTTCCTTTATTTTATATTTTTTTGCTTGGCTTTTATTCAAATTTAATAACCGCAACAGATTGCCACATCGGTATTGTGCGGGCTACTATGCGCTGTCATTAGTTTGCATGTGTTATCGCTTTAATTATTTGTTGCAATAAACGTAATGAATTTTTCGCCACCTCAATAACCCAGCACACTCCAGCATCTCAACGCCTTAGAACCTCGCCTACGAACCCCAATGCCAAGCGCATTGTCACGTTATGTCGTTTTGCCACGTTCAAAGCTTGGTTTCATCAAACTGATGTCACTTGAGTGTCACCTTATTTGACTTGTCCCTAGCAATTTCCTCTTTCTTCCATGTTTTTTTTCTTACCGTCTTGTCTTCATTTACTTTTTTAATAAAATACTTTTATCCGAAAACTTTGTGACAAACACTTTGACTGACAATACTTTCGTCATTTTGACACTTTCGTAATTATTTTGCCAGCAGCAGTTACGTGTGCGGCGTCTGCCTTCTAGTGCAGTGTGGAGTGGAGAAGTGTAGTGTAGCATGAGGCGGCATATTGACACAATTCAAAGTTTGGTAGCTGCGCGGCGAAAAAACTTTTTCAATGTTTTTGCTGCACTGTGCTATAAAACTTGTCGCACGGTTATCGGGTAATAAATTTGGATAATATGCCAGGAACACACACTCACACTCACATGCGTGTAGAACGGAAAATGCATGTGGTAATGAATTAGACATGCCCACAGTCTCCAAATGTGAGTTTGAACGCACAAAGTGGCATCCAGGATTCGGCTGTTCCTGTGTGTGTCTGCGAGTGCATATAAAACCGATGTTTAATGCAGTTCTTTATTACATCCAGCCCATTGTCCTGCCAACGTCCGAGCCATGCCTAGTTGCCCTGCTCCTGCTCTTATTTTATTTGTTAATTTTTTGTTTTTGTTTCTTTACTTGCTGCGGACTGACACGATGGCGGCGTTATATACTTTTCACGTTTCGCTTATCCGCAACGGAGTGTAGTAAATTTACATGTATTATGAACACGAATTAAGTTAAAAACTTTATTTGTGAATTAAACGTGAAATGAATTAACGTGACTTAAATATACGCCTCATACTACAATACCCATGGCTACAGTAGCTCTCTGCTGCCCACTCCCCTGAACACACGCTGAGGATTTGATTCACCATAGCACTCAGCACTCGGTACTCGCGTAGAGTTGCGAGTTATTTGCATAGAGAACAACGCCAAAGCCATGGATTTTATTTATTTTTTTCGCTTTTCATTTATTTGTTTTTTTTTTTTATTCCTTATTGTTTCTGTTTGTTAGTGTAATGGCTGTTGCTGTTGTTGTTTTAATGTAGTTGTTTTACATACTCGTTTATTATTCTTATGATAAAATGGCAAATATGCATAAATAACTTAACTTAATGATGCAATGGCATTTATAATAATTTCTGCATTTTGAATTATGTAAATCTTTGGCATTAAGCCAAGAACTTATTGCAAAAATAAACAGTAAGAATATAATATATACTAAAGAACAGAAGTCGGCGTCTTTGATGTAGGCTTAAATTAACAGCTGAATAAGTTTTAAGGCTTATTTTGGAGCGCTAATGTAAGCGCAGGCTGGCACTGACGTGTATTTCATTTTCATTTTTATTTTCAATTGACTCACTCCTCTTAGACATTTAGAGTTTTTAGTTTTTGTAGATTCACCCCTTTTCATTTAATTACAAAATTACGTAAACTAGTTTAGAAAATAATTTTAGGCAATACGTACATTACAATTTAAAATTCAGTAGCCTGCAAATGTTTTAAATAAATGTGCAGCCAAAATACACCTCGATCCTTACCTCTACCTATACTCGCCTTTCTTGACCTCTTGTATTTAATAATCGATTTTTTTTTTTTACTATAAAATGAAAAAATCCAAAATCTTATCTCATGATATGATCTGTGTGTTTAATAAATGAAAATAAACGAAAAATATTACCATTAAAATGCGAAAATGATACAGCATGCGAGGTTAGCAGTGACAAGACAGCTTACTAATAGACATTTGGCTATAAAACTTGCGGTGGGCTCTTTTCCTGTCACAATATATGAATGTAAGTCTGTTGCCTAAATTTGTGGTATATTCGGTAGTGCATCACTTCTTATTTTAAAAAAAAATATACTTGATCCTTGTGTTACTTGGTTCCTGTTGAAAGCAAGCTGATTTGGTTTCACTTTGTATCATTATCAAATGCTTGGCAGAGTCTTGTTAGGTTTGTCGAAACATAGACCTTGAATTGGATTTACACACTTTCTACAACATATATGAAGCATAATTGCTATGTCAAAAGAAAAAAAAAAAGAAAGTTAAAAATAACCCTTAATGTAATAAATTCTGCTTACTAAATCTGAAACATTTGCCAGCATTGAAAAATCATGTCCTTGAGTTTAAATCAACTAAAACGATACTAATACACTACGGCTCGTTAAAGGACTAAAGATATAACAGTAACAACGACAATATTTACTGCGTAAAAGGGTTAGGCAACAGGAGCGCAGACACACATCAAGGGCCTAGGCCAAAGTCATTAACAAAAATGGCAAAGACAAACCTAATACGCGCCTGTGTAACCGCTCATCTAACATTTCCCTTTTATTCTTTTCTTCTTTCTTTTTTGTTTGCTCTGCAGTTTTACTAAACGCCTACGCAAACGGATTACACTGCTTTTTGTTTTTGTGTTTGTTGTATGCTGTTCTTGACAAAAATTTCTCATGCAGCAAATTGTCGTAGCGGCACAGCGGCCGTAAATGCCAAACAACCAACATAAAACAATAAAAAAAGCAGCAAGTAAACAAAAAGAAGAAGTGACTGGATTTGAAGTTGCTGTTGTTGTAGTTGCCCTTATTGACGTAGCTGAAGGTGAAGGTGTAAGTGATGCTGTAATTACGCACATAA
The DNA here is from genome assembly GCA_037044495.1 of Stegana nigrithorax. Lineage (NCBI taxonomy): Eukaryota > Metazoa > Arthropoda > Insecta > Diptera > Drosophilidae > Stegana > Stegana nigrithorax. The sequence continues at coordinate 216,365 of JBAMBQ010004802.1, read as the reverse complement.
AAAAGGCAGCACACAAGAAGAAGAAGAAGACAACAACAACAAAAGAACGAAAAACAACAAAAGCAGCAACAAGAGTTCACTGAGAATGAAAGCCAAACTTTAAATTTGCCTAGGGGCAAGGGTTCAATTACCTTACTCACGCGCCTCTTTGCTGCAGTCCGCTCTCCTTCTGCACCTAACGATAATCGCCGGCACAGTCGGATTCGTCAAAAACTATTTGCAGCATTTGCCGATCATTCTCTGCATTACCAGCAGATAGTATCTCTGTACTCTGTATCTCGCATTGCTGTGCTTGCTCTTGTTGTTGTGGTTATAGTTATTGTTGTTGCTGTCGTGGTTTTATGACACCGTTTATGCCGTTGCGCGTCTTATGTGCTGCGTTGCTCTTCTTTCTAATACCTCGCTGAAGTAGTATGCCGCGCTCTGTGACACTCTATGTATGAAAAGCATTTGTTGTTGCTTTTTTTTACTGACTTGAAGGCCAACAAAAAAGCAGAAAAAGGCCAAGAAAAAGTGAGAGTCATTAAAAATTTTTACTACCGCTCAAGGTCGTCGTTTTTAGTGTTTTAATGTAGCTGTTGCTGCTGCTTGCTATCTATTCTGCTCTCTATGCCTAAGAACAGTCAATGGCAGCACGTATGACTTATGGACCAGAGAGTTCATTTATAATTGAATATTTTTTGCAATATATTTTTGCATTGCATTCTTGCTATTTGCTGATTTGAGTTGGGCAAATGAACCCTATTTGCCAACATATTATTAATGCTAAAACCCATAGAGTATGCAGCAATCAAAGCTAAAACATTCATGAGCGCAAATTACACACGTTGCTTATGCTGCGTTGGGATACGTTACGGTTTAGTTTTCCATAGTGCAGCTGAGTAAGTAAGTACTTTTGGCAGCCCGACAGACTGCGATGGCGATTGAGTAAGACGCATTGGCTTTTTGAGCAGCAGGTTATGCGTACATTTGCCTGGACATTTATATACGTTTCATTTTGGGAGCAATGTACTTTTCATTTTTTATTATTTGCCATTTTCTATGTGCTTTTTTTTTTTTTTTTGCTTCTTGTTTTTACGGTGGCATTTCTCTTCGAAAATTATTTTCCGTTGCATGTGTCGAATTATCGACACCTTCTGCAAGCAGTTGAAACAAATCGAAAACATTTCGTTTATTTGCCAGCATGGTATGTCATGGTTTGGCATGTCATGGATGGGCGTGGGGTTGACTACTGGACACATGTACACCATCTAGCATCTGTGAGCTGATTCTACGTCGCATTGGCAGCCAGCATGTAGTGAAAGTTAGACTGTGTGTTGTTGATGGGGAATGCGTACAACATGTCGGGAATTTGCTCTGCATTAGTTTTGTATGCATTGCTGGATTTGCCAGTTAGCTCTTGGCTGCTGGCTGTGAGTTGAATTTCCAGTTTGTGCATTTTGAATTTTATACATTTTCTCAACTTGAAATCCATTGCGTGTAATTGAAATGGGAAACTGAGAAAATGAGCAGAATCGTTGCGCATAATCAAATCAATTTCAAGCTAGAAAAGATTCAGCTCACGAACTCATTTCACATACAAGCGTTGCGATATTTATTCGATATTGATAAATGTGAAAATGCAGATTTGCTGAATATATTGGGATTTGATAGAAAATCAAAAAACAACTGTGAAAGAACTTGTTTAAACGAAACATTCCGATGCGGATTTAAAGTTTTTTTTAACTGATTTGCAATAAATTCTGCGCAGCGTATAGTATCATACCGTTTTATGGCTACAAATTAAAACGTTATATATTAATAGATTTTAATCGCATTAATTAACTGAAAATCGTTTTAATATTTATTTATTGACTTTTGTATATCAACATTAATATGATAAACAATTTTTTTTTTTGCATTTTGCTGCCTAACCCAATTTTGTATATCTTGATATGGTTTTTATTTATTTAATAATTGAAATATGCGTTATGTTAATTAATTTATGCAAATTTGTGTATTAAATATTTATATTGTTAATAATTTCATTTTGTTGCTATGGCTTAATTTTGCTTTAGTTGTGTTTATAAATATTTTATTATACTTTTGTTTTCATTTTTCTTAATTCTTAGTTTTTAATTTTAATTTATTTCATATTTTTTCCATTGAAGTGTATGTGATACTGCGATCTATTAATAGATATTATTTTAGATTTTCGTGATAGTTTTTTAAATATTTTTATAAAAGTTTATGAATTCTATTTCTTTGAATTTTAATTTGGTTATTTTACTTAATGCACTCATGTGCACTATATACTTAATAAGTCTATTTCACAAATTATTTTGAACTTGTTGAATGTTCAATGAAATAGATTTTTTTTTCATATCTTTAAATAATATACTAGTAAACCCGGGAAGACGTTGTTCTGCTACAGACCGCTTTTTATGTTTCAAATTAAACAGTTTTGGTAGAATTTTTCAGGTCAGTTGGTAGAAAATTTGGTTTGGTCATGGCAACACTGGTCATGATTTCATCTCTTATTGTATTTCGCAAACAACCAAGTCGTCCACCGCCAAAATCCGTGTCATTATAAAAATGTACATAAGTAAATAAAAATGTACATAAATAACACAACAGCGAAACAAAAAAGAAATCTAAAAAAAAGTCAACTTTGAGCATGGATGTGTGTAAAAGGCTCACAAAGTAAAGTTAGTGAAGTGCCAGCAGTAACTCATCAGCTGATGGAATCGAACGTGAAGTCTGCAAAGTCAAATAATGACAAAACACAACACAACCCTGTAATCTGATTTTGTATTCCACGGATTTGCAATAATATAACTCACTCAACTTACAGCGCAAGCAAAAGAGCGTAATCAATGCTCAATGCGACAGAAAAGAGCATAAGCACTTTTTTTTGTGAGTATAATGTGAGTATACAATTGTGAGTATAATGTGTTACGAAATGTATAAGCAGTGGATACAGCCATATTAATTAATTGATTACGGCCGTATTTACCAACCAATATTGATAAAAACTATCCTATCTCTTAAGTTGGAACCACCCTACATCCACAAAATTTCATTGAAATCGGTTGGGGGCTTCAGAGATTAGCGTAAGGGAACATTGTGACACGAATTTTATAGATTATTAAGACTGAGCGAATTTATGTATAAACTATTTACTCAAACTTATAATTATTTAAATTTTGCTCCAAATCGACACAGAGTGCTTAAAGTAAGAGAAATATTTCGTACCAAAGAGAGTTGTTTGCATGGTAGTGTTGTCACCATCATGGAGAGATGTCAAATTGCAATTGAGCAATGCTCAACACACAGGGTGAATCAATGCAACTTTATACGTTTCTGAAATTTTTGTTAATTTATTTTAGTATTTTAAAAATTTATAAAGAAAATATTTATAATTAAATATTATATATAAAATAAAATTTCTTTAAATTATATTAAGTTTTATTATTCCTATATAATTTATAGCCTTTAGATTCAAAAAATCGGCTAAATAGGCTTAGTTAGCCGCTCATACAAAAGTGATTAAAAAATTAACTTTTATTAATGGAACATTTACAAAAAAGAAACATTTCTAAAAAAGAAACAATAGAACAAAAAAAAAAAAAAAAAAAAACAAACTCATTAACAAGTGAAAAACATTTGGTTTTAGAAAAATATTATTTAAAAATGTAAATCGAATTAATAAGATTATAACAGTCATAGCATCAGCAAATGGTGAAATTAAATGAGAAAGAAATAAGATAAAAAATTCTTAAAGCTAACTGCGTTCTAAATTTTTTTTAAGTGTTTCAAACATTTACGATTAAAAAAAATGAGCCCAATAATTGTTTATTTGTTTAAATAGTCCATAAATAAAATTTCATTAATATTATTATGCTTTATGGAACAAAGCAACGCAAACCCTGCCAATCTTTGCATAGAGCATTTCCATAAATTGACTATCTTGCAGAAGTGCAAGAAAACTTAGGGGGAAGTGTGCTGGAATTCCCGCTCCAGTCTCTTATACTTCTAACTGATCCGCTGAGTTTCAGAAACAGACCACACGAATACCGTTTTAAGAAGTCAAATACATTTTACTACTGTGACGCTTACTAAAGTCTTAATCAGCACACAAAATACACTAAACTAAAACTCAATGCATGCGAAAATACAATTTACAATATATAAAATATGGAATTAACCTGAAATGCTTACGAGAATATTCCAACATGCGATAAATTAAGCAAAAGAAGAACTGCAACTACAAAAAGAAAAAAAAAACATCGAATGTGACTTAAGCACTTGGGAGGGAAATGTCACGACTGCCATCGTTTTCAACATGGCTTCATCATCATCGACATCGTCATCGCCATAGTCATGGTCATCATCGTCTTTATCATTACCTAAATTATCATTGGTGGAGAATGCGGCTTGTAATGTCTTTCTGCTGATGCCGAAGGCGCACAAATCAAAAGATTAACAAAACGAAAGCTCACTGCCATCGACGACGTTGTCAAAAGAGATATCCGCATACGTGTGCAGCTTGGATGGCGTGTATGGCTGTCAAGAGCACATAAATATGTCGACGATCAAATGGCGGCGACGACAGCGCCCGGGACGGGGAGCCGCCCATGGCGAAGTGGCAACCACTTAATTCGCCATAAGAGCAAACTCAAGTATTGATGATGATGATAATTTCAATGATGAAACGGTTGACGATGACGATGTCGATAATGTAAGCATCTTTGCGTTGGTGGCAGCCAGAGTCTCTATACCTCACTTTACCGCATGTCGTTTCGGTTTGTTTCGCTTTGCCTTGATTTGATTTCGTTTGGTTTTAGTTTGCCGTGCGTTTGCATTCTGTCTGATTGGCAAACCGGCAGCGTGTCATAAATCGTGTTTCGCATGCAAAACTAACTAATGGAAAAGTTTCCCGCTTAGCAGCAGGCTAAGTGCATTTTCGCGCATTAAATAACTCCAGCACCCGAACACCCCACCAGTCGTTTACTTTTTTGGCCATGGTTTGGTTTGTTTTTTTTTAGGCGATAATTTTGGGAAATGGTCCCTTTTTTTTGCTTCGCTTTTTGTTTCTTTTTTTTTTTTTGCGTGTAAATGCAAATTTGCTGTAATGAGTTACATGTTTCAGTGGTTGGGTACGCGCTTGGTTGGTAGGTTGGATGCGTGCATGCATTGAGTAGCAGCACCAGCAGCAATGGCAGCAGCTTCTTATAGCTGGAAAATTTTCTAACCTATACAACTAATAATATTTCAGTCACTTCTCGTTGAGGAGTTTGGTGTGATTAGTGCACTGTGAAAATTTTTTGTGTTAAATAAGGAGCATGGAAATTTATTTGCAGTATTCGCCTGCTTAATGTTTACTTGGTTTAAGATTAACTGAAATAGTGCTGACTTTGTATCGCAACCGCTTACAATTCCATGATGATGGAATTATATAAAAAATTATAAATTGTCAAATGCATGTTTATAACTCAGTCCTGACTGCTTTGTAATTATCTTTTTATTGTTAATTATATATGATTTTATATGCTATTATACTTTTCGATCTTTTCTCCCAGTGCAACGTATGCGTACATTTGTTTCTAATAACGTTTCGCTTCGTAAATTTTTTTCAGCAAATTTGAATATGACTTGGTTGGCTTGGCTTGGAATTATCTAAAGCAACCAACAAGCAACAACAATTTACGAAGCTCGACGTGCGTTGAGGGTGAATGACGAAAAAAAACAAAAGAAACGAAAAAGCAAACAAAAAAGCAACATGGCAATGGCACACTGTGTCCTCTCTCTTGTCTACGTATCTGTGGCTGTGCGTGTTGCTTAATGGTGGTGGAAAATTGTTCAGCTGGCTACAATCCAACTATACCATGTATTTTACCTTACCGACGATTGCGAACTGTAACTACCACCAACAACACTCCCACTTCCCCCGCCATTCACTCGCCTCTGCCATTGCCATTGGCACTGACGCTGGCGCTGCTGTAAGTAGACAAACGGCAGCTTAGCAATAACAACAACAACAGCAATCGTTAGTTGCACGTTGTCTGCCTTCTGCAGCGAATATCCTGCGAACCACACCGAATTCAACTCGACTCAACACAACGGAACTGAACTGAACTCTTTTTCGCTTGCCCGTGTCTGCCGCACTGACGAACGTCCGTTGCTACGTCTTCGGCGGCTTTGTCGTCGTCGTTTTAAGCGTTGCGCCATTTGTTCAATTTGCAGCCATGGGATCCTCCTCATTGTTGTCGTCTGTGCCAAAATGCGTCTGGGTCTGTTATTAATTTTGTTTTTGGTTTTTTATTTTTCATTTTATGTTTTTTTTCTGTTGTTTTTGTTTTAGTTTGTATTTGTATTTTCTTGACTGCTGCTGTTGCTGCAACGTTTAACGTCAATTGCTATTGTTTGCTGTGTTGTTGTTGTTGTTGCTATTGTTGCTGGCTGCGTTTCATTAATTAACTGAAATGGTCTCAAGAAGGAGATTTGCACGTTACAACAATGAATTATTTATATAAAATTTGTCTGGGATTTTTTGATTTATCTGCTGTTTTGATTTGATTTAGTTTGTCGTTGTTGTTTTTCTTTAATAATAAGATAGTTGCTTATTGCTGTTGCTGCTGATATAGTTATAGAAATAAATCTGATTCATTTCAATATTTATATAAAAAACAATGCAGCATGTTGCCTTTAAGGTATTTCTGTCAAGTTTTATGTTGAAAAATACGAAAGAAGGAAAAAAAAGTAAGTAAAAGTGAATTACCTGTATTGTTGCAAGTTCTCAAACCACGTAAAGTTTTTCTAATTCAGAATACGTAGTGAAACGATTCCATGAGCTCTCTCTGGCTGCGTTTATTGTTTGCTTCACTTGCGCTGTTATGCACGTTGCCGACTATGCGCCCTGGTGGCGGTGTGCGGTGGCTGCAGGAACATGAACACGTTCAGCATTAATTTTGTGCATATTAAATGCAGACATGGAAATCGCATTACTGCTGCATACCAAATTGGATTGTGCCAGACGTTTTTGAAAATATTTTATTAAATAAATGAACTTTGAATCCATGTTTTTCCTCCAAGTTCGTCGTCAGATTGATGTGTAAAGGGATATTCGTTAATTGCAGAAATCTAAGTAATAATTTAATGTGGTTTGACAATTATAATCCTTTCTTGTGAAAGTATATCTTTGTTTGCGTATCTCGTTCCGCCATTAGCAAATGCTATTATGCAAGTACCAGCTGGGTTTCAACTGATTGGGAGTTCAATGCCTGGAACTTTGCTCCCTCTGCATTCGTTTGCGTTAAGAGCTTGGTTTTGGCAGTCGCATGGTTAAGCAACTGTAAGCTCTGAAATAATGGGGGATGTTTGTCAAATCTTTTATAGTTTTTTTTTAACGGAAAATGTGTTCTCCGTACTAAAAAAACTAAGCACTTTAGCGGATATAACGCATAACAACATAGTTAATCGTCGTCCTATGCGAAGCTTAGTAAAGCACTATTCAGACATATCACTGGAACACAAATATCTGGGTCTATAAATATAAATTTCTATTCTGTAAAGGTTGTCTTTATAACTAAGTTATAACTATCGTCAGAAATTATTTTAGTTTATTCTCGGACACAATAAACGTAACTGATGAAGTATTTACACTCCTAATCTCCATTGTTTTATTAGTTTTTATTTTATTTTATATTTGTATGCGCACATATGTAAATAAGTACTAATATCTTAATTTTTCCTCTTCAATTCTGCTTTCAGGTGCGTACGTAAAATTATACAAGTATGAATATTTTTATAATACAATATATGCGAGTAACTGCGCGTAACTGTGCGTGTCGGCATCTGGGAAGGGAAACATAAATAAAGGTAAATAAACATACATAAACCAAACAAAGGGAAAAATCAATGAGATTCCCTATTGTATTTATGAAAATTGCTAACAATCAGACAGGATCAGACAGACACCAAAGATATGCGACGATATCAGACCAAACGTTGTGCAGAGATGACGCGGTCAAAGACTGACTGAGAGTAGACTAAATGTAAATAAAAATAAAATACACGCTAGCAACATAAATGACAGTAATATCAATAACAGGAACAACAACAACAACGACAAGAACAAGAATGTTATGAATCACGTTTTCGTAGCGTCAGAAAAGAAAACTAATGAAAAACAAGAAGAAGCAGAATGCCAGTGAACGCATCCAAATAACAAAAACCTGCTGAAGAAATAGAAGAGAATATGACAAAACCGAAAAAAGCAAAACGTATAATGCCAGCCATTTTGTTTAACAATGAAGTTAACAAAGCAGCATAACGCAAAACAACACAAACAACTGGAAGAAAATAACAAATATATAAAAAAAGGTAAAATCGATTTAAGTATTGAGTGCCCGAAAGAAAATGCAAAAGCAAAATCAGAGCCAAAAGCAAACCAAATCGAATTGAATCGCATCACATCCAAATGAATCGAAATGTATACGGCCGCGAGTCGAGACATTTATCAAAGCCTAATGCCGGAATGTCACATTCGAAGTGAATTTAAATGAGTGCCAGGCGACACAAACAACACGACAGAAACAACAACACTAACCAAGAACCAAACTATAGACAAAAACAATCAAAAACAAACAAAAAAAAACGCAAAACAACAAAAAAACAAAGGAAAAACAACAAAGTAGACAAACACTCACAGCCAGCAAAAGGCCCAATCGAGTAAATCGAAACAGTTGCCGGGAAGTGACGGCGCGCCTTGCCAGGGAGAAAAAAAATTATACGCGCCATTTGCATGAGAAAATGTTTTCGTCTTTGGGTTTTTGTATTTTGTCTTGATATTTTTTACCACAAATATTATTTTTTTTTTTTAAGCTTTTTTTCTGGTCTTTGCGCGTCTGAGTTAATTTTAGTTCACGGAATATCTTGGACACGACGCATAATCAGAAGTCGAGGCAGCTACCGACGGAAACTGAACAAACAGAGACAAAATTCTTTTTGCTGCTCATTATTTATTTCAATTGAATATTCAAAGCAATTTGCTGCAATCAAAGGCAATAGAATTAATTGTGAAAGAACAACAGCAGCAGCAATATGAATACATAGTCAAAATAATAACAACAGCAGATAGCAACAACAACAGTAGCAGTAGAATTTTAAGAAAAAATTATGTAAGTCGTGAGTTGCGACGCAATTAGGTTTTTGTTATGCTATTTCGAGCAGAAGATATGTATACGGTTATTTATGCTCAGATACATAAGTAGTAACATTCATATATCTTAGCTGCCACAAAGTAGGTCACAGCACAAGAAGACAGAGCACAACAAGGCCGCGCGGAGAAGAGTAGAGTTAAGCACAGGCACAGCATGGCATGGCATATAGCGGACGCCCGGGCATTTGGCAAAGGGTGACTGTAGTGTGCTGTTGTGGGTCAAAATGGGATCGACGTGACGACAGTATGGGGCCATGAATGATGATGATGTGATATCATGCAGCAGCATATACATACATTCATATATAAGTAGTTTGTGAGATTTTTGTTTAGTTGTTATTGCTGTTGTTTTTGTATATAAACAATCCTGAAATATCAAAGAGATTTTTGCGTCTAGCAGGGCATGCCTTTAGCATTTGCCACGATGGCTTTCGCTTGTTGGCAATGAAATGGACTAAATGTGTTTTTGCATTTAAGATTTTGGGTAGCAACTCATATTATGTGTCAGGTACGAAATTTTATTTAAATCCCAAACTATATTTGTTTGCATTTGATTTTAGAACAATTTTTTGCCGCACGGTGAGTTGCTAATTTAATAAATTAATTAAAAATTGACACGCACAAAATAGAGCAACTAGCTTTTTACCCTGTTGGCCGCAATATTCAGTCGCAAGCGCAAACTAAATTATGCAGTGTCTTTTCTATGCTTTCTTTTCTGTCAAATTCAATATGAATGAGCTTCAGCTAAGTCGCATGTTTACCCATCATCCGGTGGCCCATTACTATACCTATAATGGCTGGCTATTAGTTTTGCTGTTTCCTACCGTGTTCTCGAGTTCAGGGATTCAGAATATATGTTTCTTGTCTCTTCCGTAACACCAAAGCAAATTGAAGTATCGTTTTAGCAATAGTTTTTTGAATATGAGTTTCACAAAGCCTACTTGAATAATAAATTCAAGGCCTCACTGCTGCACAGAGAAAAGTCGAACACTTTTGTTGCCTGTGCTGGGAGGGGGGAAGGTGCAGCGGCAAACATTTAAGCGACACTAAACTAAACACAACCAAATTAGAGACCATAAAGGCACGTCGAGAAGTGTGCCTAAATTATTGCAAATATCATTTATGAGCCATTGAGGTGTGACAATTATTTGCAATTAAATCGTTAATGACGCACCAGCAGCCACCCGCGCTCACAGACGCTAACGGCACGCGCTGCACATATTTATATAAACGAAACCGCTTGAATAATAGGTAATAAAACATGTAATGGCGAAAGTGGAAGAAAACGACAAAAAATAAAATAAATAACAACAATACCACAGCATAAAAGGCGTAAAAGAATAGTCACAATAGTTGACGACACCGTATATGCCATTTATGCAAAATATATGAAAGCACCGTCATGGGCCCGTCTGTCCATTTGTGCGTCCGTTCACTTGAACGTCTCACAGGCTTTGCCTTTGGCTTTTGCTTTCACTTTACAGCATCGAGCTGAGTGTGGTGCGTCAAACGGTAGCAGCAACTAAAAATGAGTTAATAGCCACTTTTATTGCCAAACTGCTGTAATAAACAATTTGTTTAGCATTTAACAAATTTACTACCGAAAGTCAAAGGCAATGAATCAAGCAGCCAACGACGAGGCACTCAGCCAGTGAGCCACCAAAGAGGGCATGGGGCGGGCGGTGAGGCCGATGGCAAACGCTCGCTCAGACGCTCAAGTGCCCATAAAAATGTTTTATGATGGATTATGGTAGCTTCGTGTGTTTGTTATATTGTTGTTGTGGCTTCCGCTGTTGTTGTTGTTGTTGCTATTGCTTACTTGGTTAGTTGGCTTGTGTGTCGTATTGTTGTCTGTTGCGCAGCTCGCCATTGCACGCTGCTTGTACGCTTTGTTTTTTATGACAGTTTCCTAGGCGAATGATCTCTTTGTGGTTGGCGGGCGGTGCAGTGCAGAAGTGAGGGGAGCAGTGTAGTGTATACCCGCTTATGTGACGCTCGCAGTCACACATGTGTTTAGGCTAACGGTCGGTCTTGAGGCAGGTTATGGCTCAAGCAGACGCAAGCGCCATCGCCATTACCAACGTCAGGCAAAGCCGAAGCCAAAGCCAACGACAAAACCAAAGCGAATTTAATGTTGTGTCGCGCTTTCTCGCATAGCTCCAACTCAATGTCAAGGTGAAACGTACATAAAAAAACCACAAATTGCTTACGAATTGATTTAGACGGCGCATATGCGTGCATGTCTATGTCTGTGACTGTGAGTGTGCCTGTGGTCAACGGCAGACGCGCAGCAGACAAAACTAGACACACACTTGCATGTCTGGCTGGCTGGGCCAACTGGGTTGTCGTCTGCGCTCTCGTTGCGGTGTACACGTTCTAGTAAAAATAAAGCAATATTATGGCCGCCATTAAATGCCGGTTAAGTGCCCAAGACGCCGTTGACTCGCTTGCGCACTCGCATGTCATAAAAGTGCGAATTGTTCGCGAGTATCCGTAGCTGTGAGGTCGCAGACGGCATAGACACCGACGCAGTCGCAGACTGGGGATTGTGTTTGACATTGAATGCCGCAGTCTCAGCCTCTGACTTGCTTTGACGCGCATCTTGTCACAAACTTCTGCTGTTGTTGTTTCTGCTGCAATGCTTGGCGGCTCGTAATTGTTTACACTTGCCTCGTGTGTCGTGTTTCTCGTGGTTGTGTTTTTATGAATGAGTGCTCGTATGTTTTTTTCGTTTGTTTACTTATTTTTTTTTTTAGCGTTTTATTACTGTTTTAACGTGGCATTATGCTGCGTCAAGTGTGTCAGTAGAGCGGAACATGACCAAGCGAAACTTGCTGCTCGTTACGCAAGTGGCCTTTATCTGGCTGCTGCTTAGGGTAGATTATGGAGTGGTTATTTTAAGAACTAAGCGATTGCGCAAGTTTGTGGAGTTTCGATAAAAAATCAGTTTAATGACGCTTGAGAGTTGTAGAAGATTGCTCCAGGATGGACAGTAGGAACAGACTTAACCATTAGCTTTTGTGCGTTGCACTCAAGACGCGTAATTGTTTTGGTTTGCGTTTGCATTAACAATGAGAGAGAAAATATATAGCATCTTTTCACATCAAAAGGCGATTCAGAGGCCACTCTGACAAACTGCAGATGGAGTGTCTTGAAAGTTGTGTGCATTTAAGTGAATAAAAATGAGTACAATTTAAAATAATAATCGACTTTCAGCCTAGACGTTGCCCTTCTACACGACTAAATTGTGCGACGTTCTTTCGTATCACACTCAGCGTGAGCAAATCGCATTCCCGATACTACTAATGATTGATTTATAGTCGAGGTCTTACTGTGCTGACAGGTCTGGCCATGCAATAACTTTCACTTAGCTACGCACACACACACACGCACATGCACACCACGCTTTATCGTGAGTAAAAAAACCTATGCAAGTGGCTAATGTAAAATCGTTGAAAATATGGCTGGCACTTAATGGTCGCTTTGCTCTTCCACGCATAACTCGCTTAGTTTGACAACTTTATCGTTGGACTGCAGGCCTTAAAGCTGCCTTTATTATTCTCTTTAGTTTGCTCTATGCCTCCAGCCGCCTGTTTACCTCTTCCGCTGCGTCTTATAAAGCAACCTGCCACCATTTTGGCGTGTGTGTATATGTGCTATCTTTTGATTAATAATTTATGCGAAAACACGATTTCAACATCCCCGCCATGCATGCCTTGTACCGCACGCATTTCTTATTGAAATAAAAAAAGAAAACACCCCTCTCCGGACTTCGCACTGCGCAGCGTTTAATTAATTTACATACCTTACCTGCCTGTCATATGTTCCCTATGCTTGACGTTCGTGCTTTCGTTCAATTTTGATCTTATATGCATGCTGAGTGAGTGGTTGGCTTTTTTCCATTAGCTTTTTTTCCGATTCTCCATTTGACAAGCATGGGCGTTTGTATAAATATGATTGATTTATTTGACAATTTTCGACAGCATTTAAACGGACGTGTCACACATTTCTTATGAAGTTATTTAGCATGGCATTTATTATATTTTTTCCTGTTGTTTTTTTTCCTTACCATTTTACGTCATGCTTTGTTTGCTTTTGTGTTTACTTATTTTGATTTCTAATTAATACATTAATATGCCGTAGCGGATTTGCTGCCTGTCTAAAGATGCTCTTTGAAATGAAACAAAAACAGAATGCCGTTTAACAAGTGGGCGATGACCAAGTTTTATGCAATTATAATTGGATTCAAGTTCAGAAAGCTAATGTGTGTTTGGTACATTTTTTAATTGGGTTTGCCATATGCCATAAAACAAGAGAACAAATGTTGGCTTGCAGCCATTTTAGGTGTATGAAGTATTAAAACGGTTATCTGTTTTTATACAAATGAATGAATGCTAACGCTTAAATTAAAATAAAACATGACACGTGGTGTGAATGTATTTTGTTGCAGAGATTTATTTTAAGTTTTCGTATATGTATGCTTAGAGAAAAGTAACTAATAGCTAAAAAAAATAACAACAACGTGCAACGTGCAAAATTCCTGCCATATTCAAATGAGTTGGGCCAAAAGCGACTTGTCTAAATGTCGCATAATTTGTAACAAACGAAGATGGCATTGAAAGCAAGAGAGGTTGCCCAGATTTTAAAGAGCCACCTTAGCAATTACTTTTGCTGAAATTGGACGCAACTAAAAGCAAAGCAAAATGAACGAAAATAATTTTAGATAAACCGAGTGCAAACGTCGCCGACAAGAAGAAAAAAAACCAAATAAATAAAAGCAAACTGAAACGAAAAACCAATGCTGCGATACGCATGACTGACTCATAGATACACTCACACCAATGAAAAGAAACGCACACTTGCACGCATACACATTCACGCGGCAACATGGCCAAACAATTAACGCACACACTGGCAAAGCACGCCATGTTTCCATTGTAACAGCGGCATGCCAAAGCGCAGACGTATTTTGGCAGCGTTGATATGGAAGTGCAAGCGAGAACAAACGCTTCATGTTGCCATAGCAACGACCAATGGCGTGTGCGCGTATAGGTCGCATCAAATTGGGTGTTGGTGTGTGTGCTGGCTGATGGCAGGAAAGATTGTTTGCGTGTGTAGTGGTGCAGCTGCGTGTGTGTGTGAAGTGGGTAATTTTTATTGATTGTTTGTTGTTGTTTTGATTGTTTCTGCATGTGCTGCCAGCTGGCGTTAAAATTAAAAAGTTGGCTCTACACACAATTGCAGGCAGGTGGTGCCTATGCAGATGGTTTGTGTACGAGATAAGTAGGGAAATTTTTGGCAGAGTGCGGTAGGATTTTGTATTTATTTTCAAAAATAAAATAATAAAACAAATTGAATAACCAGTTATAAGAAACTTATAATTTTTATGCAAATGCATATGTATTTTAGGGGAACTCACCCATTCCGACATGAGCAAATTGCAAAAAAGCAGAGCTCTTAGAACTTAACAGTGATCGCAATAATCTTATCTTGTCTCACAACCTCTGTAGCCTATATTGTGTTAGTAACAGAAAGCAACATGGCTTCCAAGTTCAGCAACAACAATTTACAAGCGAAACTCAGCGCCGGGGTTTTTTTTTTATTTTTATTTTGAATGCGTGCATTTTGTTTTGTTTTCCCAAAACGCCATGACAGTGACAGCTTTGGCTGGTAAGGGACTTGTACTGAATAAGGACTTTTACATGTAGCTTTGCTGTATAAAAATGTTGCAGGAAAGTAACAAAAGTGCAAAACAATTTTCGAATTGGCAGCTTTCGCACTTTGGGCGTCGTTTATGTATTCAAGCTTGTGCAGCGCAAAGCTGCCGGCCGCAGCCCTTTTGTACATAAGTATGTAGCATGCACATAGATTAACGTATATAGTCTTTATTTATATGAAAGGCCGCTTCCAGTGGCGTGGCAAAGAAGCAACGTTACAGCACAAACAGCCCAATCGCAGAGATAAAAATCGATAAACATAGTTAACGAGAAAATTTATGCACGTTTTTGCAAAGGATTATGACGCAGAAAATTTTATTAATTTCGTTTAATATACGCAATAAAACGAGGCCAAAATAAATGACAATACAGACAGACAACAACAGCGTCAACGAATGCCAACAAATTTGCATAACTGCCATCTGAGGCTTTGTTGTCATTTTGCTTTTTTTTTTTGTGTTTTCCCTTGTTTGCTTTTATCAAGCTTACATAATAAGATTAAATGAAGAATTGCCAAGCTGCCAAGAGAAAACCTTAAACAATTGCTGTTGATTTGTTGTTGTTGTGCCAAATGTCAAAAATAAAAAACAAAATCGCCATTTTGTTTGACATTGGCATAAAATCGTCGACCGCGCCTTAGTTTGGTTTCGTCTCTTTTTTCGTTAAAGTTTTTGATTTCTTACTATGTTATCAGTTGTTTTTCTCTTTCTTCTTATCGTATGCGTATAAATTTTTATTTTAAGTATTTAAATGCTGTCAAATGGTTTTTTAATTTCGATTTGAAATAAATTTCGCACTTTACGACTATAAAACGTCACAGTGGCAAGCGGGCAGGCGTGCAGGCAGACACGCAGGTAGTGGAGTCAGGTAATGTTGAGAGTCATGCAAGCAGGCAGCCTGTCAAGATTCACGTCAAGTGCCTTCCATTATTGGAGACTGCTGATTAGTTCTGCTTCTGCTTCACGTTGTAGTAATTATCATTATTGGTTTTATTGCTGGCGTTGCTTATCGCACGCAAAAACGAGTTTCACTTTATGCACTTTAAAGGACAAAAACAACAAATGCAAAAAGAAATATGCAAGAGAAAAAAAAATGCTGCACTTTACTTAAAAATGTTGCGCAAATTTCTTTTCTCGTTATGGTTGTTTGCTTATAATTATATGCTTCTTTTTGAATTCTAATTAAAACAACGCTATTTGTATACATATTAACTTTATTTAATTTTTGATGATTGTTATTTGATGCTTTTCAATAAATGAATTAAATGTTGTTGCCATTAAAATGGCATTTGTACTGCTTTGCAGCAATTAAGAGCAATTGAAAATTTAAAAGAAAACAAATAAATAAATAATTAAACAAAATAAATATCAAGTTTGCCAAGAGAACAATTATAAAGAATAATGAAAGTGTATATTTACTTATAAATAATGCATATGGAATTATTAAAAAATAACGTGTTAGACAACAGTAACTTGCACTTGTTATGGCACGGTCTAATAACATGTTTACTTCTATGTAATAAAACCAGACTCGTTTTTATGTAATTGTAGCGGATCTCCAAGGGTAATCTTTGGTGTAATATAATTATTTTGTTTCATGCTTATTGCCAGCTAATAGCAAACCGAAGCACTATTTACAATTTTATTATGCAAAAAATATAATGTAGGCATATGACGGCACGTTAAAGAGAACACTCTTGCTTGAGGTGTTGTTAACGATATACAAGTGTTAAATGCCATGCAAATGTGGTTAGAACAGTTGAGGAGTTCCCGCTAAAAACGTGGAATGTAATTGTCACGCGTGGTCTTTTTGGTTATAATTATGTACTCGTAGCCCAAAATATTTTGCTCAAACCAAGTGCAGTTAAGGTTCAGATATATTTAAAATATTAAAATCATTCCTAGCGTAGCTTATATAATTTGAATATTAAAAGGCTCCTTCTTGCCTATTTCAATTAATTTTATTATATTAACATCTGAGCTACAGCATTACAGCAGAGAAGTCTCAGTCGCAGAATAAAAGAGTATTTCTTTAATCAATGATTGATTGTCAGAAAACTTTTTAAGATTTTAATTAAACACAAACTTGGGAATAAAATAAACCAACTACCATAGAACATCGACTAAGCTGTCATTTATCGAAACTCAAATCTCGCTTGTCTCACTTGCGGTTTTATATGTCTACAAAATTTTGTTAGCAGAATTTCGAAACACAAATCAAAAAATCACAAATCTCTTAAGGCCACAGCATGTTAAGTGTGACCACAGAACAAACTGCAAAGCACGAGTAAGCAGACATCGGACAACATGCATAACTTCTTTGCTTGACAAAGGCATTTCTTCTGTAAATATTTATGGTACAATAAATTACAAAGAAAAACAGTAAAACACAAAAAAAAAAAAAATGCGACAAAATCCACACGCACTACCCAATAATGTATGTCTGAATATACAAAGTAATTTATTTATTTAAAAAGAATATTTTTTTATTGCTTACTTGAGAATGGAACGAATGAAGCTGAGATAAAGCAGCTTAAAAATCAAATGTACAAATGTTACAGTGTTGTTGTTATTATTGTTGCTGACTAATGTGTCGTGAAAGAAATTTGTTTTATACAAAATATGGTTTGAAACAAAAAACCCAAAAGCGAAAACAAAAACAAGAACCAAAACAAGAAAAGTTAATAAATTAAAAAAAAAAAGAAACGAAAATAACTATGTATATGGCAACAAAAAACATTTGAATATAGCCCGAGCACTTGACACGCTCAAATCGGGGCGATTGGCATTGGTAATGCGTAAAGAATGGGAAATCAACAAAAAAAAATATATATAAATACAAAAAACCAAAAAACATGCATAATATGTAAAATGCGTCTCAAAATACATAAAATCCCAAACTGACAACGGTCAGCTTAAAGTGTTTTTCTATATGGTAAATGAACAAATGTGTACGGATTTTTATTTTGGAAGAAAAAAAAAAAAAAAAGAAATCTACTTCAAATTGTACACGCCATGAAAATGAAAAATGGTGCTACTTGAGTTGAATTCCCTTTCTCTTTGTTGCTTTTCTTGTGGTTGTAGTTGCTGTTGCTATCACTCAGTCGCACTCGGTCGTTCCCGGTTCCCCTGAATGTTTGCTGCTCACACTTATTAGGGCGCTGCGTGCGATAACATTGCAAGCAAGAAAATTAAATGTACCGCATATTTTTGTGTTCTCTGCTTTTTTGTATTTATTTGTATTTTTCAGCTTTTTTTTTATTTTTTAATTTTACAAAATTGTATGCCGAACAGATAAATGCAACAAGTTTGCGTGTTGAATTTCAATCTCAAGTCGCGGCCGCATGCAGCAAAGCACCACGACAGTCATGGTCGTCTTTATACCTTATATATTTTGTTCTTTCGTTTTTTCATGAACCCAGGCAATGTACATGGAAATACAAGGGAAAAGAATAACAAAAACAAAGCACGAAGAACATTCGATACAATGTATATATCTGGACTCAAAGTATTTTCATAGCTAAGCTATTGATAATTGCGGCAGAAAATGCTGAGAAAACGCTGCGCACATTTTAACGCGTCACTTTGTTGTTGTTATTGGTTTTTTTTAAATTTAGATTTGTTTTTTTTTTTTGCTATTTTTGTCGCATGGAAAATATGCCGGATTTTGATTTTTAATTGTAGCTTCGATATAAATGCGCTGAAATGTATCTCGATGTTGATGGGCGCATATCTGCGTATCTCTGGCACCAGACAAAATGTCTGTTTTACAGTGATTTGCTTTTGTTGTCCATGAAGTGCAGCTCAATTAAAATTCTCAAAGCATGCTGCGATTTGTTTTTTGTAGACTGTTTTTTTGTTTTTTTTTTTTTTTGTTTTGTATATGGATTTGGTTTTTGTTCTCAGTTAATTTTTGTGCTCGTAGACAAAGAAATTCAATTGGTGTTTGTCTTTTTATATTGTTCTGATTTTTTTCCTTTTTTTATATGCTGCGTATTACAAGTGGCGACGGCAAAATGGGCTTTTTATTTTTTCTAGTTTTATGATTTTGTGAAATTAAAATATTGTTGTTCATTTTTCAAACTTCGCATTTTATAATAGTCCTTACTGGTATCTTATGTCATGTAGTCTACTTTAGGTTTTATTAGCCGCCTAGTAGATTCTAAAAAAGCTTTGAGGAATACTATGAGGAATTATGATAGTTATTAATTTTTAAAATTAATGTTCATTTGAAATATGCTATGACATAAGAGTTCCATTTTGTTGTAATCAACCTTTGTAAGAATAATCACTACTTTATAAAACGGAAACGGCAAAGACCAACTATTATTGGATATTCTTGCATATTTAGCTAATTCTTTCTGAAAGACAGATTGTGCAATTTGGAAATTGAATGCCTACTGACATCATCTTGTTGCAAAATAGTGGAAATACCAGATAGAAGTTTTACTAAATATAGGGTTCAAAAATATAGAAACTAAACAGCAGAGATGTGCTGACATACATCACTACGCCAGCCCCACTAACATTTGGAACCAAGCGTAATTTATACGCACAGTGTACCTCTCCGGCCAATTGTACTTAATATTATTTTAGTTTTATTATGTAATTTCTGTTAAGAATTTTTCACGTGCTAATAGTAGAAGTTTTGTTATCGACTTTCAGGCATAATGTAATTTTCAATATTTTTTCAAGATACGGCAAAAACGCAAATTGCGGCGGAAACTTTTTGAAACAGGATTTGGCGCGGTGCATTGTAGCGAAAACTTTGTTATACTTTTAACAAATATGAGCAAGGCTAAATAAAGTTGAGCCAACTGCACAGCAGTCAACCCAGGCCGAGCCAAGTGTAGTCTAGTCATGACGATGAAACTGAGCCAATGAGCAAGTGAGCAAGTGAGCAACTGAGCAGATGAGAGAACGGTAGTCAAAACGACATAACGAGTGCAGACATGCGCCAGGAAAGCATTCGCTGCCTTGACAGCCGCCAATAAATTTGCAATATTATTATAGATTGAACTCTTGCATGCGAGTATGTAGCCATGTGTGTATACTATGGCTACGACTGAGCCGCCTGCTAGCAGAAAACAGAGATCAGTAGCAAAAAGAAAAAAACAAAAAGGCAAGGAACGAAAAAAGAAGAAACAAGAAATGAGAGTATGAATCAAGTGAAGCGCAGCGCTGCTTAGGTTCGCAATTTCAACAAAAAATTTATGTTTTGCCAAATTCAAACATTACTACATTCGACAACAATAAAAAAAAAAAAAAAGTAAATGAAAACAAAATATAGAATAAAAAAGGAAGCTGCAAATTTACCCTAGCTGCTTAGACTTTTAGCTGACATTTGGCATTTTCTCGTTCCCATATTGGGTGCACAATATTTGCCTTTACTGATGCCTGCCGGTTGTTGCTGTTGTTGTTATTTTTGATATTCTTTTTGTTAATATTACTGTACAGCGCAGAGTTAGCCTTACAGGCATAAACCTGTGCGCCTCGCCTTGAGCATGTGGGCGTTCTTTGCTATTTGTTTTATTTTTTTCCCCTGGCTGCCTTTTAGACGCCGAAGCAGCAACAGCAAATAAACGGGGCGTCGCATCTCATTCGGTGGCACGTTTGCAAAATGGCACGTTGCGTGTCTGGAATACATTTTCATTTTTGCCAAAATGCAAAAAGAATAAGTAAAAAAGAAGTAGAAAAGAATACGAAAACAAAACCCCAACCAAAGACTCTCGACTTACTTATTAAGACTACAAATGGCAGACTGCGGCAGAGACATGAACAAAACACAGCAAAGCACGGTTGGCACACTGCGTCTCGTCTGAGTTCACGTCCACATGGACATAGTCGTCGCCAATGAAGTTGGTTATATTTTAACGCAAATTTATGTGAATCGTTTGGGCAACTGCTGCAGCCAGCAGCGAGCACCCAGCACAGCACCACACATTGGTGTAAACAAAACAAAGCTAAAAGGAATTGGAATAGGAATACTTTTCAGTATCAACTGGACAGAATTTTAAATTAGCAGATGCCCATGTCAGGCAATGGCAGCAGCAACAGCAGCAGCCGAAGAGGGTGCGAGTGGTGCGCGTGGTCTATGCACTGTAGAGTGTGCCTATGTTGTGGCTACCCCTTCGTTATTGGTAGAGAAGGTTTAATAAATGAAATGCACATGTTACATGCTCACCCACTCCCTGCCTGTCTACCTATTGGACTGTTTGCCTGCCTGCGTGCCTAAGTCCCTGCCGACTGACCACTCTGCGCATATGCCTGCCATTGCTCCTGGCTTTAAGGGTTAATTGCGCTTTTGTTTGCTTTTCCATTCCAATTAAGTTGATAACAGTAAAGTGTGTTGCGTCTTTTCTGCTACTGACACCGCCACCGCAAACGTCGCCTGTGTTCTGCCATGCGTTGCTTTAAAATTAAAAGCAAATTTTTCAACATTTGCACAAAGTTTTGCACTTATCTTATTTCACCCGCCACTTTAGTTGCCGGTATTTCGCACTCTCAATTTGTAATTTTGTTTGCTTCCATATTTGTTTTATTTTCTTATTTCTTAAATTACATCAGAACTTTACACATATTCATTTTGCAGTTTTCTATTTAATGCTACGCAAAAGAAAACTTTCAAGGATATGCTCGCCGTCTTTCAAGCAGCAGATGACAAAAGGAAAACAAAATTTATATTATTTTCAATTTCATTTGTTTTTATTTCAGTTGTTGCTCGTTGTTACTCATTGTTGTATTTTAGTTATTGTTGTTGTTGCTTTTTATATTATTTGTTATTTTGCTACATTACTTTTCCATTTTCTGTTGCTTAATGCCTGACAAAACTTTCTTCGACAATGGCTGACGTCTGCGCACATTGTGTTATAAATATTTGTGAAATACTTTTGGGATTTTTAATAACAAGAAAATATATTTATGCACCAAAATGAGGCAGGTATTTGTATACAGTATATTATATGCTACGCTAACATCTGCTTCAAGATTTACATGCATATATGCACGCCTGTTTACGTTTATAGTGCTTGCCATATATATTCGTACATGCTTAAATCAGTATCATTGATTCCTTAGATTTCTAGTGGCTTAATACAGCATTTACTACCAATTCTATGCATACAAGACATACTCATGTCTAATAAACTAATTTTCCAAAGATTTTCTCTAAGCGGTGCTGGATACAGCCCTATTTGGTTCAAAATTTTGAGGAGTAGTCGATAATTTGATAGTACGCATCAACTAAGTTGCAAATTCCGTTTGACTCTTGATACAAAGCCTTGACGACCAAAGACTTTTCAGCAAGCAAGCAGCTGTAAAACTACGTGTAGAATGCTGAAGTCACTGCTTAGAACTGACAGTATATAAAAGATTCTTAAAGCATTCTTAAAGCGAATTGTGTTTCTTTTTGCCACTTAAAATTCTCTAAATAATATATGCAAAGTTCCTGCGCAAAATATTCCAATTAAGAAATTGTATTTATCTGCCGTGAGCTTGAAGAAACTAATTCAAGGAAAAAAGGAATGGCAAGAACATATCATACATAAGATAAAAATAATAAATGCATAATATGAATAACTTTTTGCCATTACTATGTTTTTGTAGTTGTTTTGTAGTTATTTTGGTTGTCATTGGGCCATTTTGTTTGTGTTAAACTATGCATATATCTACAGCAAACAAGAATATCAGAAAAAGGTGCAAATACTTTCCAGCGAAAACACGAAACCGAGCCATCAACAGGCCACCTAATATGGCAACCCACATAACAGGCCAAGGCATATGAAATGTGCAAAAAACTGACTTAAGATAAGCGTGTTTGGGTGCACAGATACAAATACAGATACTCGTGCAATAAGTGACTACTGTGTTGTAGCTTCGTATCTTATGTGGCAAGGTAGCTGCTATGTGCTGCTGTAATTTATTTCTAATCCTGCTCGTTTTTCGTATGTATAATATATGTTTTGCAACAACAACAGTAACAATATAAACATGCAGAGCAAAAACGTGCATGTGATAGGTAGTTATGTATATAGAAGATATATACATATATTACATAGATACAATTTGTGCAATATGGCAGCGCAGCAGATGCTGCTCTCTGAGCAGCAGAAATCGACATTATCAACATATTGGCCGGGGGAGGCGCACGGTAACCACAGAGCGGCAACAACAACAACCACGATGTGGTAAGAACAGCAAGCAGAATATCAGAAACGCAAACTTTCTGATGACTTTCTTGTCGAGCAAGGCGAGCAGAGGAATTTTAATAAAATTGCACAATTTCCAACTAAAGATACTTTTCGTGTAATTTACGATGATGGTAGCAGATAGAAATGGTAAACGAGTGGCATAGATACATCTTAGATGGCTGCATGGATACAGACAGCGCATAGCGTATAATATTGACTTGACTTTCACTCTCTTCTTGATTGGCCATCGCACGATGGATAGACGGCACACACTCGTGGATAGCAGCGACGGGATGGCGCAGTGTGGTCAGCACACCAAACATTCAAGTCGAACAAGCAGCAGCAACAAGCAGATAGGCTAGTTAGAGCAGTCAGGGCAGCGGCAGAGACGTAGGGTATGATCCTGTTGGGGGCGACTCACGTCGTGAGGCCAAGGCGCCCGCTTAATTTTACCCAATTGTTCAATTTAGACATGAGTCGTCCCCTTTATGCAGATCTACATGCACAAGCCAAGGTACATGAGAAAAGACACGAGGAAGCCAAAGTGAATGTGGCAGAGATGCGCGCAGGCGAAATGGAGTCGAGTTGATTAGTTGTGGTGCCTCAAATGGTAGTCACGGTCGGGAGTCGCTGCCGATGCAGGCTTAATGTAATTGAAACATTGACATCGAATGAATCCATAAGCCCAAGTGTCATCGATAGGGTCATTCAAGTAAATTGAAATGCCCGCGTGCACTAATACGCATGACTCCCACAGATGGTAGCCGATGCTCGCTTCCCGCTGCCTGTTGCCTGCTGCCATCATTGCGATTAGTTAGCATGCAGGTGGGCCCCCAAGTACTGCTATACCAGAATTACGTTAATTAGAAATCGAATTGGCATGACTCTTTCAAGTTGAATTAACTTGCCTTAACTTGTGCTGAGAAGAGTGAAGTTGAGTTGTGTGAGTGAGAGTCCATGGCGTCGTGACGACTCTACTGTGTTGATTAGCCATTACATTGCTTAAATTATTTTGCAGCATGGGGTTGACTTTTGGGACTAGAGCTTAGACTGCGAATACGCGAACATGTGTCAATTTACATAATGAGTTTGGAGGCAGATATTTAGTATAATTCAAGTGAGCCAAGTGTTGCGTTCAATTTTCTTTGGCTCAATAAGTTTGCCATGAGTTGGAGCTACAGTGGGCCGGTGGTGGCAGTTCGGAGTTGGCCTAAAAAGTAGCTATATCTAAATTGGTACTGAGAACCATCTAAAGGCCAATGATAATCGCTTACTATGCTGTCTTCCTCAAAGAAACTCTTTACAGTTTCACATAATCAAGTTGAAGAGTTGTTAATATCAATGAATCAATCTAGAGAAGAAGACACATCCTTTTTGAATAATTTTAGAAAAATTATTTACAGTTTTTCCTAATCAAATTTAGCAGCTGATGGTGCTTAAGTAGCGCAGTAAAGCAGATTTTTGCGTTACGATACTGATATTGGACTGATTTGACCCACTGTTCATTGAGCTAATGAGACTGAACTGCTAAAGTCTGAGCAATGTGCCAATGCGTTTCTTCATTTACTTTTACGGCTTTTACCTAAATTATCTAAAGTGAAAGTGCTTAAGTGAAATACAAAAAATATTAATGCAGGCAGCGTCTAATACCGGCAACTGTTTACCTGTCGCATGTCCTGTAGTTTTTTAGAATACCACAAAAAGCAAAGAAAAGGCAAAAAATGATGCTCAAGCAGCAAAGGAACGCTGAGGCAAGACAA
The DNA here is from genome assembly GCA_037044495.1 of Stegana nigrithorax. Lineage (NCBI taxonomy): Eukaryota > Metazoa > Arthropoda > Insecta > Diptera > Drosophilidae > Stegana > Stegana nigrithorax. The sequence goes on along the minus strand of JBAMBQ010004802.1, from coordinate 191,498 downwards.
GACAAGGCAGCAGGTGTCCTCTGCGCGAATTGAACGGGTTACAACTTGACATTGTTGTGCTTTTCGGTTGTTAAAAAAATATCCTTTTTTTCTTGTCTAGGATGACCCTTGTGTGGCATAAAATTTTTGTAGCTAAAACACAGGATTTTTACGCATGGCACAACTATGATGGCAAATTTTCGTTCTTCTATTTTTTTAATTTTTTACGACATGCAACAAAAATAAACACGCAAATCCGTGCGTAGTTGTGCCCTCTGCGTATGTCCTTGTTCTGCGCGCAATCCTTACAGTCGACGTCGTCGCTAGGTTGTTAGGTACGCAAAGGGTTGGCAACTGTACAGTTGCAATTGTGATTTTCCATGAGACATGCTGCCGTAAAAAAATCTGATTTTTCCAAAAAAGAGAAGGCTAAACAAAAACGGTCCTCGGCTGTAAATCATTTGCCTTCAACGCTTAACGCGAATCGAGCATCCTGGCAAGCAGGGAAAAAAGCGAAAAGACATAGCGGTTCGGCTTTGTGTGAACTATTTAAATCGCAACGCCTCTCAATTTGATTTCCAGGAGTTGCCGCGGCTTTCCGATTAAGGAGCAATTTAAGCAAACTTTCTTTCATGGATGATTTCATTTAAATCGCAGGACAAATGCAACGGCAAAGGAGGCAAAAAATGTATTCCATTCCATTCAATTTGTTGCGTTGCCTTCACTTGAGTTGCGATGCGTTGTGCTGCGCAGCGATTCAATTGTGTTGATGTGCTATTTTGACTGTTTTTATGGCCACGAATGGCATCGGGGCGGTGAGGAGTGCGCCATATTGTCGAGCACTAGCCTAACCCTTTTCAGTCAGGTATTGGCAGACGAAGGCACCTTCTGCCGAAGGATTCTTTGCGGAGTTTCTTGTTTCATTTCAAACAACTGCGCTTAGTTCGCTCGTTTTATTCTACTGACTGTGTATGGATGTGTGTGTGTGTATATGTGTTTGTGTGTGTGTAATTGCCAGTGGTGCGAGGAATGCTCGTAATTCCAATAATGGCCGCAATTGTTGCAACACCCTAAATTTCTTGTAACCAAATTGAGGTATGCTTTCATACTGGGAACGGAAACATTTACGCATTTTTCTATAGTCGGCAGCTTAGCTCGAAATAATTCATGTCTTGGGCTTAAGAAAAGAAAATGTGCAGATCTTACATAACTGCGTTCTATATCATATGCACCAGCTTATCTTTTCAACTACATCTTGGTATAAGAAGTTTAATAATAACTAACCTTTTGTCACAAAGCCATCAATTATCAAAATGTAGTTACAAGGGCTATCGCAGTTAGCATAAAGTATTTGATGGCATTCAGCAGCGCATCGGCGTGCCAATAAATGTTTAATGTTTGCCGAGTCGATGAATAGCACGTGAACTTCTATTTAACATTTTCTTTGTTTTTGCTATTAATTTGCCATTGGCTTGCTTATTTGCGCATTTTGCATAACCAGAAGAGTTTCGTAATCAAGTGTCATCATAAATTCACATGCCGTGTGGGATGGAAATTAAGTCTGGATTAAGTTTCATAAATTCGAGTGTTTCAGCTGAGTTGTTATCCGTTCAAATATTTAAATACAAACTTTATGCTGCGTCAAAAATTATTTTTCACAAAAAAAAAAATATTTTAACGAAAAAGTATTTTGAACGTGTTGTGCATAAGAAAATATAATATAAGCCTTTTATTAATAAATAAACAAGTAAGATTCTTGCGGTGACAGTTGTTAAGGAAAAACCAGTAAAAAATAAAAAATATCGAATGTCGCTTATGCAAATGAGAAGATGATTTACGACACAGCGTTTTAATAATTCTTTTCGTTCATTGTTCGGATTCATTGGTTCAGCCTTAATGAATTTTCGACCGATGATGAGTACCTCGATAAGCAACAAGTTCCGCGCCATTTTGTATTCCCAGTTTTAGAGTATCAACTGCTTGGCTAACTGACTTTCTTGGCTTAAGTTTGACTTTCAATTTTTGGTTTCGGTTTTTTCTTTTTTTTTGGTTAAATATTTGTTGGGTGCGGCAACTGAACTCAGCAGGCCATTGTGGCTGTTGCTTGATGCCTCGTTGTTGTCGCTGACATTTGCTTCGCTGCTTTCTGAGTGCACTCAAAAGCGCTTAAAGTAAACATTTAATTGCGCCATTAATGGCTGCGTAAGTGTGCCAGATGCAGATACGCAGATACATTACATGCCCATAACACTCGCAGGCACTACAAGTGCAGCCAAGCGACTAACCAGGCAATGCAGACAAATAAACAAACCAAACAACTCAAAAATAACTGAAAAAAAAAAAAAAACTAGAAAGGCAGGGGCTATAGTCGGGAGCACCCGACTATAGAATACGCTGTACACATTGCAAATTTCAATAATTTTTTTTATTGGCTTTAATATATTGTTTTAATTATGTAGCGATATATAAAGAAAAAAAAACTTTTTTCTTAGTAAAAGTCATTTTGATCGTTCCTAAGGCAGCTATATGTTATAGGTTGAATATGGAAAACGCAAAATAAACTCGTTATGCCTAAGGAAAAATTTGGTAGATCTAGGTCTAATCGTTTTCGAGATCCGTTTGTTCATACGGACAGACAGATAGATGAACATGGATAGATCGACTCGTCTTTCGATGCTGATCAAAAATATATGTATTTTATGGAGTCTGCCACGCCTCCTTCTGCCTGTTACATACAAGGGTGCATATTTTAAATACATTATAAGAAAATATAAATGCATTTACGCACTTATATATACATATCGTATTTTGCCGATCCAGTTCAGGGTTGTGTGTTTCAAAAATCCAACTTATTCAATGAAAGACGAACATTTCACATAGGTAATTTACTGTGGAATGGATTACAAAATAATATTTCAGGGTTGTATGCTTTGTCATTATTTGCCTTCGCCAACTTCACGTTTAATTGTATTAGCTGATGAGTTACCAATTTTTGTTACAGGGTATAAAAAAGAAAATTAACTACGCATACACAGACACAAGCGAGCAAACAGTTGGAGTCTAACTAAGGAATTCTTGCATTTAAGTGCGCCCCACTGTGCACCCCAAGCCTTGCGCCCTTGTGCACGTCTTTACGCTTTGACCACAATTCGCGGCCACGCGGCTGTCTCCGGTTTTACGAGCGTAAAAGTCTTTCTATTCCACGCTGCTTCCATTTAGCGTCTTAGTCCATAGCCGGCCAGTTAGCCAGCCAATCAGCAGAGTATATGGCTGAATTTAGCTTAGCTCACAGTTTTTTTATGACACTTGAGGTTGACTTTGTGTGTTTTAATGCACAAAATTATTGTACATATAATCGGTATTTTATGGATTTTTAGTTGACAATTTTTTCCTTTTTTTTTATTTTATTTTAGTATATTTCAATCCAATGTCGTTTCATCTGTGAGTTCAGTTCCACGGTTATATTTGCCTGCTGCATTTCATGCATTACATGCATGCACTTGGAACAAGTTAATTGATAAGCAACATCATATGCATAAGTTCAATTGGTAATGCTTTCAGGAAATGCGTATTAAGTGACTTGGGCTATTTGCATTTTGGCATGATCTGTGTTTGAATAAATAATGGGCATAATTGGCTAAATGGATTTAACTGCATAATTGCTAATTGGACGGGTTGCTTTGTGAGGCATATTATCTGAGCCAATATAATGGCAATACCAACATGGATCGTGCAGTAAATTTGTACTATACCAGTCTAAATACACTTCGGTAGGGGCAATGTGTATGTGATTAATTTCTTCTTATAGTGACTTACTGTTGATGGTTCCTAAGAGACTAACTTATGACATGTATATCATGTATTTTTTCACTTAAATGCTGAGACTTATAGAAATGTGTATTTAGTTAAAATATGTCGATCAGACTATTGACGTTAACTGGGAGTCTCAGTGCTAGCTAAAGCCGGTGACACTATTCCCACTCCCTAACAATGCACACTTCAGTTCTGTTAGCTTAGCCATTGCCTTGTTTATATTCCCCTAAATGACCAGATTCATTTCACCCTTTTTTATGTCATGTTTCCTGTCGCCTAATACAAATTAAATCGCCCTACCCAGCCACTTTCTTTAATTGCTTCCATGGGATCTATATTTTTTTTTTTAACTCCCATTAAACTTAAAAGTAAGGCAAAAACAACGAACTTCACTTCACTCCCGAGTCATTGCAAAGTCATAAAAAACTAATTTGTTGCAAACTGTTTAAAAATAGTACAGAGAGTGCGAATTTCATAATCCTTCAACTTCAACTCTTTAGTGCTGAACTGTGCCTAGCCGTGACGTGCCATTCCTACTCTGCATAGAAATATTTAATAGCAAAATTGTGTACATATGTTTTTTGTTTTTATTTTTATTTTTTGTCAGGAGCGTGAACTCTCGCTTTCGTACATAGGTCATAAAACATTTTTAATGTGTGGATACAAGCACACGCTGCAAGAACGAAACAAAGTGCCTTTGAGCACTTAAAGTGTTGCTATTAAAAATTCTTTTTTAATTGCATTCAAGGAAAAACGAAAGTAGATTTTCACACACATTATAAGTAAAATAAAAACGAAGCATGAAAAACAAAAAATGCGCAAAGAGTTGTGTGCAGCGAAAAGGATTTATTTGGCCATGAAATTTGTAATAATGATTTTAAGTTTATGAAAAATAGACATGGCTCAAGGCCAACAAAAAATTTAAATTTCATGCGAAGTGGCTTGACATGCATTGCAAGAAGCTTTTCTGCCTGACTCGCAGGTTAAGTGCCTGAATGGAGTTTGAAATGCTAGCTCTAACTGATTTACCCGTTTGTCTGCTCGACGCCTTAAATGCTACAAATTACTATTATTATATATTTTTTTCGCTTGCCTTGCGGTAATGACTCCAACACGCTGTTAGGCCAGTTGAGCCGATAGTGTATTACTGGCACAATGCAAATAAATTTAAATAAAGCAATTTAGCGCAAAACCAATGCTTGACGGCATAACGACAACGGCTGACAAGCCTGCTGTCCCACTGCCAATGCGGTTTGACCAGCAGACAGCAAACAAAGTCGTCAACGTCATCGTCATCGTCATTCTCAGCGTCAATGGTCAATTGAAGCTTATGTTAGTCTGTATGCAAAGTCGTTCATCCGTGCATTTGTCCGTCAGTCGGCTTGGCCAGTGCAGTGCATAAAATCGCTTCAAAATGTCGTCTGTCAGTTGCGTTTATGTTTTTATTTATGGCAACTGTTTGCACAAGTCCCACCGAGCAGGCGTTCGTGTCCGCAATGCATTTGCATAAAAATTTTCTGCTGAAGCGCCCAAAAAATGCACACATAACTACAACAACGACAACAACAACAAAAATATTTAAATTGTACAAACTGCTGCTTTAAGCCATATAAAATAAAATAAGAAATATATCAAATCAAACCAAGAACGACCGCAACATACACGTACACATAACTCTGGTCATGATTTCTTTGTGCTGTAATTGCCAATGCTTACAATTTATTTTTCCGTTGCTCAGTTTGCTGTTTTTGTTTTCGTTGTTTTGTCTTTTTAAGAAATGGCAAAAAATTTAAATAATTGCCTGGATTTTATTTTCGTTCTCTTTTTGTTTTCTCTCTTGTAACGTTGCTCGTGGTTTTGTTTTCCATTTATTTACTCGTTGCCGCTTCAGCTGCGCATTCAATTTAATTTACTAAGAGCCAATTGCAGTCACAGACGCTGCATTTGCATTTCCATTAAGTCCATAACAATTCGTTGAAATGCATTTAAAGAAATTTATTTTATAATCGTGTTATTTTTTTTTTTTGTGTCTCCTGTTTGCTTACAGATTTTTTCACTTTCGTGCAAGTTGCTCAGTGGATTACCATTTGGATTATAAGTATTTTTTATGTCTTAAAGTAAATCGGCCAGCAGCCGTTTCTTCTTTTTTTTTTGGAATAGCAAGCAGCGATGCAAATTTTTTTAAAAAGGGTTTACATTAGCTTACTTAGCTGATTAACGGTTTTCAGAACATGCAGCACAATGTACTTTTCAACCACGCAACATCAAGTGCAGAATTATTGTACCTATGTTTGTATGTTTGAGCTGAGCAGAATTAGCTAAGAAATAAAATAATAGCGACGGAAAAATGAGCAGAGATTTTGATTTTTAAGACTATTTTTTTGCTCGCTTAAATGCTATGTCAGATCTTGGTTTTTTAGCAACAAAGAAATTGTGCTTTAATTTCAGATTTGAGCACAAAACTAACTCCGCTGCAATACATTTTTTCAAACATTCTTTTACATTTAGCATTCACAGAGGCAAAGAGTAAATATAAATTTATGTTAAAAATGATAAAATGTCAAAACAGTCATTTCAATCAAATTGAAAACGCTGTCAAAGCTTTGTTTTATTTTTATGCAAATTAAATCAAAGCAACAAAGTTAGACTCGAATAAAATATACAACCAGTTCCGCCCTTTCACATCAAGAGTAAACTTCCGGCATGTTTCATATATGTTGTCAGATATTTGCGTTAAGAAAAAAAAAATGTCTTATAAAGCCATGATCAATTTATATATATGTAAGCACAGCGAACGAATAACTGATTACCATAAGAAATATTATTTTATATGCTTGTTTTTTTTTTTTTTTGTGGATTTTATGGCCATCGCCTTGGCAGCAATACAATGTTGCGCATGGAACTTGTCGCGGCATATAATACATGCGTACAAAGCAACTATAGCTTTAAAGTATTAACACACTTTGGGTGGGCTATTGAGACTCGAAGCAAAATTCATAATTTTATGAGCCACATAAAAAATAAATGAATAGTTTTTTGTTAGCTTCTTTTTTTCATTCATTGTTTCTTTTTTTTTTTATTATTTCTTTCATAGGCAAACGCACATTAACTGTGGTTACTGCATACTAATAAAAGCAAAAACAAAAGGCTCTTTTATTTTTTGGGCTTGTGAGGTGATTTATTATTTTTTAAAGACGTGTTTAGCGCTTCGTACAACTTTAATTGCGAAATCGTAAAAAAACTTTATGAGAAATTAATATGCGGTGAGTGAGTAATTTAAATTAAAAAAACATTCAAAACTTGATTCGCTTGCAAAACCAAAAGAATTTTTCTACGCGTTTCTTATGCGCCTTTTTAGTTTATTTCTTCTGTTTTCTTTATCTTTTTTGTATTTTTGGTTGCCAATGAAAAGAAAAATCAATTTAAGTTAATCTCGGGCTGAGGTTTTATTTTCGTGCGCTTAAAATGGTTTTTGTATTTATTTATACCTACGTATGACAAAAGCAGAAGATCTGCTGCTTCTGCTGTCAGAAGCAAACGCAACAGAGACCCAAAAAAAGTAAAAATCCACCCTAAAAATCAAGTGAATACAATAACAGCAAAAGCAACGTGCACCGAACTCCATTAAGGCAATGCCTGCGACTGCCAAAATCAAACATGGCCGAATTAAATCTACATGCTCTATCCCTTGTTTTGCATCATGCTTTGCTCTTCTTACACAGCGCGTAGCCATAGTTACTATGGCGACACGGAGAGACGACGTCGACAACGATGGCAACGTCACTGCCATCGTTGTCGGCGACAAACCATATTCATAAATTTATTTACTGCGTTGCACCCTTCCCGTATTTTTGTAAACCAGCCATGCGCGTCGTCGTCGAACGTCGTTTGTCGTCGTGGTTCGACTGTATACATTTCTTGGTCGTTTTTGGTGTTGTTGTTGTTGCAGTAGTTGTTGAAATTCGTGAAACACGTTTAGTAGTTGTTGTCAGTGAGTGAGGCGCGAGCTGCTGAAGTTCAATGCCTCACAAAAATGTCTTTGCTGGCAAAGTGTGAAGATTTTCCATTAAAAATACTTTGCAGCAGCAGCTACAGCAAATTAAACTAAATAAATCAGCAAACGCATAGGATTTTAAAAATTGATTAGCAAAATATCCTACATACAAGTTGTTATATTTGGATTTCTGTTGTTTTAGTTGCTTAAAATCGTCTTCTCTTGTTCTTTTAATATAAATAAAAATAGCTCTATATTGGGATAGGAAGTGAGGTGTGGATCGATAGTCTAAATATGGTTTTTGCTTTTCTTAATTTTTCTATCTACCGCATTTATTTGTTCCAATTTTATTTTTTTGTGAAACACGCAATTAGAGTTTAGCGTAGATGTTTCATTCCCACATTGGATTTTGCGCAGTTCAAAGCAGTCACCCTGAAGTTGCCGTTATATTCCGCTAGGTGGCGCTGACTGAAACGAAGTTTGAAACACCACTTTCGTGTGTGTTAGCTTTATTTAGTAATTACTTTTCAAAATATTTTTCCAGCCTAGAATTAAGGTTTTTAATATTTTGCATAATAGCTATAGGAGATTGCTCATAATTTTACTCATCAAATTGTTTTGGCTAGGACACACTAACTCACATATATACATAAATATCTTGCTTACAGCGCTGCATTTATTTGATATATTTTTCTATTGCTGTACCTTATTTTACTTGTATCTTAAACAAAATGACAGTTAAGAACCAGTTAGAGTTTGATTCTTACTTGTGAGCAGTTCGCGCACTGGCCACCAGATGGCGCCGTCAAGCTTATAAACCATAGCACTCTAAATTAGTCAAGCAATTTGGAATTTTTAACAACATTAGACGACTCTGCTTCAGTGGTAAAGAGTGAATTAAATTTAATTATTTCAAGTTTTAGAAAGTCTATTTATAATAGGAGAATCAAGTTTCGTCTTTCATCAACAAGTCGGATAACATATGTTTGACACGCGCTGTGTTCTCTTTATAATTGCGGCTCAAATATTTGCAGATCAAGTTTAGGTTGCTCTCGAACTACTTTTCTTAGCAGACTATGACCCTTAACCAGGCATCAATTGATTACAAACATAATTCTGTGGTCTTTTCTGCCCTGGTTATGCCAATTATTTTTAAAAGATAACTGCTGATGTTTACTTCCAGTTTTTTTTGCCAAACTTACTTATAATCATGATACGTGTTATATAATATTTCCTGAGATTGTTCTTCGTAAAAAAGGCGACTAATAAATAGTTAAATCAGTATCAGCCATGTAGATATTTCCCACAAATTAGATAAATTTCTCTATAGTTTTGCTTTTGATCTAGGTATTTAATATTACCTGATCTTAATTTTATGGCCTATAATTATTATATATAACAAATATATAAGGTTTTGCATTGCTAAAACACACTACTGAAGATTTATTAAGTCCATTAAATATATAAAATAATACATAATCCGTATTATGTAGTTATTTATATATTTACTCACACTATTATAAATTGCCTTCATCTCAGATCCTGCTTCGTTTCTTCCTTTCCTTTCCTACACGCACTTAAGACATATATTTGCCATGCTTTGTGCTCAATTCCAATAAAATCGTAAACATTATGTGCTCCTTTTTACTGCTCAATAAAGGCGGGTATAAATCAAAAATCAGACAAAGAAATACAAATTAAGAATATAGCCAAGTCTACAGTTGCAGCAGAGAAGAAGCGGCTTTGCAGCTAACGACCATCATCGGAGATAAGTTCAAACAAACGACAAACTGTGCCCATAAATCAAACGCAACAGGTTTCACACTTCGTGTAGCATAGCATTTATTTATTCATTTATTTATCAGCACTTTTCGGGTTTCAATAAAATTAATTTATAAGCAATTTCCAGCTAATTTATTATACGGCATTAAAGATATGCTACATTGTTCAGCAGCTGACGATTTGAATATCTTTTTTTATTGCTTAGTATTTAAATAAAATAAGTGCAAAATCTGTAAAGTGTAAAATACAAATAACATAAAGAATATTTTAATTTAAATATATTTAATCTATTTTCTATATTTTTTTTTAATTTTTTTTATATGTGTGACTATAAATGTTATAAATTAACACTCGCGTAATCGTAAGCGCGTCCCACGTTGTTGGTGTTTCCTCGTGTTACGTATACTGAAGGTATACCGGATAGGATACACTCAGGATACATTCAGTATACGTATACGAAGTTGCACATTGCTGCTTCAAAAGTGTTTAGTGAAAAAATTTCTAATGCAAAAGCGAATAATAAAACGTAAATGAAATAAAAATGCGATTAATGAATAAAAGTGAAATAAGCGAAACTGTTGCACTTCAACAGAGGCCGGCCGGTAAGCTATTAAATGTGTGAGCGAGATAGACCGCGTACGTAAGCAGCCGCGCACGTTTTCGCAGAGCAGCGTACGAGCACAGGACGCGTTGTTATCCCGACGATTGAACATTCGCAACTGAGGAAAAACTATGCACGATGTGTCATTTCCCAGTCTGCCTATCGCACAGTCTTTCTCTTCCTCTCTGCGTCTCTGTCTCTCTTCTTCCGCTTGCCTGTTTCCGTGGCCGCTCTTCACCTCTTGAGTCTCTTGCATAGCATTTCACTCCAACGTCGACGTCAGCGCTTTTCGAGATTCCTCCTGTTTTTGAGTATCCTGCATTCGCTCGTTGCGTTGTTTGACAGCCTGCCGTGCTGTGTAAATGTTTGTTGTCACTGCTGCCGTTGTTGCTGTTGTAGGATATGCAAGGACAACCAGCGGGTTTCCTGCATGGCTTGCTTTAACGATAGACAGACACATTTATTATAATACGCGAGTGCTTCTTTGGCAGGGTGGCAATTCTGCTGGTGGTGGCTCTTTGCCGGTCGTCTCTGACGTCGTTGTTGTCATTGAGAGCCGGACCGTTGCTGTTGGTGGTGGTGGTTATTGTTGTTGTTGCCAATCGCTCGTGCGAATATGCATGCAAAACGGAAAATCAAGAAAGCACGAAATACCGCAACGAATAATGCGAATCATGACAATGGCTGCGTCGCTTCCGTTTGCCGGTGGCCGCATTGCCAAACAGGCATTCTAAGTGTGTACATGTGTGCGTCTTTGGTTGTGTCTGTGTTAGCGTGTGTTTGTCGATTGAGTAATGCGTGCGTAATGATGAGCTTCGCACAAAACTGTGTGGAGTTTGGTGAGCTAACCTACCATGCCGCTTTTCATTGCGGAACGATTTTGCCAACGTCAGGCATTTAGTTAAATACTTTACATTGCTCCCCTGCAACGTATTGGGAGCAGCAGCTGTTGCCAACGCCGAACCCACAGCACAGCGTCCCTTGCTGACACTTTTTGCCAGGTGGGCTTGTATTCGTTGCCGTTTGCTGTTGGCTGTTTGCACATTTCCGTTGTGGTTTCCGTTTTGCACACGTAATGTCGTTTAGCTTAACGTAACTCGTTTGGCAATTTGCCTCTGATTCGGAAACGATTCCTGCGGCCGCTCGAAAATGCCTATAAGAGTAAAGAGAAAAGCCAAAATATTAACAATAACTTTAATAAGTTATGAGTATAAGTTAGCACATCGGCTGCTTGCCATAGTGGGGTGGAGGTTGAGAAGATTAAATACACAATGGAATAAGGATGAAATTTTAAACGCTGGGTATGTAGAAATTATGTTTGCTAGACATTTGTGCAAGCAAAACTGATTCTTATCGTAGATTAGAGAGTACGAATATAGCAAAAGTTCTCTAGATTGGCTAGTGAGCCCAAAAAGAAATAAAAAGTACATAAATAAACAACGAAAGTAAAAAATATATACAGAGTTTTATATGTAAAATTCATAATTTTTACGTAAATTTTGATCGATAATATTTACAATTATAAACAAATAATAACAAAAAAAAAATTTTTTTAAAACAATTATTGTAATCACAAATACATATTATGCTTAGAAAAATTAACAAACAATTAAATCCAATTTAAAGTTATTAAAATATAATAAAAAAAATTCAACAAATAATATGGTAATAGTATGGAAAAAATTAACAAATCTGAACACAAACAAAAAGTAGTTAAGGGTTTGGGTATACAAATGTTGTCATTCAAGCAAGACTAGCAGCCTTGAAGATGCTTAGAAATATTTGAACAATGTTGCGTTTGAAAACTGGTTATCCAAATTAAACATAAACTGATAACATGATTATGCAAATTAAAAAATATGATTATTAATAATAAAATCGTATGCAACTTGAATATCTGAATAACATAAATGCATAAAAAACTTAATACTTTGTCGCCTTAAGGGTCGAAAATTATGCACTATAAATATGACAATCCATTAAAACTCCGCTTAGATACATACATATATATATATATCTATAAATGTTCAAAATTAAACTGCTAAACATATTCTCAAAGCCTATTTGCATTTGCATCTCAATTTGCACGCAACTTAAGCGTCTTAAGGCAGCCAACAGCTGACACTCAATGCAGCTAAAATTAGTTTGGCTATAAAACTGCAGGCAGACTAGCGCTTATTGGCGTGAATGCTCTGCCACTTGCAGGCACACTGCAGGCATACACCTGACATCACCTGAACGCAGCAACCCCAGAGTAAGTCAAATACGCACAGTGCGCGGCTGAATGCAAAACATTTTGACAATCGCGATAATCACCCTTTGTTCGACATCAATGCGCTTATTTTTAGGTGCAGAACAACAGCAAGTGAGAAAAGGAAAACAAAAGGAAAGAACAGGCAAAGAAAGAAAAATCAAATGAAAACTAAACAAAAAAGAAAACTCGCGCACGTTGACGCATTTAATCTCAAATACTTGTGAGACGTACTTTATTTGCCAACTGTGTTAAGGCTTGAGCCAATGCCACTACAGCACCAACAACAAAAACAACAACAGCAATATCAACAACAACAACCGCAGCAACAAACAAGTCGGGCAATCTAATGTCTACGATAAAATTCAAAATTTATAATATTACACAGTTTGCCCGATATAAAACCTAAACTTATGGCTTTCAGGAGTACGTGCCATATTTCCAACCAGTGACTGTGCTCGTATATGTGTGTGTATATGTGTGAGTGTAAGTGTGTGGGTGGGTGTACGGGTTTGGTAGTGTAAGCAGCCAACCCTTGCTAAAGCTCGTTATGGCTTGCAAGATTTCAGGTTACAGGCAAACCAAACTAAACCAAACCGAACTGAACCCAAAGCAAGCCAAGTAAAGTTGGCAAAGCATTGAACGGCTTGAGCAGGCGTGTGTTAGTTGGTATGCAAAGGGATGGGGGTGATTTTGGCTTGCGGTGACTTTGGGTGGTTGGTGGTGGTGTTGGTGAGGTGGAGGAAAAGAAACTGCCATTACAAACATAAATATCATTTTTTTATTGGCACAACCCTAAATGGTAGCATTTTGCAAAGCAAATTCCAATGCAAAAATGTGAGCCGCAAGCCAGCATGAGTAGGTGAGTGGGTGAGAATGGGAGTAGGGAGGTGTATGTGTGTGTATGTGTGTGTGTGTGTTTGTTTGCGCCTTTTTCCCTGCTCCTGCGGTATTTGTTTTTTGTTGTAGTTATTGTAGTTGTTGCTGTTATTGACATTTGCGTTGTTATGCTTTGCCTGTGGGCGTTTTACGCTGGAAGCTACGAAATCTTGCGCCAAACTTTGCGCCGAACTGCGCCAAACCTTGCTGCGGTGTACCTTGAGCATGTGCGACAATTTGCAGACGCAACGAGGCGTTTAGTTTTTGTCGCAATAGAACTCGTCTAAGCGCAGGTCTCTGTTCACTTATACTGTATTGTCGTGTGTGAGTGTATATGGCAGCTTGTGGATTGTAAGCGACTTTGTGTGCGTGTGTGTGTGCGATTCCACTTATGTCTACAAATAACACCCACTGGTATCCGAAAATGCAGCAGCAAAGCGTCTGAAAATCTCTTTTGAAAATTGTCAAATACAAGAACGTGACTTTATGGAAAATCGCTTAGCTGCGTGTCACATCCCTGTGCAGTAACACGTAGCCCTGCTGTATTTGCTTGCTTTGCTTAGATTAAAAATGCCGAAGGAAGTGGCATAGTTGCGCACAAATATTTAACATTGTCTACCTTGGTTCAACCCATGACTTCGCTTGCACACGAACACACGGCGTGGCAACAGACAATACCCAACAGATCCAATTGAGCCAACCGCCTCAGAAAAAAGACAATTGGGATTTTCATTAACATTTTTGCGGGCGTTTAATTTGCAACGCACATTTTCACGCTTCGTTGTGCGAATGAACAAAAATACGTAATACATGTGTGAGTTCTGTGTACAAATAATAATGAGCAGATAAAGAAAAAAAAATATATAAAAAAAAAAAATAAATTATAATAATATGGCTGCATAAAGATGATAGTGTACGCTACTAAGCGCACCTGTTTTGAAGGATTAGTCATTGTTTTTTTTTATTTTTGAGAATATTGTGCTTTTGTTGCTTCTAAGTTTGCAGCTTAAATTCGCTTGCTTGCTTATTGCATTAGTATTAAGCTTTATTTTGGAATAGTTTATGACATGCACTGTAGTAAATAATGTTTAAAATATTCCTTAAGTTATAGTGAAATGTTACTTTGAATTATTTAATTGCAGTTTCGTATAAAAACCTTTGTTTCTTAAGAAAAATTATCGATACTGAATAACTGCTGATTGGCGGTAGAATGGCTGCCGATTGACTGTTGCATGATTGATTTGTAACTTTTATTGGTTTACTTATTTATTAAATGATTAATTGACCAGAACATCTTATAAAAGGGGTTTTATATGAATAAAAAGTGAAGCCGAGTAGAAAAAGTAATAATTGTCTGAATAGTTTGTTAAATTTATACTGAGTTTAAAACATCAATAGCTCAACATATCAGATCAACATTAATCTACTAACACTAATCTGACCGGTTAAAAGACCCCAGCTAGGCCCGCTTGCCTGCGAGCTTCTGCTCCATGCCGGCATAAGCTCTTTGCATATCTTACTACAAGTACTTATAAAATCATTGCATTCTTATAATAAGAACGACAACCGAAAAACATCAGCGCTGCCCTACAATTTTCACGCTGTGCCACGCTACAGTGCTGCTGTTTGCATTTGCGTTTGCATTTTATTACTCCACGCTGTCGAATGGAATGGAATGTCTGTTGGCGATGATTCGCACGGTTCTTTGTCTTGTCTTGTAATGTTTTGCTCGAGAGCGTAGTTCTTCACATCTACTGTGCTCCAACAGTTTTCATATATCTAATCTCACTTTGGGGATTTGCTGGCTACACTTCATGACAGTGCGAATGGGCGCATGGGCGGATGGTTCACTTGGGTAAGAGTATACGCTTTTGCTTTCGTTTCAAATGAAGTTTAATTTCCAATTGGAATACAGAAATTTTCACCTTTGAGTGACTTTGGCCAAAAGCATAAATCCCCCAACCCCAATCACAACTCCAATTCCACGCCCAGCCTCAACTCCAGACCTAACCAAGCCACATGGCGACTGCCACACAGCGAAATGATATTCCTGCGCCCCCATGCAGTAGCTTATGCAATAAAACTAATTTAAATTTTAAATAAGACTCCCAAAAGCAGTCAAACCGAGACAAGTCAAGCCAAGAAGAAAGAAATGAGAACGAAATTTGTTTTGTGGTTTACCAATTTTCTACAAAATAACAAAAACAAGAGGAAAAGTGGAAAAAAGAAAATTTTTGTGTGCTGTTGCAAACGACTTTGGCGTTAAACAAAATTAGACAAAAGTAGAAAATTGTAGCCATGGAGCCTCGGTGGCGCAGGACTGACTGCAGGTCGGTCGGTTGGTTGTTGCTCGTAGGTCGGTGCGTGTTTTGGCCGTTCAGACGCTTGGGTAGCATATGCTGTCGAGTGCTCAAGTGCAAAAATGAAAATGGCGATGATGTCGACGACTAAACGCAAAGTTTTCAAATTAGTTTTCACACCCGGTCGACAGTGGCATGGTAATACCAATGCCAATGGCAACGACAACAACAACAACAGCAACAACAGCAACAAAAGTAACACTTTTCGAGACTTGGCCAACTGGGTTGTGTGCTTCTGAATGTATGTATGGACGTTTGGCCAAGTAGTTGGTGTCGGGCAGAAAGACAGACAATGTGCGTCGTTATAATAAAATTGTTGCCGCTGTTCTTATTCTTATTTTGTATTATTCTTATTAAATTGTCTAATGGAGCTGCATATTGTTTTATTTTTCTCTTTTTTTTTCTGGCCGGCACTGACTGTGTGAGCTTTGTGGTACTATGGGGCGTATGAGTAACAGCTTGTCTGCAGCAGCACAGGCAAAATGAACCTGAAATTGAAACTCACACAGCGCATAAGCAGACAAAATGAATGTAATTAATTTGCAACTTCAATGAGTTCAGGCCACAGCTCCTGTCTTTGTTTAAGTTTTTTCTTCTCCCTTTTTTTTTCTCGGTTCAAGTTATTGTGCTAAGACGAAAAGTAATTTTAACGCAGCGTGTGTCATTATTCTGTCTTGCCTGCATTTTATTACGGCAACAGAGTTGGCTCACAGTAAATCTTCCTGGCCTGCCAACTCCGATTGTAGTTTTATATTTACATAATATTTTGCGCTAAATTTGCCGGCATTTGTCAATTATGCCATATGATAAAGTCGTCAATATGATCATATACTTGCGGATCTCTTATTATTGGTTGAGTCTTTCTATGTGAACGTGATGTAGACCCGCAAAATAATATATATATAACACACACACACACATATATGCAAAGCAATAAATGAAAATTTTGCTGCTTTAAGTTATTACAGCCCCAATAACGCAGAAATGTTCCTGTCTACCCAGACTATCTGCCAGCCTTTGTATTTTACATATGCTTTGTTTTTTTTTCTTGTGTCTTTTTCATCACTTCACGCCTATTCTGTGCGCATATGTGCGGATTCGCAGCACACATAAATCAAAGCATGCCAATATGTCATTTGATAATTTCGGCCGCCATGTTGCGTGCGAGCCTAGCAGCGTAATCGTTCGATTGATATTTTATTTTGTTTTATTTGATGCCGTGTCATATGATATGGCCACATGTGTTAGCATTACTGTCTATGCCAGTCTCATGTATATTCCTATATGTGTCCTTACTCTCGCTGCAGTGGCGTTGACGTTGTCGTTGCCTGTGATTGTGCCTGGTCGGGGTTGCAGTCTCCTGGCCGAGGTGTGCGCACGCCTGATTATGCGTTTGCAGCCGTTAAACTGAACTTTATGGCCTCGGCCGTTGCGTGTTGCGTGCTGTGAGCTGCGACGTGAGTCTGCTTGTCTGGCGTGAAGGGTGCGCAGCTGATTGGTTGATTGATTGCTTGTTTGCTTGATTTATGCGCATGTGAAAATGCGTTGCGCAGTGCTGCATAACTGCAAGGCCTCATAGCTGCAAGGCTGCGTGGCTGCGTTTCTGTTGTAAATTAACTTGTGGCAGTTTTGCTGTCTTTGTTGTTGATGTTGATACTTTTGTATTTATTTACTTGCTTATTTTGTTACTGTTGTTTAAACTACAAGCTGGTAGCATGATTTAGTGGCGCTAATAAGCTGTTCGCCGCTAAAACTTATGCGTTCTGCGAACTTCAAACGCTCTAATTAATATATAACGCATACGTCACGTTGTCTCGTTCACACATTCATTTCTCGATATATGATACTCATGGCTTATAGTTGTAAATTATATTGTAATTAAGACATGAGCATTAATAACACCTTGGCAGGGTTGCATTTATCTGCCTGCTTGTCTTGCGCGTGTTGTGCAGCATACCATGTGCGTGTGTGTATGCTAAGTTTGAGCTGTGCTGTGCGCTCAAGACCTGTACGTGTGCGCATGGAATCTTTATGTATATGCAGCCATTGTGTTTATGTGATAGTTACGTAGTCAAAGTAATAATATATAATGTGTATTAAAATTATACTTTTCAACAGCTTTGTGCTAAAAAATATACAACAGTACGATAAAACTCATAGTAACGAACTTTTATCAGCTTTGGAAATGTGCTTATGACTTTGTCTATGATAAACAAAACAATTTAGTAAAATTCATTAATTATACACAACAATTACCAATTACGCCATATAAAAATTTGGCAACTAAACCTTTGACAATAATAAATAGCAATAATAACAAAAATGTCAAACATATGCAAAAAAACCAGAAAAACAACTACCAACCTAGGACAATAAGCATAGCAAAGCTCAAACGCCGGATGTCTGCTTACATACATCGAACGGCTGTGGTGTGGGCAGAGCAACGGCCTGAAAAATCGTTAAGCCTAATGCCATGTTGATGACTATTTCCGTACGTCGTCATAGTTAAGGGTTTATTGTTGTTATTAGAGTCATTGTTGTTGTCATTAGACTCGTTATTGTCGCGTCGCCCAATCATTTAAGTCATGGCAGCAGCACATAGCCAAGCACAGCCGGTAAAATAGCAACCAAAACACAGCCAATGAAGCAACCAAGCAAAGCAACACAGGCAACAATAACAACAATAACAAGCCAAAGCCGGCAAGCAGGCAATCGACAGTCGCTCAATCATGTTCGCATTCATTTCATCATTACATCATGCCAACAGGCAGACAGACATTATTTAGGCATTTCTTTCAGTCTCAACAAAACGACAAAAAGCAAAAACGAAATGGAATGAAACATTTTGACGTACTTTAACGCAGACGACGACGATTTCGCAAGGCGAGACGAGATGAAACGCATGAAAGCTGTTTAGAGGCTTGGGGCGACGATTGACGACGTTGCTAGTTGCAGCAGACAGAGACGCCAGCGGGTGTTCGCTTGGCGGCAAGCTAAGAGAGGTAATAGCAACAACAAATCATCAGCTTTTATGCCGCTTTTGCTTTTGCTTTTACTTTGGCTGCTCTTTTCGCTTATGTTGCTCTGCTCTGGGCTTCGCTGCTTGTGTGATTGCCACCAAATGTTGCTACTGCTGTTGATGTTGTGGCTGTTGTTGTAGTTTTTGTTGTTACTGTTCAGCTACAAACAGGGCAGGAAAAGCAAAAATGCCAATAAATATGCGTAGAATACGACAAAATAAAGAGAAACAGAGACAAAAGCGTATACATGAAAGAGCAAAAGCAAGAAAGAAAAAAAATTGTCAAAGGGTCGCACATATTTGCCTCGTTTTTTGTCTCTGGTATTGTCATAAGTCAATGTCAATGGCACAGTAACAAAAAAAAAAAAAAAAACGTAGAGTAGAGCAGACATACCCGCAGCGCCATGCGAGCTAAGTTTGGCTGTTTGTTGTTGCTTTTGTTGCTATTATTACTGTTGCTTTATAAGACCTTGACATGCGACTCTTTCCGAGACTCACTAAATAATCAGTGAAAAAAAAAATCAACAACACAAAATACCAAAATTATTTGTTATTTGGTGTTTATTGCATAAATTCTGCTGTTTTATTGTTATTATTCTCGTTGTTTTTGGTTTGCTTTGCTTTTACTTTTTAAATGTTTAATTTTACTTTTTTTGGGGGTTTTCTTTGCTTTCTTTGTTGTTGTTGTTGTTTGGCTTGCGATGCTTGGATATAAAGTATTTCTTAACAAGTAGGTGTTTATCGTTTCAGCGTTTCAGTTAGCATATGCACGGTGGGCGTTGTGGGCTTTGTATGCTTTCTATGTATTTGTATGCAATGTATGCAAATGTATATGTATATATGTATACGCATATGTGTATATATGTATACATAAATAAATATATGTGTCCGTTTAACTGTTTTGCTGGCCAATTGTTGATGAAGTTGATGAAAGTCTATTATACATACTTCATACGTTGACTGCTTTACGTAGCTGAGTATTTTCAACAGAACAACAACAGCAGCAATACGCTATACAAGAACGCAACTGAAGTCAAAACGGGGAAATTGTGCATATATACATTCGTATTTGCTTAAATTATTATCTTAATATTTTGTAAGAGATCAGATTTCAAGGTATCGATCTATATTCGACAACAATACTGATAATTGGCAATTAAAGCACGCAAACATATGTAATATAAATACATATATGAATTACTGTTTGCTTATTGAAAGTTATTTAAACGCTACTGTACAATATGAATGACCTGCTAATCGATAACAATAAAATATGGTTAGTACTAAATTTTATTTTATTGAAAGCGTTTCTAAGCTTGCTCATGCAGTCTCGGCATCAAAATTTCCGTAGATTATTTTATTGAATTATTATAAAACGTATTTGAGTTGACTCTTCTATTGTTTGACTAAGACACTTTATTAATCTTAAAATTATAGCTTGCTATGTGTGTATGTGTTTGTGTATTTTAAACGTCAAATCTCATAAAGCTGGTCTACAAATAATCTTTTCTCTAAGCAAGGCGACTAATAAACAACGCGCTTAAAATACACGCTACCTTCTTGCTGCCGGCTTGATTGTTATAGCTATATGTTATAATGCACTCAAGTAGCTACCGTGCCGAGGGGCGTCATTAAAAAACACAGTTAACAACGTTTAGATACAATAAAGTGCACTTTAAGCAGCAATCACTGTACGCCTGATTAACAGTTAAGCCAATGCAATCTACACAAATTAAATTTGCCACAGTTTCTTCTTATTTTCTTGTTTTTTGTTTTCTGTTTTGTCTAAACTTGTTTCTCAATGAACAACTGCAACTAAAGTTAAGCACCGAACACATATATGTACAATGCTTTAAGTAGTGCGACTCATGTCTAAAACAGTAACAACAACAACACAAAATACAAGAAAAAAGTCAAAAGAGACACTCACCGCGTTGATAGGCCAAAACCAGTTTGCAAGAAAGTTGCATATGCTTTTATTTTGATTTCGCTGCTGCTTTTTTTATTTTTGATTCTTGCCTTTATTCCAATGTAGTAAATAAAATAAACAATAACAATAAACACAAACGCAATCGAAATTATAGCAAATTCACAAAAAGTAAAGAACAAAACATATTTTATTATTTAAAAAGAAATTCTAAATAGCAAAGAAATGAAATGAAATTATTTTAGATGTCACTTGAAAGAACACAATGGAAAAAAAGTATTTTTAGTTTTCAAATATTAATCTTTTTTTTTTTTCGTTTCTTTTTGTAGCTGATTTTGGACACAATGCTAAGATATTTTTAACTTTAATGTGACAACTTTTATGTTTAGTTTTTTATTTGATTTCCTCTACTCAGAATCCAGAATTTTGTACGTTTAGGTTTTTTTTGCGGATGTTTGCTTTTCAACGTTTTGCGTTCATTTGAAGCCGCTCAACGAATTCTTGTTTGAACGTTGGCCGAGCATGTGAACAGCGACAACGGTAGGCGGCCGCCTGATACTATCTGCGTATCTCACAGATATCGGCCAGCGGCAGGCGTGCGTGCAAAAGAGAGCACCGTCGCTTAGAAAGAGCACGCAAGCGAGTATCTGTGTGCGTTGCGTGTCTGTATACGCTCGGCCGGAGCAGTGAGGCGCGTAGGTTTTGCGCGCATTGCCTCACACAGATACGCACACGCATGCCATACTCTGCCCGTGTGTGAGTGCCTGTGCCTGCGCGTGCTTAGCTGTGTGTATGTATGCGTCGAAGTAGAACTATACAACACACACAGATATGCGGCATCACATGCACGTGCGTGGAATTTCCCTTTGTGGCTTGAATGAAATTTCCTCTACGTTCGCGCTTTGGCGCCGTTCACCTTTATTTTGGGATATTTGAACTCTTGGCTTGGCGGCCAATTTTCGAAATAATTTCCTTGCAGACTATGTGAATTTCCCTGCTGTGCACGTTTCTGTATATGATAAGCGGCTGTTCTTGTCGTGTTTAGCTCTCTCGTGGTTGTTGTTGTCGTTTTTGTTGTTTTCGCTGTCGTTGTTTTTGTAAATTTTTGCAAATGTAATGTGCTTTCGTTTCGACAGCGACTTTGCAGAAAAAGTTGCGGCCTGAGCTTTTGCGCTGATATATATTTCAGTTATCGTAGCTGTGCTATGTGCTTTGTGTGCGGGGGTGTTGCGCTTTGTATATAACTTTCCAGCAGGCTCCAAAGTACAAAAGAGTATCATGTTATTATTTTTCTTTTGTATATTTTTTTGTTGTTTTTGCTTTTTGCCTTTAAGTACGCAAAGTACGTTTCATTTATGGGCATTTTTAGTTGTCTACGAGCCATTTAAAGATTGTATTTGATGTTGTTATTCATTGTTGTTGTTGTTGTTGTTACTGTTTGTTAGCCATTGTTTTGTTGCTATTATTGTCGTTATTGTTCTTGTTGTTGTAATTAATAGGCATTTAAATTATATTTGCGCTCGTAAAATTTACAAGAATTGTATGGAATTTCGTGCTTCTTTTTTTTCGTTTTTTCTGCTTTTCGTATATTACATACTTTCCATTCTTACACTATATTATGCTTGTCCATAGCAAAGTTTTGCATATATTATGTCCAAGGGAAAGTCAAAGGCAAAAATTTTTACGACTTTACATTAGGCACAAAAGTACAGTAGGGGTATGGCCGTGGCCAGTGTCTGTCCCATGTGCCTTATGCTGCATGGATTTTAAGTTGGAGATTTTATTCTTTGGGGATTTCCCTAATTTTCTAAATCGTTTGTTTGTACATAAATTCTGGACTTTGGTTTTATTAAAAACCAAAAACATACAATGTGTATCGTCAATAGTTTTGAATTTGTTACATTCCTGGCGACGTCAACATTGGGTGCAAAACAGTTTTTGCCACTAAATAATACTGGATCAATTTGGTTGGAAAATTAAAAGTTGATATGATTTGATATAAAGGTTAAAGCGATAGTTGGGAGGGTAACTAGGTTTTTAGTGTTTTTGTTTTGAAATTTTGCTTCGCATAAACATATTTTGGAAGCACCAAAGGAAGTGCACTCACAATAAATAAAATGGATATGAATTGAGTTTCTGTAATACCAAATTTAGAATCTTCTATGTGCGAAAAATAGTAGTTAATATGTACAAAGGCATAATGATAGAATTACAAATTGAATGCTTATTTATTTAGATAAGTGAGACAATAAAACGTTTTGTTAGACTCCCAAAGTCTTCCACAAAGACGCTTAAAATACTCAAAGGAAAGCCACGTCGTTCGGCATAACATTTTATTTCAAGAGTTTCGACCTTGGCTCTAAATAAACCATTAAGGTAATATAGTTGATATTTGATAATCCGAATTGATTATTTTCATGTATTGGCTACTCTGTAATCCGAATTAATTACAATTATTTAATCCGAATTGTATGTTTTCTTTATGATTTCAGCGGAATTTTTCGTTGTAAGCGAAATATAACGTTGCTATGTCTTTGACTGCTTAAATTTACATTAGCAACAGCAAAGCCAAAGTAACAACAAAAAATACGATGTTGGATTCTTGCTTTCTTGGGAATGCAAACCGACATCATATTTTTTTATCAAACACTGCGTGTGTACATTTTGTCATTTTTCTTTATTAATTGCCAGTTAAAGACTAAGAAACTTAAGTTTTTATATTTTTTTATATAACTTAAGAATTAAATGTGAACTTTTCATTAAAACTTATGTTTTTCCTTAATAAAATTACCTATATTAAAACTATGCAGTAATCCGTAAAATCCGATATTCTGAATTGGGCCTGCAATCATTATTTCGGATTAACGAATTTCGACTGTGACAAGATTGACATAAAAGTCCAAACCAAAATCAGAGCTGCAGTATTTAGAATATATTCTTCTGATTTAGCAAATTAGTTAATATTACTTCCCATAGTTAGCTTCAAATGACATTCGCAAAACCAAACCCGAGACCCTTAACAAATCAAGTGTCATTCAGACAATATCTGATCCTGTCAATGTTATATGTTAACCAACAGCCAGATGAGAGGATCCTTTCGTACTTGTATATATGCATGCTGCGGGCATATGCACCCTTAAATGCCACACACAAAACTGCAAAGAGGTGGCCGCATATGTGTGAATAGGTCTGAGAGTATGTGTGTCTACCTGCATATGTATCTGTATTATCTGAGTATGTGTGTAAGTGTGTAAGCATAAGTTTATGTGAGTGTGTCTAACTCAGTGCTTACCCCTAATTGCAACGCAATAAAAAGATGCAATTTAAACGAAGGACATTGTAGGCAAGGGTGCTAAATAAAAAGGTGAAATGGTTTAGAGAACGAATGCACTGGCAAGAGCAGAGAGGCTGTGTATGCACACCATTCAGTTCAGCCATCATGATAATGACATTGTTCTATGCACGGCCAACGATACTCGGGTACAAACAACTACTACAAACACAATCCGGATGAGCGAATCGGTTGCACTCAATGGTGAAAACGTTTGCCGCTAAAGCGGTGAAAGATGAACTTGATTTGAAGTTTAGTGCGATATGGCAGAAAGGAAAATAAGAAAAGTTTACCGAATATCTGCAGTCGATTCACATTATGGCATGGTGCATTTACGCTCGCTCAACTCTTGTCGGAGCATTTAAGCATTTTGCTCATGCCATTTTCACTATAAGGATGCTCCTGGTTAGCATCAGCATGAATAGCAGCAGCAGCAGTAGCAAGAGCAGAAGCAGAAGCAGATGCCAACAATGCATACGCAATGAATGGGCTGAGCATGTGTGCAACTGTTAATATACAGGGTGGCCATGACGTTGTGTTGGTCTCAGGACATGTTCGATGCTGTCCAGCAAAGATTATATTAAATTAGCTTATATACTTGTCGTTGTCTTAGTATTTCCTTGGTAGCAAATACATTTGCTCCTATATAATATTATGTGTGTGTAAGTCTTAGATGAACAATGTTCAGGAACCCAATTGAACATTATGCTTTCTTGAAAAAAGGTTGCTTGGTTGCTGGGGGCAGTCCCAAAATATTATAAGTTTTTATTTGTAGTTTACCCGAATGAGTTTTTGTGTTTAGCTTAAAATCAAAGATAAAAGGTATTATTTTGCATAGTTCGCACTTTAAACTGCATTTAATATAAAAAATGTACGCTTTGCTTATTTTCAATCTTTGTTTAGCTAAAAAGGACGGGTTTCTCTGAAGATGCATGCGGGAGTGTCCAATTAAGCCATGCACGTCTGCTTCAATTCTTTGCAACTGCTGATCTCAAGAGGCTTACATGTGTCTAAGTTTTTTTGCATTCGGTTTCTTATATGTGTCCCTTTGCAACCACTTTGCACCCTGTTTTTGTGTAGCAGACTGATGCAGCTGATGCAAATTTCCGAAAGAATACATCAGAAAAAATCTTCAAAATTGCAGCCAATCAACTGAGAATTGCCAAAAGCATTGAATTAAGTGCCTGCACAGAATGAGAAACAGAAACAAAAGACCAGCACATGCAGACAAAATAACCGAAAAAGAAACAAAAGCAGCGGCAAACTTTAAACTGCGAGTAACATTCAAGTATTGATAACAGAACTTTGACTAGTGATTTGAAAGCGAAAAACAAAAAAAGCAAAAAACGCAAAACAATAAGAAAATAGAAAATTCAACAAAGGCAAACTTAAAGTAAACGAATCGCGCACAAAAAGCGACGGCAAGCGGCGGAACGAGCGCAGCGCAGCGAAGCGCAGAAGACGTCCACGATGACATGCGTTGCTTTTTTTTCTACTTATTTTTTGTTAACTTGCTTTTTGCGCTTACCGGGAAGCACAACATGTGCCACAGGCATAGAGTGCGCGTGGGCGTGGCATTGCAGGGTGTAACTGCCGTGTAGTGCACTATAGAGTGCACCCTGTTACACGCACGCGGCGCAAATGCACATGGCTAAGCTAGCCGCACCGCACTAAAAATCTATAAGTGATGCGCGCGGGAGTGAGCGCGAGATAGGCTGTGCGCTGAGTGCGAGCGAGAGCGCATGAGCACTGGTCAGGGTGGCCATTTTGGTGGGAGCGAGTACGCGTTACTATTTTCGTTTCATTGTTGAGTATTTGTGCAATTGTTGATAATGTTGTTGTTGTTGCTGTTGTTGCTCACTGCTCGGTACTGTTTGTTGTTGTTGATGCCAACGTCGCTGTCACCGTCGCTGTGGCCGTAGCTGCTTCGGTCGCTGCCCATTCATATCGACTTCAACAGAATTTCTTTTCGCCGCCGAGTAGTTTGAGCAGCAGTGGCTCAGCGGTAACAGCAGCATCAGCGTCAGCTCAGCAGCGATTCCTTTGAGGAATTTCTAGTGCTGCTACAATAAATTAAGAATTGCAGATTTCTTTGAGCGCGACACGCGTTGTTGGATTTGTTTTTTGAGTATGATTTTGAGTTGGCACAATTGGAGAGCATATATATACGTCTCGATTTTTGTTGGAACATTGGGCTGTGGTTGCCGCTGCTGCTGTTTTTGCTGTCGTTGTTCTTCTTGATGATCTGCGCCATAAAAACGCTCAAAAGTTGGAGCAACATTTACATAGATATGGGCACTTGAGCTAAGTTTTCTAATTTTGTATTTCTTTTCCTTTTTTTTTGTTTTATTTTTTTTTTTGTTTTATTTTTGTTTTTTTTTTTTTTTGCTTTTTATAATACCTATTTTGTTTTTATTACGTTTCTTTAAAATTTTGATAATTTTCCGCTAGACTGTTTGTTTGACTTAAAATTAATTTTTTAAGCAAATTGCTGTGAATTCTCATATAAATAATTGTTATAGTTCCAATTTTGCAGTGAAATGGCTTTTCAAAGGCGAATTTTGTGGTTTTATTAAAAAAGGAATATCGAAATTGCCAGCAAATGCCATAGACCGCACCTATCGCTGTTGAGCAGCAGCTGTGCGCTTATTGCCTGGCCATATTTTCAAGCTTAGCTGCGTACTCTGCAGGTTGTAGAAACTTTTAATATATAATTTAACAAATTGAATTTGCAGGGAAAAAATCTAATTATTTTTTCCATATCACTTATTTTAGATTATACATACACACATGTTTTAAGATCTAGTGAAAAGGTTTTTCTAACGTTTGTTTTAATAATATGAAAGCGTTGCTTTTATTGACTAAATAATCTTCATAAAAACTTTCGCAAATACCAAAAAAAAAAAAAAGAAACAAAAAAAATAAGCATGATGTAAAACACAGCCCCAGCTGGCAGTGCAAACCAAGATTTAAGCATTTGAGTTTGCTGTTGAACACAAATTTGTATGGACTACAAAATGTGTATGCCATAAAAATGATGAAACCATAAAACGTTATCTGCATAAAATATAATTATATAATGATTTAATCCCGCTTTTCGCATGAATCGATCATCGTTTTACGTGACACCATAACATGCGGCTGGCCAAAGTCAAACAAAATAAAAAGAAAAATAAATTTATAAAAAAATAAAAACTTAATTTAATTTTAGAAAATTCGCGCTTAATCGTTTTAAAATACTATTAACATGACAATAAAGTTTTTATAGAGGCGTAAGGGTGCTGGCGTAGCACAACGTGGACTAAAGAGTGAAGCAAACACGCAAAGCCGACGGTTGTTTGTTTTCTATATTCTTTTTTGGTTATTTGGTGACTATACGATTTGATTGTTAGTAGATAATCAATGGTGTCGTTTGATTTGAAAATTGAAAGGTTAGAAAATATTTTATATAGATAATAATACTTTGATATGAATAGTTTCAATTCATTTCGACCGTTACGACATTCCTATGCACTTTTCGTTTGAGTGTTTGAGGCTTGCCACTCACAATTTACATATGCAGGTTTCCTCATTGGCCCAGATTGTCCAACGTTTTTTATCAACCAACGAAGTTTATATTTATAAACTACTGAGAAATTTTATGAAATATGAAGGGACTTACTGTGTGTGTCGACTAGCATATAAAAAAAAAGAGTAATACAAAATAATTCAAATGAAAAAGTTTCGTAAGTAATTTCGTTTACATATATAGTTGCTACAAATGCCAATGCAAAATGCAAACTTCCTTTTGAAAACTTGTGTAGTTCTTAAAGTTCTGCAATTTATTTAAAAAAATCATATTCCGATGATCAATATTGCACTTTGTAGCTTAATTTAAAAATCTTTTGAAAAACCCAAACGCATTAATTTTCATTTTGTTTTGTTACGATTCTATTGTTGCGAGTGTGTTTTGTAAAATATTATTTTTATGTTTTAATTTGTCAGCTGCAACACATTTCTAAAATTCGAAATGTGGCCATAAAACGTGACATTTTTAAGACTAAGTCGCGCTTTTTGTGTGCTCAGTCAGTGGTTTCCGCTTGAAATGCGAGCTAATAGGGGAAAAAAATGGCGGATTTTAAATAACAAACACAATATATATATGTGCATGTGCATATAAGGGAATAGTAATAATTAAATGCCTATACAGAAAACTATTTTAAAAAATCAAAACATTTAGAGCAGAGTAAAGTTGTTGCAGTAAATGCTCATAAGCCACAATTAGGCAAACAAAAATGTGCTGAATTGAATAAGTTTTTTTTTTATTTTGTTTGTTTTTCTTGTGATATTTTTTTAGTTAAATTTTCGCGTATAGCGTATAGCATACGATTGTCTTTTAACTATGTCTTTAGCATTATTTATTGTGCTATAAAGTGTATGCATTATTGCCATTAGTCGGTCATAAATTGACAAATAAATATCCAAGCAGAGTTGCTAATGTCGCCGCCATCGCCTTTCGAAGGCATATGCCCCAGCTGCATGGATTACGACTTTGCCTGTGTCACTGGTTGTACACTTTACGCATGCGCACCATTTTCGCAACGTCTATGCCCCTTTGCTTTGACTCCACTTACATATAAAAAAAAACTGTAAGAAAAAGTCGTTATTCCAGTTTTTAATTTGCGCCTGATCATTTTAGCGTGGACTTACCTTTGTTGCAAATATATTGGATTTAATAACCATAATTAAATAATTTTATTGCACAGGCCCAACAATGTTACAATAACAATGCCGGCGCACATGCTTTTGCAATCACATGTGGGCGCAGCACAGCTTCCTCTCCTCCATGTAAGCATATAGGGTATATAGAATGTATGGTCCAATTGGTTACGTGTGCACATTGCTGTGTTGCGTATTTTGCTTATTTTACGAGTTTATTCTTTTTTTTGTTTAATTTTTTTTTTTTTTTTTTAATTTGTCGATTTTAATTTTGTATTACATTTTGTGCATAGTCAATATAATTAATAATATTCATTCGTTCGGCTGCACAAAGCTTATCAGCAATTTTATATATTTTTATATTTTATTGTCCACTTAAATACAGATTTAAATAATTTAATGACTTAATTTATTGTCTTCACTGTGAGTGAGTAGTGGAGCTTTGGCAACGTTGAGCTGCGAAACAGTCAACAATCAACATTAAACAATAAAAACCATGGAAAGTTAATAATAAGTGAATGACTATGGCGATGATGACTTTTGCACCCGCATATGACTTAATTAAGAGCAACAATTACAAAAACGATAATTCATTAACGGAACTTACCATTGGCGATAAGCGAGCGAGTGTTTAAAATAAAAATCGACTGCTATGAGCACACATTCATCTATGTAAATAAGCAAACCGTGGACAAATGCTGAGCTGCACTAACGAGCTGACTTTCAATTTTTCATTTCGTGTTATGTGACAAAAACAAATGTCATTTTCAAAAGAATATATTTTACACATTATATTACTAAAAAATATTTAAATGTTGGTTAGTTTAGGTTAATTTATTAACATTGCGTAGCGAAATGTGATTTCGTTTAAGTCACGAGTCTGCGTGTCGTGTGGACTAAAAGCTTTGCAATGTCATTTGGTTTAATAATACATAATTTGTTTTATTTTAATTAACCGATTTATTTGTTATTCGTTTTTAATATTTCAAAAGTTGTGTGCTCCATCGCATACTTGGATAATATATATTATCAGTTAAAAGCCGTATAGACTGCCCGTTTTTTGATTCGAAGTGATTTTGGTTTTACCTAAGTCTATAGATATTTCGCACTCGTATATATGTACATACATTCTCTAAAGTTTTTTAACTTTAAGGGGTTATCACCAGAAATGCGACCTTAAGCTTAAATATATAAGAAATGTGTAATGGCGACTCAATGGCAGCAGGTTTTCGAAGGCTTATTTTCATTATTAATACACGAAATGCAGCCACAGCTAAGTTTACAAAGGTATACTTTCAATTTTTTTGTATTTTCTTGACTTAGAAATCCTGATATTCAATTCAATTTGATTTTATTATTGTAATAACAGCATTATTTGGTTTACATCTGCATATGTAGAGTTTTGGTTTTGGTTTTTACTAGCTGTACAACTAATGAGTATTTACAATTAAACAAATTTTATGTTGTGCTTAATGTAGGAAAAATGTGTAAATAACCTTACATTTACTGTTCCATAAAGTATCTAGAGCAACGTGTAAGAGTTGTTTTCTTCCAAGCCCAATTGTCCTTTCGCATGTAAGTTTCGCATTTAATTAATTTCTGTTCTCTTCCTTTCTTTTTATTATTATTTATTTTAGTCAAGGTATGGCAAGGTATGAGGGCACAGATATCGTTGCTTGTCATCTTTCAAGTTGTCTCAAGGCAAAAATTCGTTTATACACTTGAGCCTTTTAGCTCAAGTTGTTGTTATGCTTGTTGTTGTTGTCGCTGTTGTTCTTACTTGATTCTTTCATACGTCTTAACGATCATCGAAATCAATTGAATACCATAAAAGAAAATGTTTATATTTCAAAAGTCAGAAGTCAAATACGCCATGAAATACGAAAAAAAAAACAAAATGAAAAATAAATCGAAAAAAGAAAGAGTTCGGCGCAGTCCAGGCAGAGGCAGCCGCAAATGTTTCAACTTAAAGAAAGCATTTTGTATGCGAGTAAGAGACTGAGTATGGAAGCAAGGCAATGCTGAGATTTCGTAAGGAAAATGTAACTGAAATCAAACCAAAACGATTGGCGGCGAATTATATTGAAGTGCTTGGCGCGGCGTTGCTTTGTTCAAATTTCCCCTGTCTGTTTTTCTTGTTTTATATTTTTCTGTGGTTGTGGAGCCGTGTAGTGCGGTGGGATGTGGAGTGGTGTGGTGTGGTGTATTTCGATTTGATCTGATTTTTGGCTTTGGCGTAAGAAAATCCATGCAAACGTAGGAGACTCTCTCAGCACATGTTCTTAATTGAAATTTGAAATATTGTATTATGTGTTTCAGAAACAGTTCATAATTGTGAAAAGTTTTCCCGATTGTTTATTGAAACATTGATTATACAGTCGAGTGTACTGAGCAAGTGTGCGCTGAAGTGGGTGGATCACTTTTAGCTCACATTGTTTGTACTGACTAAGCAAAAGGTTTGCCATTGCTTTCTCCGTTGCGCAACTCGGCATTAGTTTGTCTGTGATTTATGCTGCATTTATGGGCGGAAAGCGTTTTGCTGTCGTTTAATGTGAAGGATGTTTCATTGTTGCCTGGCTGCATGCCTGTAATTGGTTAGGCGCTGCAGCATAGCCAATAGTAATTTTGTAGCATGCATTTTAAGAACTCCAACAATTAGTAAAATGTTTATATAATGCAAATTACATACGTGAATATACGTAGCTTATGCAGTGGGGCGCTTTTTTTAGGTCTTTTAGGTACTGCTGCACTAAAATTTTAATTTGGTGGTGACCAAACAACACACAGTGTCTGTTTATGAAAACAACATTAAAATAAGTGACTACGAGGACTGCATGATGTCTATATTTGTAAGCGCACACATAAATAAAATACGCTCAGCATGGAATCAGCTAAAAAAAAATTTTATGCTGTTCAGCATACATCGTGCTTAACTAAAAGTAAAAACTCTTTTAGTATGGCTACTGCATGCTACAACGCATCTCAAAGTAGAAGAGATGGGCACTTTAATGAACTGCCCACATGCGACTGTCTGCTGCTGCCAATAGCCGCACGCACATCTCCAACCGCGAGCCATAAGCTACTGAGATCAAGCTGCGGCCAACTCCCGCATAAATCAAACACAGTGGGCTTGCGGTGGCCAAAGTGGTCTCAAGACTGTAGTTTGCCATACACGCGATATCGAGTTGCTTAGATAAGGTAAATCGGCTATAAATAATGTGGCCTAACATAGCTGCAAGTTGCAATAGAGAACTTGGCTTTATGTGTCGTCGCGCAGCTGCACCCACTATGCCACAGACACTTTTAGTAATCAGAATGATGCACAGTCACTTGTTAAAAACTACTTACAAATGGGCGATACCCACTTGCGCTTGACTCCATTTTAATTAATTGTAGTCATTTGTCATAACTTATTGCCAAAATGTTTGCAAAAACATCCAATAGTGCCTCAGCAATAGCATTTACAGATTGTAAACAAAAAGAGTGAAAAACAAAAATTTTAAATTTGCAAAATGGCTACACGCGTTAAAAACCAATTTTTATTGATATCTAACTACTGCCAAATACATTCAAAGGCGAATAAATTGTAATCGCCAGTAATGCGCGGGGCAACAACAATAACGACATTTAGTGTGTGCATAAAATGTTATCACATGACAAAAATAGTAAAACACGACAAGAGCAACACAAACAAAAAATAAATAAATAAATAAATAAAAAATCGAAAACAGCAAATGAGAAAAAGAATTAAATAAATCGAAATAAGTCAAAACGATTGTAATGGAAAAAATATTCAAGTATCAAACGCATTTTTGTTGTGATTTGCTTTTACTATTTGCTTTTACTATTTGCACGCACTGTGCATAAATAAAACTGATTTATTACAAATAGAATAAAAACGAAAACGAACCCTAGAGTAGGTGGCCCAATGGCGAGTCTTAGATTCGCAGAAATTTTCTTTAAAGTAAATACACACACTAAATCGTTAATAAATCTGACAACGCGGCGACCATTTGGCGACACATTTCCTATGTTGTGCCAAGCGCCAAGACAAGTCAAGCTGAGCTGTGCTGCACACATGTGGCAGCGTGCTTCTAGGCCGGGCCGTGTCGGACTGGGCTTGGCTAGGCTCAGCTAAGCAGACATTATGCGCAGTCACTTGGACGTTGGGTGGGCTACAATTTACTTGTGGAAAATCAATAAAATATGTAAAATATTACATGCGACTTTTAGCTGACGCGCGCAGAATAGCATTTTACCAAAAACAAACATGCCCCAGTGTATGTGTATATGTACATATGTAAGTGTGTGTGCAACAATGAAACAAACTGGGAAATAAACAAAAGCACCCAAAAGCCCTTTTTAACTTTGGCTTTAGTCAATAACAAATATCAAACAACAACAATAACAAGAAGAATGTGAAGCAGGTTATTAACAGATTTCTATTGTCTCTCGTGCATGTGTGTGTGTATTAGAGGTAAGTATCCTGAGTGTACCTTGTTGATAGCAGCAGCACGTGCAACCAAGCTCTACAACAGTCAAGTGTAATCCAATCCAATCGTCATGAGAACGCTGCCATAGTAGTTGAGGCACGTTTTGGCTGTCGTATGGACTGACTCATGGACTGGCTGTCGCATGGACTGTCGTATGCATGGACGGAAGGATGGTCGGACAGTCTTCACATACTATTTTTATGTAAATTACACATTGTAAGTTGCTGCTGTTGTTGCAGTTGCTATCGAAATACATTTCGATGTTTCGTATTTTTCTTGGCCGTGCTCTAATCGAAATTCAAAGACGCCAACTTAAAAACAAAATTCAACCATTGTTGTTGGCTTAGCTTTTGTGCTCGCTCGGGCACCGTGGATAACGTGGGCACCACACACTCCCATGTGTATGAGGTGTCGTGTTTGCCTCTTAAACGCCTCTTAAAAGTCTTCAAAAAGTTGCGTCCGTCTGTGGATCTGTCGGTTTCCATGTAGATTAGTTCACATATTTCTTCTTAATGTTATATTTTTAGTATTTGTTTTCAACTTTTTGTTTTTTTTTTTTTTTTTGGCTTTATGCTTTGTGTATTTTAACCAATCGTCGTCATTGGACGTTGTTTGCCAGGTACACACTTGCGTGTATAATTTGATGGAAATTAATTTTAGATTTCTATCATTGGAATTTTGTTTTAAGGCAAAGAAATTTATTTGACATGCCTGTGACACCACAACACAAAAAAAAAAAAAAATTGGATGATTTTTATATATTATTAAATGTATATTCGATTGTATTGTAACATTTTGAATAGCTGAAACCGTATCGAATTCGTCTAATTGTTATTTAAATCAGCCCGGCTCGAGCTACGGGCTAAAACTTGAATTCAATTAGCGGAAATGCATACTAAATGAAACGAATTTGCTCGCAAGCGATTGACTTTGCGTTTTTATTTGACAGCCGAACCCGTAGAGGCGTTGGCTATTTCAACAAATGTCGGCATTTATAAATTTCGCATGTGCCGGCGTGTTAATCATTTGGCTATAATAATAGGAACTATTGTACATCACTGATGACAGCTCATGAAATTACTCATAAATAAACTTAGCGCAAAATTATGATGATTCCGCATAGTTAACCTGCCTGCAGTAGGGTTAACAACAGTCTTTAACACACGTTTTCATATGCATTTCGTGTATATTGTAAATATCATATACAGGGTGGTTGAATGTACTTGAATGAAGTGTTACCAAGTTCAATGCAATTGCAGCGCATCTTGCATTGATAAAACACAATGAATTTCATTCATACATTAATAAGTTTTTGTGTAATAACCTTGTGAACTTTTGAGACGTATTTCTATAAACTTCTGGTTGAGTTATCATTCCGTGTTATATAGACAACCAACAAAAACACCAAAAATAAGAGGCACACTATCTTTTTCAAATAAGCATCTTAAAATGAATACCACAATATAATGTTCAGTTTAAATATCTACACTCAACAGCCGCCGTACTAAGCCCAAGTCATACCGATATCCATGCTTATGCTCCAAACCCCATGCCCATCGTAGTGCCACAGTCGCGCATGCCTTTGCATTGTTTTAACGTTGATATACTCTCGCATACACAAACACAAACTGCACACTTACCACTATGCGAGCTAGCTGCGAGCCTTAATTTCATTTTCGCTAGCGAATTTACGTGACACCGACACTTGCTATCTGGAGCCATAAACTGTGCGAGCTTATCATCGCAAACGGTCATTAAAAGTAAGTTTTAGTGGAATAGACGTCATTTTCGCCACAGAAATTCAAAGACTTTAAAACGAACGCACGTCAATTATGCGCCCCCAGTCGATGTCGTTGACAACGCCGACGCCGATGCCGGTGCCAATGCCGATGTTGATGTTGATGCCGACGACAAAGCCATGACGTTTGGACAGTGTGTATACAATAACGATGGATGCCATGGTTTCCTATTGTTTTTGTTGTTGGTGGTGTAGTGGCCTATGGTGGGTTTTGCTGCTGGCGCTGCTGGCTGTTAGCTGTTGGCCGTTGTTGGTGGTGAGTCCAAGCGGAAAAGTGTTATTTACGAGTTCCTCTGGCGGCCTGTGTGCTTAGTCGATTGTGAAACTTGAATTATGCGATTATTTTCGCATGCATACCGACATTCCTATATACCAACATACCGACATTCCCAGTTTTGTCTTCTGTTGATGGCATTTCGAATTATTTGCAATTATGTCGTTTGTTAGCTTTACAGCGATCGTAGGCGTCAAGGGAGGGGAGGGGCGGAAGTGAAAGCAAATAACGCTTGGTTGATTTAAGGACACATTTTGTTTAAATAAGAAATTGAGCAAATGACTACTGAGCAAGTTGAATATGACAGACTTTAAAGACGATTTTATAAAAAGATTTATGATGGCTCTAAAATGCATTATAACTGGCTTTGAGAGTTTTTTCTTTTTTTGTAGAGACAAGATAGTCATAAATTATTACGCAGAAGATATTACTGTATAAATCTAAAAATACATATATACATATATTTTAACTATTATATATATACGATTTCCCTGCATTACTATCTTCTATTTTATTCATAGATTATAATATTACAAATAGTGTATGGAGTTCGATAATGCCATTAATTATGGTGACATAACTCAACGTTATAAACGATTAAGTTTTGGCGTTTTAATCCAAAAACCATCCTGTATGCTATAAACTCTAAAAAGTCCCAAATTGCATACTTCATAGCATTTTTAGTTAAGTTGCACAAGTTTCTTCTACAACCACAACTACAGCAAACCCTTTCGAAAAAAACCTCATTAAACGGTTTGTCACTTAAGTGGTCACATTCAGCTAAGCTCCGCCGCCATTTATTTCAATGGGCGAGTAGATCTAAATACAAAACAAATTGAAGAAAAAAGGGTTTGTCGGCCTAAGGCGACATAATTTTCGACATTTTCTGGTTTTTCTGGTCTCATAAATCACAAAACGAAAAGACCAAAAAAAGAAATGAAATTTTACGCCTTTTTTTTGATGTTTGGTTTTTTAAAAATCACAAACAATGCGGACTAGGACTTGGACATGCAGATGGTTGCTCGAGTACCAGACGCTGGCAGGCTGGAGGATATGTTTCGCTGTTTTGCTGTTTCGCAGTTTCTTGTTTTCACGCTGTGCACTTTTCGGCTTCTGATGTCGTCCGTTGAAGGGTTAAACTGTGCAGCAATGCGTGTCATAAAATGCAGGATACTCGACAAACTACAAAAAAACAAAAAAAAAAAAAAACAATTCAAGCAGGCAAGAAATTGAAAAGACTTAAATAAAGGCTTGTAGGAAATCCTTTTCACTCCTGTGTTGGCAATAAAATTACAAGACTAAAGTCGCGCATATGCAACAACCCGTTTTTGTTCATGTTGTTGTTGTTTGTTGATGGTGTTGCTGTTTGTATTGCTGCTACACCCTGGCATGCATGGCAAAATGTCACACCATGTTGTCGCGTTTTATGACCGCTCAAACCTTTTGTTGCCTCATTTTATGGCCGCTGGAGTCTCGACTCACTCACTTAACGCGCGTCTCTTAACTGCTTCACTAGTGTGCAATTCAGACAGACCATACTGACTGTTTATTTTTTAAATGTTTAAATAACAACTACTAGAAACACACAAGAACAGCAAGAACAGGCAACAAGATGCACTTAAATTATTTTTCTGCGTTTTTTATTTTTCCTTAAATGCAAGCAACTGAAATTTTTAAATCTAAAAATTTGCTGCATATTATTTTACTTTTGCAAAACATTAAAAAAATAAGTTAACCTTGTAGAAAAATAAAAACTCTTCGTCTATTGCAACCTTTGGCAGTTGTCTGCACTCAAGGTCATTTCTGCAAAGAAAGGATTTTGCGCATAGCAAAATAACATCATACGCCTGAGCCTTAGGCATTGAACAGGTAAAAGCGTTAAAAAATAGCTAAAACACGCATTCACTGCGCTGCTGCACATAAAAAACGCCTTATAATGCAGCTACAAGGACATGGCACATAATTGCAGGATGTTTTTACGCACTTGCCTCTAATCATGTACTGCACTTTCCTGGTATAACCCTTAAGAAAGTAAATGCCAAATGCATCTATGACTGGCAATTAGATAATGGCAGGAGCATTTGATGACCTTGCGGCAGGCACATGTTTGTCTGCATTGCATAGCTTGGCATTTTGTTGACATTTCAGTACTGCAAAAGAAATTTATAAACAAAACTTACCAATAATAAATAATTAATAAAAACCAAAACCGCGCAAAAAGTTTGTTAAAAAAATAATGATAATTGAAAATTTTCAAGTGTCGCTTTTATGTGTGCCACCGCTTTTCGTTTGTGGTTTCATTTCAATTCGTTTTGTGGCAACACTTTCGTTGCGGTTTCTGTCATTCTCCTATTCTCGCATTCTGCCATTCTTCGTGTCTCCTTCATTCATAATTCATTTTGTATGCGGCATAAAATGTTTTTACTATCAATAAAAATACAATTAAATGAACATTAAAGTTATTTCGCATATTTTTGATTTTCGACATTTTTCCATGTCCATATTTATTTCATTTTATTTTTTATTATTATTTATTTTTGTGTTCTGTTTCTGGTTTTCCTTTTTTATTGATTTGTTTTTTTTTTTTTTTTTTTTTTGCGGAACTAAAATAAGTTAAAAAAAATTTTTTATATTAAAATTCCATAATGTGTGAATTCTCTGATTTGTATTTGTTGTGCGGATTTTTATTTTCATTTTAATGAGTTCACTTGCTTATTTTTAATTAGTCGTTCTTTTTTTTTTTAATATTGAAATTTTTTTTCCGAACCGTTGTGTAGGCGTTGTCTTTCTTGGTTTGCTAAGTCCTGCTGCGCTGTAAGTTTTGTTTATTTAAAATATTTTTATAGCCGCTTCTGGTAATGCACGTCATAGTTATTTTATTTTTGACTCATATACTTACTTAAAAATAATATATTAGTTACGCCTCAATATGTATATTTTTATTTTATTTACTTATATATTTATTTTTAACTTTATTATGTTTGCTTTTATTTATTGCAAAATTAAATTATATTATGAAATTAAGTTGGCGTTGACAGCTCGTTGACATTTAATTTAATAGCAAATGCTGAAATGAACATATGAACATTATAATTTCAGTTTGAAATATTGAATTTTTCAAATTTCTTTCAATTATTATATTTGCAGAGATGCGAGAAATTTTAATGTAAACATTTTATGCACTTATATTAATTTAGTTTAAATTTTCGTTTTTGATTTGTACATTAGCGGACGAAAAGAAAAGCACTTGCTGCAGCTCAAAGAGTTATGCTACAACAGAATGGATTTTATTTATGGTTATAACTCTCAGCCTGAGTAATAAATAAAAGGTGCAGGGTATTTTTAAAGGCATATTAGGTGGGAGAATGTATTAAAACTTTAAAATAATAATCTGATAGTAGTTAAGTTGACAACAAGGAGGATATTTTTTTAAAATTGAGTCAAGGAACAAGAAGAACTAAGGAATGTAAAGTTAAAAATTTATCAGACTCATAGCAAGACGATGGGAAATGACTTTTAGCCTTCACTGAAACGAAATCTGAACTTAACTAAATAACTTAAACATTGAACCTAGAAGACATCAGGCAAAGTTGAACATACTAAAAATGAGTAAATGTGGGAGAAGTGATATTCGCTTAGTTATCTGTTATATCAATAAGTGTCTCATTGCATTTTGTCTGTGTGTCTGTTTAAGTCAAAGTATAGACAGTTCGGCTGTTTCAATGTTGCCTCGCCATTAAGCATAAGTATTTGTCGTTTTCGTGTGTCGATTTGTCAAACGTTGAGCAACAGATGACTGGTCTACGTGTGCCTTAATGTCAACATCAACAAGTGTTTACCTATAATAAAGCTTGAACTCACGACAAATCTGTAGTACGTACATCTTCATAATTTATATTTTGCATAATTTGCACACCATTTGAGCATTGAAGCCGCCAATTCTTGTTAACTTTGCAATTGTCCAAATTGGATTTCTGCGTACTATTTTCGTTAAAGACGCATTAGTCAAACACATTCAAGTGCCCCTTAGCGACAACAGAGCGAGCACAAAACACGGAGTGCAGAGCAGACTAATGACATGACTTCATTCGAAGAACTAAAACAAACAATGCTAAGCCATGTTTAAGTGGTAAGAGCTGCATGGCCATGCCAAATCAGGCCCCAGACGGAATGCCCCTCGATCATGTTGTGTGTCTGTACCTGTGCTTGTGTGTGTGAGTAAATCGGTCTGGGGCGAAGCTCATTGCTTGCGATTCGTAAGTTTGGTCACGTAAAAACGCCGTTTTAAACCTGGACAAATGGCATTTGTCTGGTGACAACAATTCGACTTGACTCATGACAAGCCATGACAAGCCATGAAGACGCATGACGACTTCATTAGACGCGGGCGTATTTCAAAAAAAGTGTCCAATTAATTGCCATTCAGATTTATTTGACTTGTCACAAAGGATTTCCTACAATTTCTAGCAATTTCTTCTTAGATAAATCAAAACTCAATAATTGCCACAATTGAGGAAATGCTCCCACTCCCACTCGCAAGCGCACTCACGCTCACACTTCCAATCCCAGTCGCAGTCGCAGCAATATGCGAGCACATTATGGTTCGGTGTGGTGTGGTGCGGTGTGGCATGGAGTAGGCAGAACACGACTTTTGCGAAATAAATCTCGGAGGCAGACAGGCTGACGTATAAATGTTGCTCGTTAAATACTTTGAACTGATTCGTTGAATGTTTGTTAATTATAATTATTCGTTTGCGTAATAATACACGCACCCACGAGAGTTGCGGGTATTTCTGCAATGCAACTCGCATGCGCTGCTATCAGAACATGGCGATGATGGCGATGCTATGACAGAAGAAGCCAGCCGCAGGGAAAGAGGAGTTCTCTATGCGCCCGCCTAAGCATTTCATGTATGATTTGTATTTGAAATCGTTAAAAATGTCTGAAAATATATTAGTAAAGAACAAGAAAAAAAAAAAAGAAATGCAACCGCCTAAGATATGCCATGGCACGCCCTGCGCCAGCCTAAGGGTGCACACTGTGCTGCAAAACAACGAAACATGCCGAAATTTATATTAGACACAAATGCGCGTAGCACATCGCGTTACACGTTCACTTGCCTTGTACACTCGAATTTCTCGCAAGATTTTTTAATACGCGATTTCTGCTTACAAATGGCACGTCTCGGACGTAACAATCAAATACAATTTGTAACAATTTAAACGCTCATGCGCCACTAGCCGCGAACTAAACGCCATCGCCTCTGATTACATGGCGCAGCCCCAAGCAGCTCCAAGACAGCCGCCAGCCTGCGGATGCTGTCATGCCAAAATCCAAGCGAATCGAGCGAAATTAGATGCGAAGTTTAATTGTTTGCGTTTGGCGCAATTTGATGGGCTCATAAAGCGTTTCGGGCCGCTCGTAAAAAGTCCACAATCATGAGTTATAGGCATCTCGTGTAGAAATTTCATGTGCTGCCGCAAGATGCACATTTACTTATGATTCGCATGATACGCATGTGGGGGCATGTGCGCTTGCCAATGCGTATGTGATTGCGAGTGTGCGCCTATGTCGCTGCCTCTGGCCTCTTGCCTGCCCATGACGATGGCGGCGTCTGTATTTGATCGTATTTGCACAATTGATGCGTTGGCGCACACTTTGCCATCTATAAGTGCAGTGGGACTATGTGAGTGTGTGTGCATATAATGCTTACATTGTAAGCAAAGGGGCAAATAATGGGCAAATTAAAATACAAAAAAAAAAAAAAAAAAAAAACGAGAAAAATAATATAAAATTGAGAAAACGTTGTGTGCATTGTTATTGAACGATGTATAATTAAGACGCGTGGGTTCACTTTGAGTGTTTCATCACTTTATAATATAATTAATTATGCTGCTGCCATTTAAAATGTTTCTGCGGCTTGTCAGCGTATTTGCTAAAAGTTTTGTGTCCTCCAATAAATATAAAATAT
This sequence comes from Stegana nigrithorax, assembly GCA_037044495.1. Taxonomy (NCBI): domain Eukaryota; kingdom Metazoa; phylum Arthropoda; class Insecta; order Diptera; family Drosophilidae; genus Stegana; species Stegana nigrithorax. Next base: position 150,328 of record JBAMBQ010004802.1, on the reverse strand, counting down.
TGTGCTGTCTTCAATTAGTCTTTTGCGGAATTAATTTTGCTTATCTTAATCTATAAAATTATAGTGTTACGATGTTCCCTTGCGCTAATCTGTGAAGCCACCCAAACGATTTCAATGAAATGGAATAGGCCTGTACGGTTGGTTCTAACTTAAGAGATAGTGTACTTTTTATTAAAATCGGTTAGTAACTACGGCTGTAATAGTTTAATTAGTAAGGCTGTAATTACTGCTTATGAATTTCGTAGAAACAACAATAACAACAGAATTTTCAATAAAGTGTTGTAATTATACACACTATGCGAATGCTCTTTTCTTACGCATTGAGCATTGATTACGCTTTTTTATTTGCGCTCAGATATGACAGTGTTACTATGATTAAGCAAAATTTTCATGCAAATAATTTGAAACTTTAGAAAACGGTCTGTTGCAGGGTACTATGTAAAATACAAAGGCGAGTTACTTTTTCTTAAACTTCATTAAGACCAGACAACGCAACTCATTCCCAACATATGTGTTAACGTTTTCAGTCTATTTCGTGAGTTTTTGGCATTGTGGATGGCTTTTCAGCTTCTCTACGTAACCAAGTGACTGCTACAATTACTTCGCTATAAGCCTTTGGGGGCCGTTGAGCCTGCTTCAATTATAGGCTGCGCTAACTTGGCCGCTGCCATAAGTTCTTTCAAGCTTCTAGTGGCTCTAGAAGTTGTTGTTACACTTGTTTTTCTTTAATTTGCCAAGTGCCTTATCGAAAACCAGTGATAAGCTTAGGAATTTTGCAGAGTAGGCTTCGCTTGTTTATTGCATTATGCAGCAAAAATATATAATTGTGTGCTGCTGAAGAAGAAGCCATTACTTTAGCATTGACTGACAAATAATTAAGCAGCATAAACACACGGATGCAGTTGCAGTCAGCCGTAATTTTTGAGACTTACGTAAGCCGACCTTAAGTTTTAATGACCCAAAGCACTTTACGCTGCGCCTACATAACTTAAACATTTTACATAGATAAAGTAGCATTTGCATGTAAATAATTAGCAATAAATTAGCTAAATGACAACGCAATTCATTAATTCATTAACATAAGCTAATGCATTTTTAATGGAATGTAGATCGACAGCGAATTGCATGTTAACAAATTATAAGCAAGCCAGTGAGCGAGCGAACGAAGTAAAAGACAAGCCAAGCGACCGACTGACCTAACGTGAAAGCCAAAAGAAAAAACGAAAGCAATTCAATGTGAATGTAATTAATTACTTAGAATTTAAGTAGGCGCCGAGTGGGAAGTGGCGAGTGGGAAACGACAAACACAGTAATTGCAGCATTTAATTTGCTTAAATGTGTAGGTAATAAATGTATGGGCAGCTGTGCAAAATGCGTGCGAAAGGCATAAGTGTACGTTAGTGTGAATGTAAGGTCAGAGGTTAGCGGTAGCAGCACATTGCAGGTGCATTTCGCATAATTATTCACGCGGGCAGACGTCATTTGCAAAACAGAAATGTTAAGTAAATCAAAAGTAAAATAAAAAATAATAAATTGGTCTACATAATGGCCCAAAAGGGCAAATGTGTTAAATGTACGCGACGCGAATGCGAATGCAAACGAATGGATGAGCAGATGAACGAACTACGCTACACATATGTTATGGACGCACAATGAACGCTCAAAAGAAAGAATGAACAAACGCAGGAACGTAGAAACGAACAAAGCAAATTTGATATTTTCAACTGGTGAACGGCTTTTGTTATTGTCGAAAACTGGATCAACCGCTTTATGTATGCACAACAACAACAATAATGATAACCACATAATAATAACAACAAAAACAACGAAGAAGACAACAAACGGACGTTTGCTTATTGTACTCATGTGACTCTTGACCGCTGCTGTGCATCGGTTTTGTATAAATTTTAGTTATTTTCATAATGGAAAATGTTGTCAACCCTTGTGCACAACTCCACACTCACTCCTCACACTTCCCTTCCCCCTCAGTCACTCTCTTTTTCGCACTCGCGCTCACATACAGCTTTACTCCCCACATGCAATGCCTGCATCATGGCATCTTGTGTCACTGCGTATCTGCGCATCTCTGTATCTGTGTATCTTTTACTATTTTCGGCTTGCGTGCGCTGCTGCTTCTTGCGCATCTTAAAACATACACACATACTCACACAAAAACAAAGCAAAAAAAAAAACACATTGTTTCTGTTGGCTGCCATAATCTCTTTTGGCCTGAAACTTGTTTCGCGCCATTGACTCATCGTGTCGTTTGCATTATGGTGTATTTTCTCGTGCTGTGGTCGCTGCTTGCTACAGCTGTATCTGCTGAGTCTGCTGCTCTTGTTGTTGTTGTTCTTGCTTGTGTGCAAGTGTCAACCTACAAGGTACGTATGCGAGTGTGTGTGAGGGTATGTGCAGACACGACTTTGTTTGTGTGTTTTTCTTAGCGCTTGCAGTAATGGCATTCAACTTTAATGGTATTGGCTCGATACTGATGGTGCTGTGGTTGTTGTTTTTATGTATTTTTTGTTCAATATAAGAAAATAAAATCGAATGTGTTACTTGTCGATTGTCGTTTGTCGATTGTCCAAACGATGGCCATAAACATAACCGCACAAGATTTTCAATTTTAATTCAAATGAAAAACAGTTTTACTCGTTTAGAAAAAAACATAAAACATATACATATGTACACTTTAACACGTTGAATTGCATTGTGAAGCGAACAACGAATGGATCCATTAGTTAGTGCTTCATTGAGACATCAATATGTCAATTTGTAATTATTTGTCTAATAAAGTTGTTAACTGACTGCAACGAGTCAGCGCCTTGTCATGCGATTTACGTTTATCGATGGCGATAAATGGCAACTAGAAAAGCTCAGAAAAGAATGTTTCAGTGGCAAGATATCCTTCCTTATGTGATCTTCTGTTTGGCCAACAAAGAATAAAGACGTTTATTTTCAAAGCATGTCTTAGAGCTTAGTGAGTTTAGATCCATGTCTTAGCTGTATGTAAGCATATATAAAATCGCCCTCCTGCGGCATAAGTAAACTTTGGTTTTGATGCTGAGAATATGTATATATGTACGACGATGGAAATGTATGCAACTGCGAAAATTCTATAATTAAAACTGCATGTGACTGAAATGTATGTAATATCGTAATTGCCTAGGTTTTTTTAGAATTTAGTACATAATTCTATTTTCTCCTGACCCCTTCAACAGTCATGGTGTAACTCAAATAAATTTTTAACATTTTTACCTGCCCTGTTAACCACTCACAGTGGATGTCCTTGGCTGTTAACAACAGCAGGACGTTAACATTGATGAGCTCTGAGCTAAACGGCATTACCGTAAAGCAGTGTTACCCAAAGCACTGCATTATTAACAAAACAATTTAACTGGCTTCCTTGTCTAGTTCTAACGGCCGCGTGTAGGTGTCGCTGCTGGCTGGTCGAGTTGGAAAATGCTAATAAAATGGAAAAACCCCTGGAGAAATTGATTGCGAATTTATAATTACACGCATGTGTACCACCCTACTTGTGTGTGTGTGTATTTCCGAATTTCTTTTTTCTACTTTTGGTGCAGGCATAAAATTAAAATTTCAGGAAAATACATAAAAAGCGGCGGCACATTATTTGGAAGACTTCACGTCCGCTAATGTTTTCTTTTTTTGGGTTTTATTTTTTTTTTCTTTTTTTGCTTTAACCCAAAAATGCACAAATTGACTTTGTTTGTTTTTTTTTATATTTCTTTTTGTTTTTCTTTTTTGAAAATACATACATCGCATATTTATGCGCAGAGTATTTGCCCAAGACGATCAAACCGCCGACTGGCGTGCGATGCCTTGCATCGGAGTGTGCGTCGTCTCTCAATGCTTTCGCCGTATTGCCTCAGACAACACTTTGGCATATTTTAGCGCTTTTAAGCAGCGCGTAAATACTCCCGCTTACTGCAAGAGTCCATTAAATGCTCGTAAAAACTTTACGATTTCGAACATGAGATTCGCTTAATACGATTTTTTATGTTATTGGAATCTCCTTACGCTCTGCACCCTCTGCAACAGCAACAGCAACGGCAGCAGCATTGCCAGCTTCAGCTGCAACTAGAATCGGTGATATCCATTTAAGGTACGACTGCGTGTGCGAGTGTGTGAGTCTATGCTAAGCGTATGGCCAGAACTGTCGTTCGCGGGGTGGCCGCTCTCGGCGGCGCGAGTGTGCACCATTTTAATGCCTTCTTGAGCAATCAGACAAAAAATTGGCATCATCATTATACTATTCACTATCTAGTCTTGCAGCCTTGTGCTCCTGCCAATGTCTACAAATGCTTAGAGCCTGAAAAAAAAATTAGGATTTAATGCAGACGATTTCGACATTTGCATATGCGTTTAATAAATAAATATGCTAACAACGATTTGCACTTTCAATTAGCGATTCTGTATTCGAAAGATATTTTGACATGCACAGGTCTGAGTTAGATAGGATCGAAAGGATTAAAATATAAATTAATTAATTTCCGGACTTTTGTTCTGCTTATCCAAAGATAATTTTTTTCTTTGTACATAGTGACATATTTAAAAAAATTATACATCTTCTTGATGTATTCTTTATACTAACTAGAAGAAAAGAAAACAAAGACTATAAACCCTCTTGAAACTGCAACTGCTCTTCACATCACTCACAATAAGTATAAAGTGATGGGAGGAGCGGGGGGATCAGGTTCGAATGTGCAGCCTGCAGTTGACGTCCTAACAAGCTACAGCTGGGCAGCATTTAACGTTGTTCATTACTGCTATAAGTGTTATTGCTAACAAATTGGGTTCCCACAGCACGAAACCCCTTCTGTATCCTTCTGATCCACTGCGATTCTCTCTCTGACAATGCCATATAATACAATAAGGCATCTAGAAGCACCCGAGTGGTGGCGAATATACCAATCACCAGTTGAGGTCCACCGGACATCGATATAATGAAGCTCACATGTTGCCCTCATGCACTAAATGACGTCACTTACATAATACAATAACATAATCGAAGTACTAACGATTTTGCTGTCAGAGGGAAGCACGAATTAATAGAGACGTTTCTCTGTTTATCCGACTATGGTATATAGTTACTTTTTATTTTAAATATAAATCATACTTCACACTTTCCAAAGTGAAAGTTTACAATAATCAATTATATAGTGCACCCATTTGGCTGACAAGGTTGCAATATACCAAACCATAATGTTTAACAAAAGGATGCTGCGGTCCGGCTTCCGCTTGAGCAGGAGGAATTTCTTCACTTACAGCCGTGAACTGTCGCATCCTCTCACACGCAAGGTGCCGATCGTGTCTGCCGACGAGGCCGTCAGCTGCATCAAGTCCGGCGACACGGTATTCGCTTCCGGAGCTGCCGGAACGCCAATTGATCTGCTCAATGCCATGGCCGTGCATGGCAAGAGCAACAATCTGGAGAACATAACCGTCTGCCATATGCACACTGAAGGTCCCGCCGAGTACTGCAATCCCGAGTATAAGGATATCTTTCGCTCGAATTCCTTCTTCATGGGCGCCAACGTGCGCAAAGCAATATCAGACGGTCGCGGCGATGCTGTGCCCATATTTTTGCACGAGATTCCGCAACTCTTCTATCGCAAAATCGTGAAACCCGATGTGGCGCTTGTGCATGTCTCTCCACCGGATCGCCATGGCTTCTGTTCGCTGGGCACCAGTGTGGACTGCGTGCGTGCGGGATTGATACACTCTAAGAAGATCATTGCGCAGATGAACAAGCAAATGCCACGTACCTTTGGCGATGCTACCGTGCATCAGTCGCACTTCGATGCCGCCATTGAGATTGACAAGCCGTTGCCCACACTGCCCGAGGCTAAGATGTCGCCAGTGGAGGAGAAAATAGGCAAATTAATTGCCGAGAATCTGGTGAAGAATGGCGCCACGCTGCAAATGGGCATCGGTTCCATACCCGACGCTGTCCTCAATGCGCTGCACAATCACAAGGATCTCGGCATACACTCGGAGATGTTTGCCAATGGAGTCGTCGACTTGGTGGCAAAGGGTTGCGTTACGAACAACAAGAAGAAAATGCATCAGGGTCGTATAGTCGGTTCGTTTTTGATCGGCAACCAGGCACTGTATGACTTTGTCAACGATAATCCTTTTGTCGAAATGTATGCCGTCGACTACGTGAACAGCGTGAGCGTGATCAAACTGCAACCACGCATGACGGCCATCAACAGCTGCATCGAAATTGATCTCACGGGACAGGTCTGCTCCGATTCGATTGGCACGCGTTTCTTTTCCGGCTTCGGCGGACAAGTGGATTTCATACGTGGCGCCGCTGAGGGCGTCGATGGTCAGGGCGTGCCCATCATCGCCATGCCTTCGACAACCAAGAAAGGAGCCAGCAAAATCGTGCCACTATTGCAGCCGGGTGCCGGTGTCGTCACCACACGTGCTCACGTTCACTACGTGGTCACCGAGCACGGCATTGCCTCGCTGTTTGGCAAGACTGTGCGTCAGCGCATGTACGAACTGATCAACATTGCCGATCCAAAGCACCGCGAGGCACTCGAGAAGGCTGCCTATGAGCGCATTAAAACCTGCCCAACACCCTACTGACTGTAGCTCAGGCAGCTAAGCAGGATTAGAACTGACAATTTTTCTCATGAATCAGAGTGCGAAATTTGTCGAAGCTGGCATCCGCAGCTGAAGGAAATTTGTGTAATTTATAGAAATTTCTCGTGTAAAATTTTTAATATAAGATTACAAATATACCAAAAACCTAATATGAATAATTTCTTTATTTATTTAAATATAATATAGAATGTAACGTGTGAAAAATGGAATTTTGTGGGGTTCTATTGGATTGTGCAGGGCTTGCTAGCCATTTACGTTAGCCAAGGAGCATTTGTTTTGGGTTTCGTGAAAGTCTTTTAACAAAGAATTTGCTGAGATTTAAAGTGAGAAACATATACTTTTATTTTCGTGCTCTATAACTTCAATTCAGTATTTAGCATCTTTATATCAGATGTCATACCTCACGCTCTTAAAAAAATATATGTTATATAAGGCACACATGCTCTCTATTGTTAAATCAATTTATCAAAAACTATTAGTCGTTGATTTAATTTATAAGTTTTTATGCAAAAAAAAAAAAAAAAAAAAAAAAGATACTATACCTGCCCTTTGATTAAACAACTTCTTATTTAATTCTTTACAGTTTAATGGAGAAAAAAAAGAACAACCACTCAGGCAAAAGCTGGTAAGTAAGCTATTTACTTAGCATTTTATTTCCATAAGCAGTTCTTAGTCAATTTAAATTGCGTTTAATTGCGTTTTGTTGCTTGTGATTTATCATTTTTATTTGAGTCATTTACAAAACGGTTGCATCATTTAAGGCAATTAAAATGTTATAAAGGCAAGTAGACATATAATTTTTATTGACTAATTTTATAACTGTGAGACGGCAGCAACAACAGCAGCAAGGCGGAACCGCAGCCACAGCATTGTTTTTTTATTGTTGTTGTTGGTGTTGTGGCTGGAAACATTATGACACAGAGACACACATTTCGATGGTAGTTAAAACACATTATGGTATTCGAGTAAATGAACGACTGACACTGCGGAGTTTCGAGCATGGACCGATGTGCGTTAAGGGGCACGCGGCATGGCAGCCAGCGTTTGGTGGCAGCAGATTATCTTGCAACACATGCGACATGTGCGACAATGAAGACGAAAATGTAGCAGTACAATGCAAAGAAGGATTAAAAAATTATTGCGTGAGAAGACATTTTATAAACGTCAGCAGAATCACTTAAAATCACTTTAAAAACTTTTTTATGAGAAACGAGGTTTGCATTTCATATACCATTGCTGCCAGTTAACTCAAAGTAACGCAACGTAACGCAATGCGACTCGACTTAAGCACAGCACCGTACAGCAGCAGCAGAAGGCAGGTAGTCAAGATAACAATAACAATAACAACAACAGTAATGAAAGCCGCAGAAACAAGCAAAATAAGCACCGCAAACAGGAAACAAACCATAAACGAGTGCAATAAAAAAATATCAAATTAGGAAATAGTCAAAAGAGCATTTTTACAATGTCATTTGCACTCGCTTGCTGGCATCTAACCAGGAGCTCCTATCCTGCCGTTCCACCGTGTGTTGAGCAACTTGCAGCATTGAGCACAACTCAATTTTGAGTGGAAATGTTTTTCTTTGCTTTGCTTCTCGCTGGCTTTGATTTTTATTTGTGATATCCTTGCGTAGCATTAAGTTGTTAAAAATCGATTGCCGCGTTGCCAACTAAAATTGTGAGCAGCTACTCTCGTCTCTGTCTCAGAAACGAACAAAGCCTGAAGATATGGAGACGCGGTTTTCATAAGAGTTACATCATATATATAGTTTCAGTATTTTTATTTTTTGTTTTTGTAGTGTGTGTGCTTTGGGACGCGCTAATGGGTGGCCATGCTGTAGTGTCTGCCTAAGCTGACGCTAGCGTTATGCAAGACTCTTTGTACAATAAGCTGAATTTATTGTTGTTACTACTTTATGGCCTTTGTTTTGGCTATTTAGCGTACAGTTAAAGGATTTATGTCCAGATAAGCAAAGTTCGTTTATTGCTGCACAGTGGCACGAAACAGTCGTGATAGTTTTCTGTTTTGAGTACCAACAAGTTGCAGAGTTTAGACTAACGACCAGCATGGATTCTGACAATCCGACTGACAAAACCAAAAACCAAATGAGTGTCTGACAAAGCCAGCTGCTACATTTGATTTACTTCGACGACAATTTAACTAATCGACGCCATTCTTCAACCGTTTTGTTGCCACTTATAAGTTTATACATGTTATGCGATTAGAATTATATTTAATTGCATGTTGTTTTGTTGGTTTTATTTACATTTTAATTGCAACCTGTCGCAGATGTTTCAGATCTAGCGGCACACACACAGAACGTGCTCATGTTGGAGTTCGCTTTTATTATTTACACACGCTTATATAATATAGATAACTCTTATAGTAACAATAATAAAAGTAAGAATAAGAACAATACAACAATGACAACAACAACACCAGTAGGCAATATAAAAACAGACGCACACATGCTCAGCACTCAACAGTCATTATTTGGTGCGTTTTGGTTTTTAAAATTGGTTTTACGATGCCATTGAAGACGACGGTGTCACTCACTTAAGTTACGTGCTCCTCCGACTCCGTCTCCGTCTCCGTCGCCGTCAGCGTGTGCGTGACTGGTTACCAGTCTGCGACTGGAAAACGGTAATCGTCAACTGGCAATCATCAACTGGCAACAGAACTAAGCGAACAGCGGCCGCGGCGTATATGGCACCGAGCCGGCAAATAGTGTTTTATTGTAATTTTTTTTTCTTTTGGTTTTGTTGTTTTATGATTACTTTGCGGAACAGTTCACACCAAACGTTCACGCGTTCTAAACGATTGCCGCGCAGTTGCCTTACACTGCGCTGCTATTCTCTGTGCTGCGCTGCGCTGCTGTTGTGTGCTATGCTGTTCACCCAGTTTCAATTTTATTTGTTTATTACGATTATTATCTTTTAATGACTCGTTCGATGTCTTTATTTAATGACTCGTGCTTTGTACTATGCATCTGCCTACCTATGCTGACGCCGGCACTGGTGCTGCTTGACTCATTGTTCTGCGTTAAGTGCGCGCACGGTATAAGCCTCAGGTTATGCCCAGCAGTGGCTTCGAATCAAATCAACTCAAGCCACCAACTTAAGTCATGCTGTTGACTGTAAAAATCACAAATACGAAACATTTATGTGTGAAGTTGTTTTATTATTTGTTTTGATTAACTAAACGCCTCTTGCTTTTTTATAAAGCCACAACTTTCCGGTCGTTGAGTGTGTGAGAGTTGGTCAAAGGTGCGATGTAAATCATGTGCCAAGCACTCTCAACACAGAACTGAATGACCCATAAACCAGTAAACCAAAAACAGTGGCCAACGTGAGTGTAGCGCCGAAGCGTGCGTGTGTCAGAGTTTATGAAAAGTGTGGCAAAATGTTTTAATTTGAAATTTATGAGCAATTAATTTTAAATGGCCAGCAACGGTTTTTATGCATGTACTGTCGCGACCATCATTCAGAATTCATTCATGCGTGCCTGGGCACGGATCTGCCTCCTGTACAGGTGGGGGCCACAAGCGCGCCAGTGTACGCGCAGAGCAATCGTAAGAAAATTGTGATAAATATGTGAGAGGTGCAAGCCAACGTGTAATTTGCACTTTTTATTTTTTGTTAAACTGCTGTAATGTGTCCACATTACACCGTTATTCACAATAAAAATGCAATTGAGTAGAAAATGCACAATTTAATTTATGCAGCTTCGGGAAAAAAAATGAAATATGTAATACATATGTATGTAAATGATTAATAAGTTTATAGACTCGCCATATTTCTAAGAGTGACATGACAGACTACGCTTATCATTGTTAAACTAATTACAGTTAAGTTATTTGCACATAGTGTAATGTAAAACATGTAAATTATACGAATGTATTAAATGAAATAAATGCCATTTATTTTTTGTAATTTTTATATAAAGCAAAAACGTAAGACATGCGCTAAGTAATCTGATTAACAATATTATTTCGTGAATAGTGAAAAATCTGCTAACCAAAAATAAATTTGAGAGAAGGCTTAAAAAATAATTCTCCACTTTAATGAGAAAAAAAAAATTCTTTAAAAATTCAAGTAGCCAAGTGTCCTGCGTTTTTGTGACATTTGCAAGTGTTTTTCTTCGTTTTCTTTGCTGACATAATTTAATATAAATTTACCAAGGTCTCAGCTATAAATGAGTGCTCTAATCTGCATATTCGCGTAAATCATGTGTAATGTAGAAAACTATTTCATAAATGCAATAATAAAGAGAGTGTTGCCAATAAATAGGAAAAAAAGCAAAAGTCGTGAAACCAATAACTGGTGACTTTTACTAAAAACGAACAAAATACAAAAACGTAGACGCCAACAAAGCAATCGCCAATGTTTTCAGTCTATTGGCCGCCACCAAAGAACATTTTTTTTCTTTACTTTTTTTTTTTACACATATAGCTTTGATGAAAAATTGAAACAAAAAAAAAAAAAAATACTTCCGCATAAATTTCCAAATAAACAAAAGGCAAATGTTGTGCTGAGCGGAAAATGGCAAGGGCGCGGAGCGAAAGAGCGCGAGGATGCTTTGAATTGCTTGTTGTACAATCGTAAATTTGGAAAATTCCATAAAAATGTCATAACAGTAATTTTCGAATGCAGCAGTAACAACAACAACAATGAAAGTAAAATTTTTACAATGTCAGCAAAAAATTGTGTGGTTGATGTTTTTCACGTAAGGGTAACAAAGAAAAAACAACACCGCCCGAGTGAAATTTTTGCAATCGTGAGTGAAAGGTGCGCGTCTGTCTTATTGAGTGAGACAAAGATAAGATATATAAAAATTAATATGCTAAAAGCCAAAGAATTATGCCTAATAAGGCAAACGGTAAATTAATGTGTACAGTGCTAATTAAATTATTTCAGTCAACTGTGCTTGTGTCAACTATTTGTATCTATTTGTTTTTTCATATAATAATTACCATAAATAGATATAAAAACACAATAAAAACCCATTGCAGACAACAAAGTAGTCAAGACGCGCGCGAAATACAAAACAAACAAGCAAACATAAATAATACAAAACAATTTAATATACAACAATAATAACATTTTGCCAAACAATACATAAAACACTTAAAAAATAATCTCACTCAACATAACACACACTAAAGGCATACAAATGCGCTCATCTTGTTTGAAGTACATAAAAGCACTCAAAGCAAACTATTTTGCTGCTTTGCTTCGCTGTGAGCGCTCGCTGCGCATTCTCACGTTATAAACATCAAAATTAAGCATCCATTGAGACAACTAAAAACGAAATCATATAAGAAAACCAACAAATGTCAAATCCTTTCGCACAGCAAAGTGTAAATGAACCGGTTGAAAACCACTCAAATACCCGCTCTCGTGGCTTTTCGGCTGAGAGCACTGTCAACAACAGCGGATGACTGTTGAGTGTTTTTACGCTGTTATGTTGACGCCGTAACATTTTGTCTATCTCTCTCTTCCCCGATGGGAACTGTAAACAATTGGTTGTGAAGTGACGGCCATGTTTGTCGCACGAGCGAGCTAGAACGAGAGTGAGTGACTGTTTCTGAATACTCATACACTCGTTTAACACATGTCTCGCAGACGTTGACGTCGACGTGGACGCGCTGCAGAGGCAACGCCATCATTCCAATTGCCTGGCGTGCGCTGCGTGCGAGCGGGATAACTAGCGTTCATAATTGGTATTTTTGTTTAGCTGCTGTCGACGCAAGCGCTTTTATGGTTTGTTGCTGTAATAACGCAAGGTAGAAAGGGATATTAATGTGTGCTGAAACGAATCGTCGTTAGTCCGACGGACAAATGAATGGTGCAACCATAAACTTTATACGAGTACATACACATACACATATGCAACCGCTGCCGCTTTTGGACCGACAATAACAACAAGATTTTGGGTACTACAGCAGCCAAAGGCCGCTGACAACAACAACCACAGCAACGCGAAATGAGCAGAGTAAAAGCAAGCAAAGCGAATACGTGTCTAAAGCACTCAAATGAGCGAATAAGTAATTTTCTCTATGTACACACAAGTGTACCCGGTTACAAAACGGCAAACAAGCGTGCAACAAACACAGCGACTAATATAAAGCTGGGCTCCACACGGTTTAAGGCAAACAACAACGTCGACGGCAGCAGCAGCAGCGCAGCAGACGTCGTCTAGGAAAATTGTCGCTTTAGCCGTAGCATGGTCATAAGCATGTGCATGGCTTTTGTATTGCGCCATAAACGTTTCGCTGCTCATAACGCCAACAGTCGCGGACCAATTTGAACGTAAAACGTAAAACGCCAAGCCATAGTCACAGCCGCAGATAAAAGTACAAACAAACAAACAAACAAACGAGCTACGAGCGAACAGTCATCGAGTCAATGTGTCGTCGCTCACACTTTGAGCAAATACGGCACTTCACTCAAGGCGGATTCGTATTCGGATTCGCACTCTCACTCGCACTGGCACTCAAGAAGACGCTTTTTTCTTCTGGTAGCATCGCTGTCGACGTCTTAGCAACGTCGGCGTAACGGACGTCGCCAAGCAGTGCCAACGACAGCGACAGCGCCAGCGCCAACGCCAATCGTGGCAGCAGCAAAAATTACCAATTACACGAAATTTTTATACTCTTTTAAAAATTTCGTTTTATTATAATATTTATTATCGTAGCGCGCAGTAGTGTCTGCGGAATGTACACAACGAAATATTCGCTTCTCGTCGCTCGTCGTACGCTACAATAATAATTCCGATTCGATAGCACCACAAAACATCATAACTGTGAACACTGAAACAGAAACCATAGCAGCAACCCGAAACAGAAACAGAAACAGTAATAGAAACCGCAAAAAAACGCATACAAAACGAAGAAAATAATAATAAAATAAAAATCAAATATAAAAATCATAGCATTAAGGTGCTGCCGCTGTCGCCGTCGCCGTGCGCGTGAATTTGTCTTATTGTCTTTTTACGGTGGCTTGATTATTATTGCCACGATTGCTGTGACTATTTTCAGTTTTAGTGCACAAACTGTTCACCGCTTAACGAGTTCATCACTCGCCTCCGAATTCGTATCCGTGTCCGCGCCCGCACTTCCTAACCGCGCTCCGCAATCGCAGCCGTGCTCATTCACGCGTCGTGTGTGCCCATATAGTTATGCTTGGAAATTCAAGAAATATTTAATTCATAAAATTACTAATAAAAAAGTTATCAAAGCTAAGATTGACGCTGACATTGGTACTAAGCAATATCAAGCTATAGAAAATTTGTCGAACTGTTGTCTGAGTACCATTTTGGTGATAAACAACGTAAAGAGAGAAAAAAAAGCAAAAATAAATACGTAAAATAGAATTATCATATTCTTATTGGCATGTGCTAAGGTTCAAGTTTGCAATTGTCAAACGAAAATAAAATAAATCAAACTTATAGCCAATGAAAAAATGCCCTTTGCCGCGCTATAACTAAACAACCAAATAAAATCGAACATAAAAATTAAAAAGTCGTAAAGTTAACGCAATCTCATGTAATTACGCGTCATAAAAAAAAAACACAACGCAGAACCGCATAAACGCATAAACGCATAAGGAAAACTCAACTCGGTACTTACCTGTTTTCCCCAGTGATCCTCAATTCTTGCCATGTCAATACCGTGTTGTCTGTGAAAAATCAACGTTTTGTTTTTATTGCTTTTCTAAAGTATTTCGACAAAAGCAAAACAAAACGAAAAATAAGAAAACATCTACGAAACAAAGTTGAAACACTGCATGCAACACTCAAAAAGCCATAAAAAATAATATAATCAAAACTAAACATGCAAATGTAAACTGACACCTACAAATAAAAAAACCAAATAAATAAATAATTAAAATAAAACGTACAACAAACTGTGGTCCTCCAACAACTTAACAGAAGTAAACCCAAACACCTACTAGGGCTGTGCATTTTTGCGCCTATAAATCATTGAAATCAACACCCGTCGGTAGCCGCCGGAGTGTGTGTGTGTGTGTGTGTGCCGTGACCGCTTATTGCTAGATTTGGCACCAGGAACTCGTCTCGCACATGGCATTTGCGCGGTTCCGCGATTTAATTACTTTTACAACAAATAAATGTCATCCATGCATACACAAATACATGCACACAACAAATACAACAACAACCATAACAACATAAACTACAGCACAACAAACAACAAAGAACACAAAGACGACTTACATAAAGGTACAGGCGTAAAATCTAGAAAACAACGCCCGTTCCTCACTCACTCAATCACTCAGTCAGTCAAAGAGTCTTTAACAGATTTTGTTGTCGTGTATGCAAATTGCATTTGATTTTTGCGTGAAACACATTTTGCAAAAAATATATATAAAAAGAACCAAAAAATTCTCATTGAAAACGACGCACGCTGAGTGTAAAAGTTATAAATAAAACGCAATCGAAAATAAAAATTCAAAAGGTAACAATTTCAACAAACTAAAATCGAATACACTCCGTTGTTAGATATTTGTAAAACCGTTTTCTTCTCTCTCTCTTTCTCTTTCTGTATTAAAATTACTAACTCATTTCATTTAGTATAAAATTCGTCTTCAATACTAATACGTAGCTTATGTGTTTCACACAAATGTACTTTTACTAACAATTTATGCAATAAAGAAAATGTGGTCTACTCGTACGCAAATTGTTGACTATAAATTGTTGAAGTAGCAGAAAAATGCAATTGGCAATCTTTCCAATTGGTGCCAGCAGGCAAGTCTTTGGACAACACATGTACTGCTGCGTAATGTTGGCATTGTTGGTTCACAGTCAGAAATCAAATAGGAGTAATTAAGTGTAACACATATTCGATGAATATCACAATATCTCGACACCACAGTGTACTGAGAGTCGAATCTTTTTTAATAATATGTATTGTAATACGTTTGAAACTTACTTAAATCTAGTAAATGCTTAAAATATTGACAATGAAAACATTACTAAAATCTATAATTTAAAGAAATAGAAGCATCAGGTTAAAGTTAAACATAGAGTTCTATCATCCGACCTATACCTTAATTTGTAACAGATATCCTACACTGCTAAGTGAACTAAGAGATGTATAATACACCAATTCAATTTATCTTTATTCATCTAATTTTCGAAGAATTTTCTTTATTGTCTTATCATTCTTACACCATGTTTCCTTAGTGCCATGAGGTAACTCTTGCTACCAGACCTACCAGGTCTTCTGCTTATCGTAGAATCCAAACGGGGAATGTTAACAGTTTCTACTGAGAGAGTTGTCAATAAAAACTTTGTTATTATCTGATGTTAGCTAAACCGAGGATTAAGCTCATATGTTAATAATTGCCGAAACTTCATTTACGGTATATTTAGTCAACATGAGGTGAAGTTCGTTGATTGTTACTTAAAAATTTCGGGAACCTATTGCCGTCGACTATCTCGCTAATTGGTAGAAGTCGTTTGAGATTACATAAATTCAGCACTCAGCCGAAAAAAGTTTAAAGAACATATATGTACATATTTAGTAAAATTATTACAAGTTAGTAAATTCTAGTAAGGCGATTTACAAAATCAAATCACAACCCAAAATGTTTATATATTATGATATAAACTGTCGGGGTCTTTAAACTCGAGATTATTATATCTTACATTTTAACGACTGATAATAATTTGTGGCTAGTTCAGCAAAAAACTTTTTTTTGGGTAAGTCAGTCCCAGCAGTTCTCACTGTTACAGTTTCATTTTGCATATATTTTGCACCTTTGTGCGTTTGATATGTCTTAATTAAATATGCTTTGAAAACAGATCTCTACTTTAATTTGTTAACAAGTCTTCTTTTATTTTTACCGTTATAACGTTTAATTTAGCTGTGGATTATATGAAAGTCGTTGCGCTTTGGGTGCCATGTGCCAGCTATTGACTTATTATGAACCTTTCAAGGTTTTAATGAAGCGATCAAGAACATATTTAGTCTTATTTAAACTTTTAAATGGTTGACAAATTTTAGATTTGCAACTCAAAGAAATATTTTCTACGTCTATTCAAAATAAGAATAACAGAAAACATTTTTAGTTTATTTAGTTTTCTTTTCCAAACGACATTTGACATTAAATCATGGATCAACAAAACAAATCAAAGCACTAAAATAAACTACAGCAGTGTTTAAAAAACGCCAACAAAAGAATTTAATATCTATATAGGGTTCTGCCCATTTTAATATCAGCACTACATCTCAATGACTAGACAATGCCAACATGCGAAATGTGAACGTTCAGGTTCAATATGCCACCGACCACCAATAGAAACAATAAATCGAAGTGGAACCAAATTTGTTAAGACAGTACACAAACACATAATTTATGCGTTTAATTTTACATATAGAATTCTATTGTTAGCAAATCGCCAATATTAAAAAAAATTATAAAATTCAAATGCTAACTGAGCAGCGAAAAAATTATAATAAAGAAACAATTATCATTTGCCACAACAAACCCAATTGAATCAAATCAAAGCAAACGAAAGAAAGGAAAAAAATATAAAAGAGAAAAGCGAAAAAAATAAAAGAGAATAAGAGAAATAAAAATTTCTAAGTAAAAGGTTTACGTAGAGAAAAACTATGTGCAATGTCAAAATTTGTTTTCGATAGTATGCTACCAAAGTACCCACAGTTTCAACCATTTATCAGTTCGCATTTAACTACAACAACACAAAATTCATCATCAGCAGCAGTCGCCGCCGCACTTGCCGCCGCCGCCGCCTCTTCAAGCATCAACGTCAACGCCAACAGCCTCAGCAACAACAGCAGCATCAGCAGCCACAACAACGCGAACACAAACAACGGTACGAACAGCACCCATAGCAGCAACAGCAGCAGCAACAACAACCTAAACAACAATATCAACTCCGGAGGCACACAATCCTCATCACTGTCGCCGTCATCGAGTGTCACCTCAGCGCTGAACATCAGCAACAGTCATCTGATAAATCAATCGTCGAATTCGCCAGTTTCGTCGTCCTCTCCTTCGTCGTCGACGGCATTCGGTGTTCAGCATCTGAGCCATCAGCAAAGTCTGCACCAGCAGCAGCAACAACAGCAGCAGCAGCAACATCAACAGTATTCGACTCTCTCGGCTGCCCTGCAATTGCAGCAGCAGCAGCAACAGTTGCACATCAATAAATTGGCAGCAGTTGCCGCTGCCGCCAGTTCGGTGAACAGCAGCAATCCATTGCATCACCATCATCATCTGCAGCATCATCATCACCATCACAGTCTCAATCAGCATCAGCAACAGTTGCTGTTGACGCCACCCTCCGCTGGTAACTCGCACACAGGCGACAGCAGTTGCTCGCCCTCGCCGTCCGCCACTTCGCCGTCGTCGTCGTCGCTGCATCGTAGCCTCAACGACAACTCGCCCAGCTCCGCGAGTGCTTCGGCTGCCGTTGCCGCCAGCTCCGTTGCCGCAGCAGCAGCCGCTGCCGCCGCTGCTGCTTCCTCAACGTTTGCTATACCCACGAGCAAAATGTATCCATACGTGTCAAATCACCCAACTACACATGCCGGCCTCACCGGCATGCCCGGCTTCTCCGGCCTCGAGGACAAATCGTGCAGGTGAGTAATGCATCCCGTTCATACCCATATTTATTCTAAGCGCCGCGCTGTGTTTGAGCTTATCAGTAAGCATTTGCTAAGGTCATTCGCAAACATGCGATATTGTGCGTCTTATTGGCTGGCCACATTTTTTAAAACTCAACTATAATTGAACTGAAGCAAGCGACATTGGTTGAGTTGCAAAATATTCGCGGAGATATCAATTTATATTATTCGTAGTTTACTTACAATTTTTACTAGTATTCAGAAAATTATATGAATTTCAAATCTTACTCAGCCACATGTTGTTTCGAGCTCTTCAAACACAATATTTCCTATACAAGATGTTGTCTATAGTCTTAGTGTTAGCGAAGTAAACGATGTTTGGTAAAGCCAATCCGCAGTTCTCTTGATATACGGCAACTGTGCTCATGCCCATCTAAGCCCAAAAAAATGGTTGGTACTTTGCTAAACGACATTGTTTATACAATGTTTAACGGTAAATTCTATCTCAGAAAATCAATAGCAGCTATAAGCCGTTGTAATGTTCCTATTTTAAAGTTATGTCAATAACATTTAGACAATCTTTGGTTCGCATGATCAATCAATCGTCTTACATTCTAGAAGCCAAATTCATGCATGACTGCACGATAAACCAACACACAGACAAGTGCTGTCATATCAAATACAAAAAAAAAAAAAAAATATGTAAAATAGGCTAATCCACTCACCAACACAAAGCAATACAACAGTAAAAGATGATGATAACGACCAAACTTATGCATCGTAAGCTGAAAAAAAGGAAAAGAATAATGTGCATAAATATGAGAATATAAATATTTCTATCAAACAAACCAACAAACAAAACACTTGACCCTGAACTCTTTGCTCTGCGCTCTCTGCTGGGTGTTCTGTGCTAAGTGTGCTGTGTACTATGCTGTGAGTTCATTCACCAAGCCTGCATTTGTCTGAGTGTGTATGGCAGTCTACAATTGCCATTTGCCTAATGCTTTCCAAAAAATAATAATTGCCAAAACCGCAAAGCCAATTCACACCAATAATTGGAACGCATGCAACATTTGGTCTGCACCACATCGTAAAGTGCGCAGGAAACGCATTGGCCAAATGCGAGCATTTTAAGAAAATGTAGAAAAATGCCAGCAGCCGAAAACGAACGCACGGCATGACTTGGGAAAATTAGCGCACACATGCGGTTTTACATGCGGCTTAGCCGTAGCTATGGCGGTCGGGCATGATTTGTCGCACAACGGCGGACAATGGCGATTAAAGTAAATTACACGCAGGTTAGCTCAGCATAGTATCGCCCAAATATGTCGGACAGACGGACTGAGCATGCGTAGTCATTAAATCTCAATAGAAAATGATTCACACGCACATTGACCTTCGCACATTTGCATATCAACAGGGGACCGAGCGCCAGAACGACACATTAGTTCCTAATTAGAGCGACTACCAAACTGACCAAGGACTAAATTAACTGCAGAGCAACAAAGTAAGAGAGTGGGAGAGAGAGACACAGACATAAAGCAAGTCAAAGCAGAACGACCGCAAAGAAGGTAACTTAAGTAGTCGGCGGCAGTCGTCGTCATGAGGCTTTGATAAGCATTTCGGGGCTTGTGTGTGCCCCTGCCTGTGCCTGCCTGAGGCCTTTAAATGACTTCTGATTTGCCGCGTAACATGGCAAATGAACTTACACAGCGCACGTCGGACTTCTGACGTACATAGCTACGTAGGGTAACGTAGGCATGTCGTTTATGTTATGGTAATAATTGTTCTCGTTTTTCTTCTTTTCCATTTCATTTCGTTTATGGCTATGCGCTACGCAGTAGGTACACGGACAGCGTGATGAACAGCTATCCGTCGATGAGCGTACCTGCCTCGGCCTCGGCCAGTTTTGCGCAATTCTATCAACATGCTGCAGCCGCATCGGCCGTTTCGGCGGCCTCAGCCGGTGCCATTGGCGTTGACTCACTGGGCAATGCCTGCACACAGTCAACGTCGGGCGTGGTGCCCACTGGCGGCGCTGGACAGAGTATTGCCGATCTACCCAGATATCCATGGATGACACTGACAGGTGAGTAATTATATATTATGCTAACAATTAACATTAACGAAAAGGTAAACAAAAAAATAAAAATAAAAAAATATAAAAAAAAATTACTCAAATTTTCAAACATAAATCGTTAAAGAAAATTTATGTACTCCCTCCATTGACTTTGACTATGTAAACAAAATAAAATAGTGAATTACAAAAATACGCAGTCAAAGCTTGAGTATTAAAAAAAAAGAAAAAAAAGGGGGAAAAAATGTTAAAAAATATGCCCACCAGCTGCGCTGCTGTGGGTTGTGGACTGTCTGTCGGTGTGGTTATTGCCAAATTAATTTATTTCGCATTATTGCGCACCTTTAAAAATTAGACATAAAAGCAATTGCTGCGGTTTGGTTTTTGCATCAATCTTTGCGGCTAAGCATGTCTCGTCAAGTCAATAGCCATGCCCATGCCTATGCCATACACCCCAAGCACACAGACATACACTTGTGTGGCGGCGGCGGCCTTAGCGCATTTTGTTTTAATTTATACCTTTACGGCAGCGCTTTAGTATATAAACAATAGATAAATGCGCTCATTAAGGCAATTCGGCGCTCGTCGAACAATTCTTAATGGACACTTACGGCAGCCATTTGCCAATCGGTACGCATAATTTTTCATTTTAACAGTAAATAGTGATAATAATAATAACAATAATAATAATATATATACACACACATACACACATAGCAGATGGACGCTTGGTTAGTGGCAAGTGAGTGTAGAGTGGCCTGGTGTGGCGTGGCTTTACGTGGGTTGTATTTGTTTTAGGGTTAGACGCACGCGCGGTCCGTCGGTCTGTTTGTGTCAGTCGTACAATAAATAAAAATGAAAATAGTTTAAAAGTTTTCTGTATGTTGCGTTGATTTTATTTTTTTTATCTATTTTTTTTTTTGCTGTTTGATTTAAATTTTTTTTTTTTTTTTGTGTAATTTAAATAGCCTCAAGGTTGCCGCTAGACAAAACAAATGCAGTCACGCAGATACATAGATACGAAGATACTTGCTAATGTTTTATTTCGTTTTTTTTTTGTTTTTGTTTTCGTTGTTATTTTTTTCTACAATTTTTTCTTGCATAGGTTTTTGTTTTTGGTTTTTTTGTTAGTCTGCCAGCGTTGTGAGCATTTTGTGCGCGATTTTTCGTGTTGACTTTTTTATGCGCTCAACGTACGCATCGTAAGGCGAAAATTTATGTGGGTCAGTTTAATTTACGTGCATTTTTAGCGAATTTGTTTAGTAGATTTATTTATTTGCATGCAATTGTTTAGCATTAGTGCGGAAGTAGACGGGCATCCCCGCCTGCCCGGGTGGCAAAACAAAGGTTGGCTCCTCTCATTTTGCATTTGCCTTACTTAGCAGCAAAATCAGGCAAGCTCAAATGAAAGACTATCGGCTGTAAATGAATTTTGCAACATTAAATATTTTGCATATAAATGAATATGTCCAATGTCTGTCTGTCTGTTTTTGCTGCAGTCACTTGGTATGTGCCGGCGACTCTGTGAGTGTGTGTGTACGTATCTACGCATAAATATCTAACTTCAATACAAAAATGCGATAAAATTGTCAACAAGATCGTAGCCGGCGACTGACTTTGGCTGTGTGTGACTGCGTTGAAAGTAAATGCGAGTATGACGCCATTATGCGACTACAAAATGTGCACACACACATATATACACAAATGTGCATATTTATAAAATGCAAAAAAAAAAAAAAAACTGACAAAAAGCAACAACATCAACAACAAGTGGTCTTATAGCAGATACTCGCATTCAAATGTATTTAAGTCAGACGAAGTTCGCTTGGCTGTGCCTGCCTTCCTCGGCTTGGTGAGTCTTGTCTCGTCTTGCGTTGCGTTGCGTTGAGTTGAATTGACTTGACTGTCTCCGCATTTATGCGCATTACTTGGCGCGCTTTTTGGCTTTCTCCCAGCAGCAGACTTGAAACACTTGCATGCAAAAGTATGCTGCTACATACGCGTGCAAAAGCCCGAAGCAAATGTTCGGCGGAGTGTGGCGAGCGGTGTGTGGGTGCTTGTAGTTGCTTGCTTAGTTGCACTGGCAACGGCTGTTCTTGTTGTTATTGCTGCTGCTGTTGTTGTTGTTGTTGCTTGCAGTCTCGTTGCTTGCCAAATGCAATTTAACTAATGAATTTTAATATTTTACGCCAAAGCGTCTGAATGAATTTTCATTTGCACATCATAGCATGGCTGCTGCTGTTGTTTCTGCTGGCATTGCTGGCATGTTTGTGGATACAGTGCTGTGCATTTGAGTGTAAACAGTATTACTGACGAAGACATTCTTGTTACATAAAGTGTAGGCAAGCGGGCAGCTAAATGTACGTAAAAATAAGTTATTTTAATGCAAATCTAAGCATACTTAATATGACTTTTGTGTGTAGGAAGTAAATCGAAAGTGGAGACATTAAATTATAGCTTAGCGGGTCTGGCAGCAGGAGCAGAAAGTTATTATTTATTAAATTATACCGAAAAAACACAAGTCAAATTGGATTCTTTTCTAAACGATGAGCAAACAAACTGCATCATGAGCTCTTTTGGAAAAGCAAAGATATTACCATATAACACAGCTTACAAAACTTGTCAGAAGATGGCAGGGCTAACATTATTTGACATACGTACGTGCAGTCTAAGTAATCGCTTTCCTTTCTCAAGCAGACAGGCTGGAACTAGAAGTGCTGCAAAAGGCGGCCACAGGCGGGTTTTGGCAGCAAAACGGCGCTACAGTGCCAACAAAGTGGGACAGACTCATGGCGCGGCCAAACTACGCGTATCTACCCACCGCAATGCAGGGCAGCTGTGGCGAAAATGGTAAATCAGCTCAACTCTCTCTCTCTCTCTCTCACTCCACTCTGCTTGAAAAATTATGCAAAAACCATTTGACGCTTTATTTGTGTTTACCATATAGAAGTTAAGTTGTTAAGTGTAACTGATACTGTGCTCAGCACTGTGATAGACTGTTGACTGAATATTGGCTGTCTGACTGTATGCCCATGGGGGCGCCGCTGTTGACCGTGTGCAATGTATCGATTGTTGATTGCGGCGACAAGCTCAAATAAAAGTTAAATTTTCTTAATTAACCGGAACACGGCAACAAGAGAAAAACAAAATAGTGCAATGCACCGTGTGCAAGAGCGGGTAAAAGATAAAAAGAAAGAGACGAAAGACAATGGCCAGTAGCAGTTCAAGGAGAAGTAGGATAAGTGGGTGTCAGAGAGCGACTCAGCAACATGCAGAGCAATTTGCAAGGAAAGCACGTGCATGGCTTCTTTTTTTTTGTTCTGCAGAAGAAGAATGAATGAAAGAAGTGCAATATAGCAGGCAGGCGTGCACACACCCACAACTTTGTGCACTCTTCTTGTGTTTGAGCTTAAGGCGCATTGAGCTGTGTCATGATATTCATGCAACGTACCTACATATGCAGCAAAACGCTGTTATGAATATCTGCAGCTTTGGCCTTTTGCTCGTCTGAGTGCCGCTGCCTGCCACAGAACCGTCACCACTGCCTGCAACGTCAGCGATAACAACGCAGGCGCATAAATTTCGAGGCGATGGCGAAGATGACGACGACAACCATGATGACGACGACGACTGTGTGCTGGAGGCAGGTTGTGGCATGTAGCAGCAATAAAAATCCACAACGACAGCGAAAATGCTCAAGAAATTTGTGTATTTTAATTAAAACGAAAAGCGAGCGCAAAGCGTTTTTCTTATTAATTTTCAGCAGGCGTCCAGAGGCTAATCCATAGTCTTCGAGAGCGAGCAGGCAATAGAAGAAAGCTTAAGATGATAGAGATAGGCGATGACTGCGGTTATTGGCTATCCAAACTCTTAGTGGCCTGCAATGCTTGTGATTTGTGTGTAACTGTTGTCTGTTGCCACCCGGCATTGCTTAGAGGCCTTAGCTGAGCTAAGTGAAGGGCATACCTATTGATTACTAAAGAATTATTTCATTTTTATAGATCACAAGACCGTAAAGAATATTTTCACACAAAATTCTTTGGAATTACTTTAAAGACATTGTACAGTAAATACCTGTTGCGCCATACGCTTTGAAGTTGTTTGTTTTAAAGCAGATCTCCATACTTTGTTTAAAAAGTTAAATGTGAAGTCTCTCATGAACTTAGAGTCGGTATATGAGTATCTTTTGCTGATGCTGGCAATGCTAAGATAAGCTCAGAGTCGAAGATCATCGTAAGCAGCTTTTTAAACACATACAATTTTTAGGTATGCATGTTAGAATCTTGCATACACAACTGGACGAAGGTACAAACCAAAGACGCTCTCTAACAATTCTCGATAGATAAGTTTAGTTGCTGTTGCTGCAGCTAAAAAATGTTTAGTCTGGCGGAGTCTGACCTTGCAAGCCTTTATGCAGTTAGTTCTACGAAAATTTATCATATTTGCTAAAATTAATAATAAAAATTGTAGAGAATTACAGCAATAATCAGCTATGTCCTTGGCATATGTTGTGTGCCTAATGTCGAACATATTTGCAGCATGCGATTCTTTTTCTAATTGTCAAACATAAAAAACTAATGATTTTTTATTACACATTTTCTTTGCAGACTGGATGGGCAGTCCCTTCGAACGCGTCGTTTGTGGCGATTTCAATGGTAAGTACGCAAAAACTCTTTTCAAAACTAATAATCGGCCGCGGTGCTGCTAACCTTGAAGAGTCGGGAAAGTGCCTAACGGGCTTAAAATATGAAAAGCACACAGAGCAAATGAGTTGCGTCTTAAAAAATAGTTACATTAAGAGAAGGGCACTGCGGAGTATCCTTTAAATAAAAATAACCAAAAACATTAATATTTCTACATTAGCGTTGTTGTCCGAGTGAGGTCACAGTGCAGCGTGGCGTTACCCGCTGCGCGCAGGAAACCCTTCATGTGGGAACTGCGCGCGTGCACAAAGCATTCGACACATTTTACAAATGTTTTCTGTTTTTTTTTTTATACTTTTTTACTTTGAGTTGCTGTTCAGATTTAGATTTTCTCTTTTTCGTTTGTTGATATGCGTTGACTTTCACCATTGCAGGAACTCTGCTGTCGTTACCTGTCATAAATTCAGCTAAGACATCCTTTCATGCTGCTGCTGCATACCCTTGACTTGCTTTGTTTATTTCTAATACTTAGTTGTTGTTTGAGCGTAAAAATTTTGACTTGCGTTTGTTTATCGAAAGAATTTTCTGTGTGATATCTTTTCACACAACAGTGTGCGCTGCCAGTGATCGCAGCCATTTTCCAAATTCAATGCATTGCCAGCAGTTGTCTAGTGAAAGCAGCCGCAGCCGCAGACGCAGCCGCCTGATCTATGGAGAGGCGTTATATGTACATAGATACTGCCAACGCAAGCATTCAACACAAACTCAAATCAAATCGCACCAAATCCAAATTCGAAAACGAATTCCAATTTAAATTCAAATACGAAATTAGTATGCCATAAGCGCTGACGCTGCCAAAATCGTAAATCACTTTGATTGTTGCGCATTTGGGCGACAACGACACTGTGCACAGTGGGCAGCATGGGCGGGACAGGAAAGTGAGTGGGCATGTGAATGCGATGGCGGGCTGCGTGTCGTTGTTTTAATGCCTTACATATTGCACCAATAACAATTGCCGACAGCATTAAAACAAAAATTAATAGCAAAATCAAAAAATACAACAAATCAAAATCAAAATTATGCGAACCGAAAAAGCAAAAAAATGAAAAGAAGAAAAAACTGCTGAGTTCATGCGAATCGTTGAGTTGTATTGAGAAGATGCCGCCAAGAGTTTGACAACTCGAGGCTGATGGTGCAGGTAAGGGTGCGGCTGTGGCTGCGGGTGCCGTTGAAGTGAACGATCTTGATATGCGCGACTTGGAAACAGCGAAAAATCATATAAAAAAATTAAATACGTAATTTATTTTTGTATTTTTTATTTACTGGTTTCGTGTTTATGTATGTAAGCATATGTGTTTATATGTGTGTGAGTAAGCATATGTTTAGCAATTGTCGTTGGGGCGGGGTCGGTGGGCAGTCGGGCAACCGTGTATGCTCACTAGACTTGCAATCAAGTGAATGGACGTTGAGCCGGGGGCGTACGTGCATAGCAATTTACAATGTATTTTTCGTATATGCCTTGTGCCACATGAGATCACTTTTTTTTATTTATTTTGTTTTTTTGTTGTTTGTATATTTTGTTTTTTTTTTCGTATTTTGGTGTGACCACAAACTGGGTCTGGCTGTGGTTTTCCATTATGCTCTCTTGCGCTCTCGCTCGCACTGCATGCGACGTCGATTTGTTCGCCGTTTCATTGTCGTTAAATTGTTTTTACGATCGTTTTATGATCTATTTACGATTTTACGCGTCGTCTTGTGCTGCGAATAATGATGATGATTATGTGGATAATGTCGATGATGACGTTACTGATAACGATAACGATGACAATGATCTAGCATTAATTATGCTAATGAGCCCAATCATAATGGCAATTGTGCTTAATATTAATTAACAGTGACAGTGGCCGCAAGTCAGTTCACATTTGGTACGCAGCCCATAAAACATTTGCCATAAGCTGTTTTTACCGTTATGCAATCGACCGCAGTTGCATTCGTGAGAACATATTAAAGCAAACGAAACGAAACGAAACGAAGTCACTGCACAGTAGTCACTTGTGCTAATTGCATTGTTAATGTTGACCGAAGCAACCAAATAATAAAATCAATTCTTATGCGTACAAGTCCACAAAGTCAGCAGTCGAATTTGAGTGTCCGACTCCGAGTACGCGTCCGATTCTAAGACTTTCGCAGCTGCTGTGATGTGCTCTGCTGTCGTTACTGGGACCCACATAAGTATCCAAACTATGCCAGAGCATTGCGATGCTTGGCATGGGGCGACATACACAACTCAAAACTCATGAAAACCGAGTACGTGCCTTCAGCTCGAGCCACGTCGCACGTCACACATGGTTTGAAATTTCAGTTTCAGTTTTAGTTCTTTTTTTAGGATTTCTTTTTTTTAGTTTTAGTTTTTTGTGTAAGTTTTAGTATTTACTGTTGTGGAAGTTGCTGCTGCCGCTGCTGTTGCTGCTCAGTTTTGTTTTGGCAGTAAATCAGCGAATGAGCAATTTACAACACTTACAAAGCGGTTTGACAAGTAATTAACTCCGAGTTGCATATTTTTTCCCTTTATTTTTGCGTTTTAGCATTGTTTTGCTTTGTTCATCTTGTTTTTTTTTTTTTGTTTTGCCATCAGTGTGAACTTGAACGTATTTGATTTCGATTTGTGATGAATTGCATGCAGCTGAAAAAATCGTCGCAAATTGTTGAGTTATTGTGTGTTTCTTTTTTTTTTTTTTTCTTTGTGTCTTGTTTTACTTTGTTTTTGCTCTTCTAGCTTTGTTTTTTATTTTGAAGTTAAATGATCCTTTTGTTGGTCTTCACTTTCGACGTATAGCTCCGCTTGCTATTTCTTTACAGTGAAGTTGAATGAACTGAGATGTATATTGGACAGATGAGTCTTTTGTTGATAATGGTTTAGCTTTTCAAAAATCGAAACAAAAAAAAAAGAATACATGTAAGAGAGAAAGAAGCTTGGTAGACATCACAACGACTTTCCTGATGCATAGGCTTATTTAGCTTTTTCAATATTTAACCTATAACATATAGCTGCCATAGGAACAATCGGTCGATTTATGATTGATACTTAATTTTTTTTTACGGGTGGGACCGACTATATCCCTGCCTTTCTATTTTTAAATTAAACGCTGTTGAATGAATGGGAGAATTCTCAACGCAGAGGGACAACTTTTTTGAGCCGATTAGAAACACTGGATTTTTTCCATTTTAGCAATTTACTCATAAATTGTCACTGTCTTCGTGATATACAGGGACTTATTATTTTTAAAAGATATATAGTGAAGAAAAACAAACGACCATCCATTTGATGATTTATGCTGAGTGTAATGCACTTTATAACTAATAATACATGAAATAACTTTTTAGTGTCAGGTTATGGTAAAGTAAACAATTATCAAGGGTATTAACCCGCTGTGGGCAAACTTTCATCTCCCGCGAATAATTTTGTGATAAAATTAATATGAATGGCTACTTAAGGCTAATTAGAAAAACTCTTTAACGTGTCGCTAGGCCAGACAGCGCGAAAAATGCGCACAGAAAATGCAACGAAAACACGCGAGGCGTGAAAAATGCGCATAAGTTCAAATGCGATAAAAAAAGAAACACCGGCAACAACAAAAACACGAGAAACACATACCATAAAATTGAAAAACTAAACACGAAAAATTAAAATAATATAAAAATGCAAATTAAGATTAAATCGCAATGAATTTTATGCAAAATGGTTTGTAAAAAAAATATTTTAATTAATGAAATGCAAAACGCGCGTGCAACAGTGGAGCAACAACGCAGCAGCAAGAGGATTAAACTTTTAATAACAGACAAACAAAACCAAAAGCATGCACACACATGAGTGAGCAGAATCGGAACATGTCAGTGACAGACACAAAATAGGAAAAAAAGAATACAGCAGCAGCACACGGCTTTTTAATTTTATGCTGGCTACCAACAACAAACAAACAAACAACCACTTAGCAAATACCCAAACACCCACACACCCAACCACCCAATCACCCCCCACTCAAACAACCAAAAGGAGTTGACATGCAGTTAAAACACTGGTGAAAGCCATAAAACTGCAGACTGGCTGTGTCTGGCCTGGTCTGATCTGGCATTGCGTCGCGCTTCTACACACCCGACGACCCGTCGAATTTACGAAATGCGAAAGCAACAACACCATCAACAACAACAATAAAACCCAGTACGCAGCCTTTTGCCAATTTGCGCCACTCGCACATCAAAACCACAAAGATTAAAAACAACAAACTGGCAAACAAGCGACGCCGTCGCCAATGCCGATGCGGGACGATGCGCGGCCAGAGCCTGGCAGCGCACTCTGCACTACATGCCACGCGGAAACGTGTCATTTTGAATTTTCCACAGCCACAAAGAGCGACACGAAACGTGCCGATAACACGGTGTCGCATATTCCGTTTGACTTTACTCTGTTCTGCTTTTGGTTGCTTTGATTTACTTGTATTTTGTTTTGTTTCCTTGTTTTGTGATTTTGCTGCTTGTTATTAATTTCAAAAGCATTGCGCGAAAAAAACAATCGTAGAGCAAATGGCTACCGAAATGGATGGATTGCAGCAGTAGCAGCAATGGAGACAGTGTAAAAACAGCAGCAGCAAAAGAGAGTGAAAAAAATAACACAAAATCGGAAATTAAACAAAAACCGAAACGAAATGGAATTCGCTTATCGCCCCTCATAAATTAACCCTTGCCTTGCCAACGCACGCCCAATCTCGAGCCGGCTCAACACAACCCAAGGCAACCCAACTCAGCTCAACAAAGCAGAGCACACTCACGAGTGGCAGCCGCAGACGTGTTAAAGCGGCCACATGGAATCGTCGTCTCTCACTTGTTCTTCCACTGCTGCTGTTACAGTCTTATCATATCAACAGCTAGCTGGCGCCCTTCCTCGCCTGCGTTCGTTGCTCCACACAATATAGCACTCACATATATGAATACATATGTGCTCACTTGCCTCGCGTCTTCGCGTCTATCATGTTCTGCCTGTCAATGACATTGGCATCCGTGGTCTTCGCTTGCCTTCGTTTGCCTTGCTGCATATCGCTGACAGATCACTGCCCCGCTGTCTTCGCTACCGCCGAGAGCCACCCCTTTTTGCCTAAGCAGCAGCTAAGGCAGCGACGAAATTAAAATAAACGCATTTGTAATTAATTTTGTCGGTGCTTTTTGTTGTTGTTGTTGTGCTGCCTGTTGTCGCTGAAGCAACGTCGTCCATAGTTCAGTTTGGTTCATTTTGCTTCGGTTTTCGCTTTTTTTTCATTTTTTTTTTTTTTTGCATCGTATCGACAACAAGTGTATGTTTTCATTTTAATAAATTTTTTCAGTACTTTGTTTATAGTTTTTGTTGTTATTGCATTGCCTTAACTTTTTGTTGCTGTTCGTTTTTATTATTACACATATTTCTCGCCTTTTTTGTTTTTGTTGTTGCTGTTGATATAATTCGTTAACTGCAAACTGCATAGCGACTTGGCTTCGTGGCGCTTATCATGAATTATTGCATGTAAAATTAATAAAAATAATGAATTTTATTATTCTCAGTTGACTAGAAGGTACGCATATAGACTTACTGACTTGCACACATATGTATATAATTGTGCAATATATATACATACAGTTGTGCATACTGACATAAATATTATTTTAATACACAAGCATGCGTTTGTATTATTGAAATATGCTCATTATCGTATATGCGTGTAAATTACTATGTGGTATATGTAAAATGTACTGCACAAGTCGGCGGTTTTAATGCTGCCATCCATCAGGGGTTCTACATATGAATATAAGCTTGTGGCTAAAGTAATCGTTGCATACTTTGTAAGACCGTGGATTATGTCTTATAGCGAAAAATTGCGTTAAAAATGTTCCATACAGTTCCGCTTAAATGTAACAATATAATAAAAATTTGTCAATGGGTTTTTATTTATATTATTTCAATTATCCCCAACAATTTTGCTTAGTGGGTTTTAATTTATTGGTTCTGTTTATGAAGCAAGCTTCATTTAGTTTTCTGAACATTTTCAAATTTCCACAATAAAAAGAAAACACAAAACTGTGTATATGACTTTTCTGGTCTCAGATAAACCATTAAGAGTATATAATATATAAATGGAAAAGTTTTAAAAGAACGTCTCTTATTGTCAGTTAAATTTTCATAAGACACCTTTACGTCGCCATTGCCTATTGCGCACACAATGAAAAGAGAAAATCAAAATCATAACTTTAAAGTATTTTCGTTCAGAAGCACAAAAGCCGCATTTGCCTTTCTCAAGGTGGCTAATGAAGTCATTCAAGAGTATCTTTAAGCGCTGTAATAAATAGTGAAAGACAAATATTAAAATAAAAAAAATCAACCTAAACGAGTTTTGAATATTGCCTGCATATTGTATTACCCAATAGAATTTTATGAAGCTCATTCATTTGAGTCGCACTACAATTGCCTGTGCTTGGGAAAATGTTTTCAAGTTTTCTCGACTAACATGCGCCATTTTGCACCAGAGGCAACAGCAGCAACAACATTCAACACTTTCGAACAAAGGATTTCTTTTCACGCACACAGGCGAACATTAATCACTGTGCACAAAAGCGCATGGCAACAACAATAACAACAGTCAGAATAACAACGGCAGCAACATTTGCCAGTCATTGAATTTTAAATGAAGGCAAACCATTGTAGCCCAAGTCGCAAGTCGCCTGCAACGCTTGTGGTCTCTGCGGCTGTTGGGTAACCATTTTCCATTTTACTTAGTCGACTTCCTTCTCAACTTCAAAACCAACACTAAAAACTTCCACGTCGTAGACGTCGAAGTCGAAGTATGTCTGGCAATGTTAATTTTCTTCTTCTTCCTCCTCTCACACTTTTTTGTTTGGTTATCGTTAGCAGCGTCTCGTCTCGTATCGTTTTGTTGTGCTGTGCCTCTCTTGTGTCACATGCAGTCGATTGTTGGCTGGTCGCAGGAGCCAGGACAGGCCACACCTCGTACGTGGGCACAAAATATGAAATTATGATAGACACATCGTTCACAGCGGGGCGCATTTAATATTTAAATATGAATTAAGGATGGCTGCTCATTTGTTTGCCGGGTCGTCGAGGCATGAAATATGTGGGCTCATACACATGCACAGTCACAATGACGCCACGTCTTGCGCTAAGCATCATAATGCGATCAAACGATCCATCGATCGATCGATTCGTCATTGGCTGTTGTCTGTCTCGGCGTATACTTTTGTAGGCGCTTGCCTAGTGTAGAGCATTACTGCGTATTTAAACGTCACGTTTCTCATGTGTGGCGACTTATTTTCGTAACTGATAACTGCTGCTGCTGCTACACATAAATAGCATATGAGTGCAGACAGACGAAGGCGCGTTGCTGGGCGGGTGCAACTGGGAGGCTCGGGCGTATGGCTGTACGGACGCCCAGGTCCATGGCTGCTTGGTGCTGCATAGACGCTAAAACTTTAAGTTATTGGCGACATCTGTGCACGCACAATTTTTTCAACAACAAAACCCAATAACAACAACAACAGCCACAACAGCATAGAAAAAGAAAAACAAAATCAGAAATTTCAGTTTCAATTAAATAGTTAAAACGTGTTTCTTGGCTTTTTCTCTCCTATACCATTTTGTTGCTGTTATTGTTTTTTTTTCGACTTCTTGTTTTTTGTACTGCGCTACTTTTTTTACCAAATAAAGTTAAATGTGTGTGCAGTCAACTGTAAATATTTTACTCTGCTAAGTTTTGTGTGGGACAAAAAAAAAAAATAAAAACAAAATGAAAAACAAAAAGAAAAGAACAAACGGGGAATTGAAAAAATATTAAGAAGAAAGCGTCGAAAATAAAATGCAATAAAAAAGAAATAATGTTGCCAAGGTTCATGGCACGCACAAATGAATTCAGTTGCCAACTTAGAAAACTCCTAGAAAGGGAAAGAATAAAAACGACGAAAACAAAAAACGAATTCCCAGAACAATGAAGGCAATCGATTTTATCGAGTATGAAAATTCAATGAGGCATTTTCGACCCGAAGACGCTAATTTGATGTACCCACTTTGTTTTTTGTTTCTCGTTTCTAGTTTTGGTTTACACAAAGGAAACGTGTTGTTGTTGCACGTGGATGTGCTTTTCACTTTGCCGTAGCACTAAAATCGGATTTTTATAAACTTTTATACATTACAGAAGTAGCCATATTGATACGCGCAAGGTGGAGCAGAGCTCGTTATGCTCGAGCGGATTTTGGTTGGAAGTAACGCGATTAAGAAAGCAATCAATTGCCACTGCCGTTCTCCTTAAACCTTTTTCGGCGAAGGAGTAACGCTTTTGCATAATCAACGTCGGGACTGGCTCACTTGCAAAAGATGCCAATCTACTAAGTGGCACGTTGTGAGTGTTCTCACCATATTGTTATCCAAATGAACCCACAAAGCACTCCAACATTTTTGAGCTAAAGTGTATTCAGCCATATGGACGAATGCTTGGCTAATATATCCCTAGGTGATATAGTTCATGTTTCATATTGCAGGAATCGTGGCCAAACTATATGAGCTGATAAGAATTTTTCTAAAGCAAACTTCAAGAGCCGCAGCATGTTGAATGGCTCACAGACCATTCGACACAGACTGAGCGAGTGTCATCATAAGTTTTTGTCAACAAAGCCCACAGCATTATGCATCTGCGCTTAGGTTTATTTACCAAGCTGTCTTATCTCGCTATCAAAAATCCACTTAGTCATATTAAACAAGTGTTTTGTCGCTTATAAGCACATGCGCGCCTGCAATTCTGCGCCCATATCGGGCAATCGATGTTATCACAACAAATTGGGCGCTCATCGAAGCTGTTGTCATTGCCATTGCCTTGACCGAAGCAATAGTCATCGCCGACGCCATCATTATAATGACAATGGCCGCTCTGGATGCGACGAAGTTAGTTAACGCATTAAACGCCTTTCATTTGCAATTAAATTGAGCGGCCAGCAGATGCATAAATAACAAACAACAAAAACAGAAACATTTGCGGTCGGTCACACCCGCCTAATGCCACAAGAAGCAGCAGCAGGCAGGGTGTGAGTTATTTTCGCTTTTTTTCCATTTATTTTCTCTTGAGTGGGGTGTGTTGTATCGCTGCTGCAACTGCTGTCAAACACAGACAACACCAAAAACAATGACAACGGAAGACTTAACGTCGCCTGTTTGAAAAATCTCAAGGATTACCAATTCTAGACGCCTAATGCCATTTATGGACTATCGTTACAAATGTTTCCACTGCCCAGGCAACTGCCCAGCCAAAGTCCAACTTAGCTGACATGCAGGCAAACCAAACTAGCGTAGAAAACAAAAAAAAAGTTCAACTTCTCTGTCTATACAGAATTTGTTTCACACTCTTTTTTTCGTTGCTGTTTGTTGTCGTCTTCTTTTTTTCTTACATTTTGTTGTTAATTTTTTTTTGTTTCTTTTTTTTTTTGTTTTTGGTACGTTTTCCCTTTAAGGGCATGACTTGTGCGAAAAATTTATTGATACTACTTTCGGACGCCCTTCTGTTATATTTTCTGCTGCATGTTAGCGTTTCGTGTTTTTGTCAGATTTTTCTTCGTTTTCAGAGTTTTCGCAAAAAGCGAAAATATTCCATATTCAGTTGTGTTGTTTGTTTTGCTTGGCTTGGCTTGGCCAACTTGACTGCCAATGGGTTTCCCTTTTGCGAACGTTTTTGGTCATATATTTTTCACATTTATTGCGGGTATTTTGTCTTATCACACCCTCGCCGCGGTGTCTCGTTCGCTCGTTTCCTTCTTCGCTCGTACACTCTCGTACGCTGTTCGAAGTTGTTTTGGCTTCACTTGTGCAGTGCGTGCAAAAAGTAATGCGCCACCGTCTGCGGCTCATTGCTAAAATGTGCGCGCAACCGCCCCCAGCCCACATAACACATAAGCAGCAGGCAGCAGTGAGTCAGTTGTGTGCGTGTTTGAGGATGCGGTGAGGTGAGTTCAGTTCAGTGTATATGTGTGTATATGTGTAGGAGTACAAATACCAAGCCAACCACCCACGAGATTAAAAATACCATAAAGACAGTAAGGGTGAATGGCTCTAATGGCTGCCGTTACTGTTATTTTCTTCTTCTTCTTCGCCTTTTTGTTGGCTTTGCTTTTGTCTTGTCTATTTTTGTTGTTGTTGTTGTTTTGTTGAGCATCTATGTGTGTATATCGTTTGAATGTGTCTGCATTGTTTTCGCTTCTAAACGTGCATGGAAACGTGTTTTTTAAATAGGAAAATGAAAATATTCGATATATACTCTGTTGGCTTATACATTTTTCAGGTGTAGACAATTTCTGGGATACATACAAAAGTTTTTGGCATAGTTCGTGTTTATTGGGGTATAATGGACTATAGTGCCCCAAAAGTAAATGTAGTGAAAACTATATAAAAGATACTTCAATACGGTATGGGTGACTTGGAGTTTTTTTTTTTTTTTTGTGTAGTTTAATAAGCGATTCAAATTTTACTCAACTAAAATCAGAATCACGCGTCTGTGTAAACTATGCGATATTTTAAAACACAATTAATTTGCACATTGACTGCTACATAAATCACTTGACTTGTCTGATGAACTCTGTATAATTTTTTTTAATATATGAGTACTCTCATTCAGGATCTATATAAAGTTATTACACGCAGTTCAAGGTAAGCACACAGAACACTCAGAAAAATCTGGCTATGATATCAATCCATATAATGTGAATACATAAAGACTGAAGCTCTTTGAGCTACTGAACATCTTCTGCACTTTTTTTTGAGTATGTGCAGACTGGCCCCCACCTATTGGCATTACATGCTTAAAGGCTGAACCTTCTGTTCAGCAGCCTGGCACTTTAGAGTAGACGGTGGCTTGCAGTATGCCATTAGCATAAGTGCTCTCTCACGACAAGTTTTTGTTAAACTTAAAATTTCTTAATAGCGAAAAAAAATCTTACTTATAAATTCAAAGTGTATAAATTTGTCAGCTCTTACAGCCAGTAAGCCAGCTGCTGGCAAATCTTTCTTTTAACTTTATACTCTGACAGTTTTTCTTTAGTATTGACACAACAGCGACGCATATAATGCGTGTACCATATACAACAAGAAACAATTCCAATAATGGCGCGAAAAATGTTGATGAGAATTTATGAATCCCCGAAGGCGTGACCGCATAGCCAAGTAAAACAAGCAACATGGACACGAGGCTACTGAAACTATTTCACTCTTTGCGCTGCTACTTTGCTCTGCCTGCGGCGACTGACGGCGATACAGAAGTCGATTTTGTAATGTTAAGTTGCAAAGATTAAGCGCACAATTAGCAATTTATGCCGTTGCTGAACTTAAAGGGCGGCAGATAAACTGCGAAAAGCTGCCAGCCACCACCAAAACAGAAAAGAAAACACGGGCGTCTACACGCTGCAACTTGCTACCTTAGCACTCAACCCTGCAGTAGCAATTCGTGTAGTTGACAATGGCTGCTCGGCTTAATACGGCGCTTAGGGCGCTTCACGTCTGATTAAATTTAAATAAATTTAATAAACATAAATTATTTGCATTTGCACAACGCAAGCCAAGCCACCACCTCGACAGCATCGACTTTGCATTTACCGGCCGCCACCCTCTGCCGTGCCACTGCCCTGCCGCTGACAAGACCCACATCATCCCCATTCATTGTCTTAGTCTGTGCACGTTTTAACGAAGGTTTTTGCTTGCCTTGTGTCGCACAAAGTCAACCCAGGCTAAGAGCCTTACACGAATTCCAGATGTTGCCAAAGCCAAAGCCAAAGCTGCGACGTTTAGGCTCTGTGTCCTTCTTTTGTGTTGGTTACGTAAAGTAAAATTTTAAGTCTGAAGTCTCAAAGCCCTGCTACTCAAAGTTTAATTAGTCTGCGGCAGTTTGCATTCAAAATGACTTTCAATGAAGTTCGCTTATCATTTACTTCTTAAGAAATGCGAAAGTTTGGCGTTACAAAGCATTCTTTAATATCAGTTACTTTGGCTGAGCATTTCGACTTGCATCAACTTTAATTTGTACTATTTCTTTGAAAATACTTCAACATTGAAAACGATAAAAAAAAGAAGTACCAGAAGCAGAAGAATGGAAACAAGGCGCAAACATAATGATGCTTCATGTTCTGTGGCAACAGTTTGTTTATCGATACGTCTTTCAGCATGCCATCCGGGAAGTTCTTTTCGTACAAATCTAAACATATCAACATTAAAAAAAAATGTCGGAAATCAAATAGAACCAGAAAAGAAGCACAGAGACACAACACAGAAAACTGATATACAAGAAAAACTAGAAAGGCAGGGCGCACCCGACTATAGAATACCCTGTACCCAATCCAAAATTCAAAACAAAATTTTTTTTTGCTGCAATATTCGTTTTAATTATGTAACGAGATCTACAGAGGTCTTACCGTTTCGAGATCCTTCTGTTCAAATAGACGGACATGGCTAGATCGACTCGCCTTCGATGCTGATCAAGAATATATATACTTTATGGTGTCTGCCACGCCTCTTTCTGTTACAGACATTTGCACAATATAACCTTCACAATTTCTTTTTTATTCTGCTTTTTTTATGTTTGCATAAATAATTTTTGGAAATAAATAATTTATGTTGAGCAACTTGCTCAAATTGTATCTAAACATGCAGGTAAAGTTGTTAGGGAACATAAATTATTTACGAGTGGCCGACGAGTCTCTCTTATGTTGTTGTTTTTGCTTTTGTTGTTGTTGTTGGCAACACTCACATGTTGTAAGTGGGCAAACATGAGATATGGCTTCTTGCTGCAAAACTTTGCGAGACGTGGAATACTCGTAAAACTTTAAACAGCTACTAATAGAAATATCATGTCAGATAACCAGATTGTGGCATGCAGAGTCAGATTATACAGTGCCAGCCATCGATGGTATAAGCGGAAGATCAAAGACGGCTTGTCAGAATACAGTTGCAGAGTTCAGAAAGACATGGAATCAACGTCAATTAATTCAAAACAATTGAAGATAAAACACACGTATGCCGCTCTTTTTAAACTTCTTCAAACAACACGTTCAATGCTGAAGTAGTTCTAACATTTTTGCTAGTCTATTGGGCGACGGTCCAAGCAAGTGATTGTGCTGAGACGCATGTTGGGTGATATGTAGAAGTTTAAATACGCACATTACCCCAATGGAAATAAGCTCAATGGCCAAGCCTACTTTTTCCCGCCAAAATCACAGACGTAGCATGGCTTCGTCGTTGTTTCAACTTCTTCTTCAGCTTTTGCTTGCCTTGCCTTGTCTTGTTTTGCTTCGCGTGAAATCCGGTCAACAAAATCGCAGAATTTACGCGCCCATTTTTTCACAGCATATCGCATAACATTGTATCTGTGCACATGCAATCCGATACACTCGCGTACACGCACACACATGCATACATACACAAATGTAGCAATATTGCATATAAGCAGTCGACAACAATGTCAACGGCAAGTCTTTGTCAAACGTCATGTGTAACTTTGTATATTATTATTTATGGAAAGTGAACAACAACAATGGAGTAAAAAAAACAATTTAACTAAAACTAAACAAATTTCTATAAAGACAAAATGAATGAAAAATAAACGCAGCAGCAGCATTACCAGAAAAAACTATAAGAAGTAGAAGAAGAAGAAGCAGGGAACAACAAATTGTATGTTTATTTATTGTACGATTTTGTGTCGTTTTTATAAACATTTTATTCAACCCCCTCATGCGCGGCCATGTGCTCTGCTCTTCTACTCTTGCGTATATTTTGCTTCTTCTTTTTATATTTTTGTTTTCTTTTTTTTCTGTTTTTATATTATTTTTTTTTTGTTCAACGCTTAGAATTGTTTTTATGATTTTTATGTCATCATAAGTTTCCTCTTTCGTTGTTTAGCTGTTTAGCTCTGCTTCACTCTTCATTGCTGTGCTCTACACAACTGCTGTGCTGTGCTTTGCTTTTGTTGCTGTTTTCGTTCTTGTTTCCGTTTTTCTTTGTAATTGTAGTTGTTGCTATTGATGTTATTTAACGCGCATTATTATTTATATGGTGACTCTCGTATTTATTGAACAATTACGTTTATTGTTATTAATATTTTTAATTGTTAATGTCAGTGTTATGGGCATTTGTGTGGCGGCTGCCAACACACCACCTTCGCCTATAGACAACTGTGTGATTCTTTGCGGCCTTAATAGCCAAAGCGCCGCCGCTGGCTTTGCCAACGTCAGCACGCGCCGGCACATATTAAAAAAAGAAGAAAAAACATAACAAAAAATATACATTTTGTTTCATTTTCTTTTGCTTGTACAATTGTGCAGTTCCTCTACATTTATTTTTAGTTGTCGAGTTTTTACAGTTGTCGGCTTGTTTTACTAGCGTATCGTCATGGCGCTTGTCTTTAATGCTGATTAACGCGCCACGTGTGTGTACCATAAGCGCTGGGCTTGCGGCTTGCCTGCCAAACACAACACAAACCAACACAGCACAGTGCAACACTTGTGGCCATGTCGATCATCATCAGATTGCAAGCTGCACTGGAGCCAGAGGAAACACAGTGCTGGCTTTCAAGTGTAACGGTAATTGTATCTACAAGTGTATCTGCGCAGACGATAGACTTTGCTATGTCGATTGGCTGTTGTCTGATTTAGCTAAGCAGGCCTCATGCCGCCGCTGGCAATGATTGCTAGCACAAAACTTTGCATTTATTTGCTTTGCACGGTTCTCGCCGCTGCCTATAAAATCACTTTACTTATGGATCATGAATCATTTTTATTATTTCATGCGAAAATAATCAATTCAAGAAATGAAGCGATAATTGCACACGATTTATGATCGAGGCAATAGTTTTTTGATTGCAAATATTAACTACCGACCAACCAAGAAGCGAAAAACCAAAGATAAAAATACATAATTGCAAAAGTGCAGCGAGTCGGAAAATACGCTAAGCATGTGTTTGTGTAATGCATCAAAGAAAAAAAGCAAATCAGGTTTCGGTTAGTTGCGTTTGTCTGCGGCAATCAAAGCAGCAAAGTATGATCGGCATTTTGTGCTTTTTAAGCAACAAATGCGCGCTTATCTTCATTTAATGTGCCATCAATTAGACGCTACGAACAGACGACTAAACGCATACAACTTAAGCAGCTTTGCCGCATAATAATAATTTTTATTTTCTACCTAGTCTGAGAATGGGTACGGGTCAGTCACAATGCCGAAAAGGTGGAGCCAATGCCCATTGCAGTCAAATCCATTAATCTTATTAATTTTCGAACAATGGCCATTCACCGCAGTTGGTAATGTCACAATGGCCGTCGCTCATCGTGTGTACCTATTAGACGTCACTGACGACGACGACTGTAAGTTAGTTCATTTGAGTCACACGCTGCTCGCCGCAAGGACCTTGACTTGAGTGTTATTGAGCACACATTCATAATAATAATGTGGTTTTTGTGCTTTTTTAATGCATTATTTTATTTGAATTTTAATGTTGTTTAATTTCTTGTTCATTGTGTTTCGCATTTTAAAAATCAATAATTTCTATTTAACTTATTTGAAAAACACGTTTTGTCGTCACACGGCAAGTTTTATGCTCAAATCCGGTTTTTGCGCTCACTCAGAGAACTAAGTCACTCAATTGCTCTGCTCTGCTCTTCTTCGTTGTACTCATTCGTTGCTCTCTTGTCGTTTGCGTTGCTATGGCAACGACAAATTTTGCTGCGACGAGTGCAAATTGCATGCAACTGACGACACGCAGTGAATGCTAGACAACGCAATTTATTACCAATTTTTAGTAAGTATTTATGTCGAACGAGCAAAATGTGCCACACAGGGGGTGTGTGTATCACTCCGATTATGCGTATGTGCAATTTCAGGCCGAGTTGCAAAATTTTAATCAACTTTTTTGAGCATCGAAATTTTGAGTAAATCTGTCTTGCTTACTCTGTCTGGCCACTTAGATGCGGCCGTGTAACCGTTGTTATGAGACAAGTGCGAATGAGAAGGCAAGTCTACCTGTCGGGCAGACGCAGGCAGCCATGTTGGATTCCATCACTCCTGTGCCCGGTCATGCCGCCATCTCGCTTGCACGCGCATGCAGAGTGCAGCTGGCTGGCGCTGTTACACGCACGCTTGCTGCATTGCTTCAGTGGAGGAGTAATAAATCCATGCGAGCAGCGCGTGCGTCGTCCTGGCACATTGAGATTTACTACATTTATATCACTCTTTGTCCTTACCCAGGGTTTCTGAATTTTCGCGAAATCAAAAAGAAGCACTTGTGGTTGTTGTGAAAATTCGCACCGCCGCCATGACATTCGATGCAAGAGTGCCCGCACACTCTCTGTGCAAATCGCCTCGTGTTGTTCAGATACGCATTGGAGCTGCAGTAGTAGCCCATCGGCCAAAGGCGAAATTAACTGTAAATGATTTGACATGTATAATTGTGGGAATTAATGCGTATGTGAGTGCTAAGCGAGATTTTAATTTAATTGCTTGCACAATTGCACTTAAACTCTAAAAGCAGCAGCAGCTTCAATTTAAGACGAGTAATTCAAAAAAAACCAATGTAAATAGGATTCTTCCTTAAAAAAGAGAAGCTATTTTTGAATTATGGCCTAACCGTTGCCCAAATGCACCTTTCAAAATATTACACAATATTGCGAAGGTTCTCTTTCAAATGCCGTTTTTTGCTTCCGGAAAACAAAAATAAAATTTCCACGCATGAAACCATAAAAAATTTAAGGGAACGGCAACGGTTCAATTTGTTTTTTATTTTTTCTAACAAAGTGCTAGAAAAAAAAAAAACGAAAAAAATCACAGAAAAAATGACCTCAATAAAACAGACGACCAGCGAGGAGATGCGTCGCACCTAGAATCGCTACACTCGCCGCCTGCCGCACAGTCGCAAAGTCGACGTGTCTGTAAGAAAACCAATTTGCAGATAGTGAATTTTTGATTTTCGAAACATAAACACTGACGCACAAAAAATTAGCACAGGTAGCGTTCCAAATTGCAAAAAAAGAAAAAAAATCAGAACAATACAAAAAAGAAAAACTAACAAAAAAAAATATGAACTAAAAAAGCAAAAGTTGCGAATTGCTTAACTGCAAAGATTTACAAGTCACAGTGACGTGTATTTAACCAAA
The DNA here is from genome assembly GCA_037044495.1 of Stegana nigrithorax. Classification (NCBI taxonomy): domain Eukaryota; kingdom Metazoa; phylum Arthropoda; class Insecta; order Diptera; family Drosophilidae; genus Stegana; species Stegana nigrithorax. The sequence goes on along the minus strand of JBAMBQ010004802.1, from coordinate 108,152 downwards.
TTTATGGTGGAAGGCTGCAGCCGAGGACCTGCCGCTGTGCTGTGCCGAGCCTTGCCGTGCTGCTGTGGCCATCTTACCCTTTCAGACGACGCCACGGCAATGCACATAAGGCACGACACGGCACGGCACTTGGTAGTCAGTAGTTGGCAATTGGCAGTTGGCAGCAGTCAGGGAATCTCAGAGCCAGTGAGTTGCACGCCATGAACAGCCAAAACTGAGGACCCCGTACCGTGCACACGCAATTGTAGCAAATTTTTGCCAGCTGGCATCCTGCAGCGCTTCTTTGCTGTCTGTGCAATGGCATACTGATGGCAATGTGGCAGTTTTTTACCCTTTTTTCCGAGCGAACAGCGTTCAAATTGGTAAGTTGTTGAAAGAAAACTGAACGTTAACTAAAAGAAAGTGCAACGGGCTGACGACAAAGTAAGAATTTTTGCCACAGTATAAGCTGGCAGCTGCTGCTGGGTATTTGGCAGTTGGCGTCTGCCGCTGCACTTTCTCTGCTGCAGCGCATCGTCAAAACATTTCACTTCACATCACTTCACTTGGCTTCACTTCGCTTCACGCTTTAACTGTCAAGCGAATTGGTACTCAGTTAATGCATTGGCACAAATCATCTTTCGGCCATTAACGCGACGCCTGACTGCCCTGGTCTGATCTGGCCTGGCCAAAGCTCATTGTCTGATTTTCGTTGTTTCTGTTCTCGATTTTGTTTTTTTGTTTTTTTGTTTTTTTTTTTTTTTGTTAACGAGCCGAAAATAAAGAAAGCCACTTACTTGACTGTCGACTGTTGGCTTTTGGCTGCTGGCTGCGGGCTGCGCTGGCCCCAGGCCATTGCGCGTTTGGGTGAGTAAGTGGTGCAAATAGGATGTCTGTACCGCGTGAGTGTGTGTATTAGTGTGCCATACGCAGTGAGTCGTCGCCACAGCCACTGACTTTTATTTATTTTAATATTCATTCCTTTGTTTTTGGTTCTTTTGTTTTGCTGTGCGCGAGATGTATTCACAGCTAATTAAGAATCGCCAAATTGTTGTAAACACTTTATGCCGCCATACCGACTCCATCAATTGTTGTTTTCTTTTTAGTTGCTGGCTTGGTTTTTTGTTTTCATTTTTTGTTTATCACTTTTCTTATCGCGTCCCATCTTTCATTCCAGGTCCCAATGGTTGTCCACGTCGTCGCGGCCGTCAGACTTACACACGCTTCCAGACATTGGAGCTGGAGAAGGAGTTCCACTTTAATCACTACTTGACGCGGAGACGGCGAATCGAGATCGCGCATGCGCTCTGCCTAACCGAGCGTCAGATAAAAATCTGGTTTCAGAATCGACGAATGAAATTAAAGAAGGAACTACGCGCCGTCAAAGAGATCAATGAACAGGTAAAAATTCTGTAAATCTTTAACGAATTTTATATTTGCTGTAATGCAAACGAAAACAAAAAATAAAAAATACAAATCTGAGCCCTTCCGTTGATAACACATTGCAATGTAATTTTGTTTTATTTTTGGGTTTCTGTTTATTTTTAGGCGCGTCGTGATCGTGAAGAACAGGAGAAAATGAAGGCACAGGAGTCCATGAAATCCGCCCAACAGAATGCCCAAAAGCAGGCACAGCAACAGCAGCAACAGCAACAACAGCAGCAGCAACAACAGCAGCAACAACAACACCAACAACAACAGGATCATCATTCGATCATTGCACATAATCCAGGACACTTGCATCACTCCGTCGTGGGCCAAAACGATCTGAAACTTGGCCTCGGCATGGGCGTTGGTGTTGGTGTGGGCGTCGGTGGCGGCCTGGGCGGTAATCTGGGCATGATGAGCGCGCTGGACAAGAGCAATCACGATCTACTAAAGGCGGTTAGTAAGGTGAACACATAAATTCGACAACAACAACATTTTGTTGGCATGCCGCTGCTAATGATGCTCATAGCTGCTGGCGTTCGTTAATCTGCGGCCATTCGTGCAAGGGCTGGCGCGATGCGCTATGAGTTGTTTTGGTCGGGTTGAGCGGAATAAAAGTTGATAACTTAAATACGTAAAATTTTACATAGTAAATAGTTAAATAAGTCTACAAGAATAAACGAACGTCATATATAATACATACATGCATACGTACATACATGTATGTATATGTATATCTACAAATATATATACATATATATAAAAGTCTATATATACATACGTACATACATATTAAAATAGCGGTATTTACATTATATATAATTGAAAATATATTATATAAATGAAATACAATATACATATACAAACTTATATACATGGATAACTAAAAAAAAATAAAAATAAAAAAGAAGAAGCAGCATTGTATTTATAAAGCAAACCCAGCTGATGAGAATATGAGAGCATAATAGTCATCTGCGAGTAGTGTGGAAAACCCACAGAAGCATTTTCCGGAGAAGCTCTTTTCCAAAGTGTTTTTGTGCGCTAGCGAGAACTCTGTAATAATTATTTGCGACTGCTACATGTAGAATTTTTAGTGTTAAACAATTTACAAAACAAAGAAAAAACAAAAATTTATTCATAATTTGTTTTTATTTTCTGATGCAATTCAAATGAAAAGTAAAAAAGTTTAAGTGTGAATTTTTTATTTGCGTAGTTTTCAATTGATTTGCTTAAATTTCTTTATGTTTAAAACAGGATTACAGCTAAAATAAAAGTTTAAAGAATAATGCCATATTATTGTAATGTTTAAATCGTAATGCATAAAAACTAATTTAAAAAATAAATATATATAACTATAAATACTTTAAACGGTATGCTACATACCCGCAAGCATAATCAATATTTCAAAATACGTAAACAAAAAAAGCAAAACTAAAACGCATAACAATTAAAATGAAAATTTAAGTAAATTTGTCGTTTGCCAGTGACTAAACTTTTTAATTAATTATGAATTAAGTGCGCAGCAGCGAGTAACGCATATTTAATTTGTAACAAGAAGCATAAAAACATTATAAATAAATTTATATATACATATATATATTTAAAAAAATATTTAATTAGTTGGCTTAAATAAATGAGGTAAAACAAAAAAAAAAAACAAACTTAAAAAGGAATAAAAAAAAAATTAAAGCAGCAAACGTAAGCAAGAAATCTCAAAATACGTATTAGACTTAGGTACCAGCGTATGCTAACTTGCATATGTGTTAAACACTTAAATAAATAAGTTAAAATAAAACAAAACAATTAAAATTAAAAAATGGATAACTTAAAGCAAAATGCGTCAAAAAAGTAAAGCTTAAAAAACGATGTGAACCACCACAACAGGCCAAGCTATGCCTAGTTGCGCAATGGCATAGGAAACCAAGATACGTAGTTACACAACTTCCCAAAATGCAATTAAATATTAAAAGAATTAAATATTTAGACATAAAAATATAAAAAAAAAAAAAACAAAAGCAAGTAAATTTGTGCATAAATTTCTATAAATACAATACACAATTACTTTAATCTCTCCGACAACATTTTGCCACATTTAAAGCGAAAAAGAAAAGAAAACAAAAAGATCGACAAACTTTTACTTCCATTGACGATAAAAGAAATGATAATAACTTTAAAATTGCAAAAATTATTCTTATTTTCTATGCAAGTGATATTTATTGCTAATATGCGTTTCTTATGTTAAATAAAATATTATATAATTTCTGTTTGTAATGCGTCGAATGCCTTGTTTCAATTTGTTTTGAAGTAAACCTTACCGCCCTTCCCCTTACCCGCACTTTTTTTTTGCAGTTTAATTTTTGTTTCTGTATTTGTATTTGATTATAAGCATTTTTTTTAATTTAATTAGTTAAATGTTTTTATGCAACAACAAATTCTGTCCGCATTTTTTTTATTGCAAATTTTTTCTGTTAATTAATCGTACTATGCGTAGCTTTAAGTTTAGTTGTGTGAAAATTGTATTATATAATAATAATAACAACAACGACGTTGAGCAATGTTTTTAATGAAATGCAAAATGAAAATTATTAAAAATTACAAAATGCGTTTTTCTTTTTTTTATTTTTTTTTTTAAATTGACTTATGATTCGGTATTCACCTCTTATTTTTTAATTAAATTGTTGAATGGTGCATGCGTGCGATTTTCATTTATTACAAAAACAAGTGACAGCAGAAATACAACAAAATCCCATCCAGGCACAAATAATTACAAAGTGCATTAATGAATTAATCAATTTATAAATAATTAATAAATAACAAAAATTGAACTTATATACGTAGACCGAGCAACAAATAAACAAAAAGAAATCATGTTGAAGTTGATTAAATATTTACATGTGTAGGGAGCAGCAGTTATTTAAGTACATACAATAATACAAATAATAATAATGAAAGCAAACAACAGTAGCAACAACTACAAACAACAAACAACAGACAACACTTCAGTGCAAGTGCGCATTAGATATAAATTTACACCAACATATACGTAATTGAATTTTATTCAGCATATTTACAAAACCAAAAGCAAAAAGTAGCAAACGAAAAACATAAAAACAAGAAAAAAGCGTATGAATGTAAATAATACAATGAAAATGAGCGAAAACTAAAAACAAATTATATATGTATTCACATATGTTTAGGAATGATAATAAAACTATATACATAATATAAAAAAAACAATATTGCTTCCAAATGTATGCAGTTGAGTAGTACCCAATTTCTCAATTCGAAGAGTACTCCAACCACCACAAATCTTGGTTACTGCAGCAGTAAAAGAACGAAACAGACTGTTGTCTGACGAAAGAAAAACAGAAAAAGCCAATGGCAGCAATTGTTTAATCAAAACAGATAAATTAAACTTAAAACAAAATTAAAAACAAAAATTAACTTTAAGCAATGATGACAGTGAAACTTAAATAAATATTCGAAAAAGAAAGATCAACTAGTAACTTGTTTCACTTTGCAGAGAAATTGTGTTGAGCAACGTTTTAGGGCTAAATGTGAAAAAAATGTGAAAGAGGTCGAGGGAACAGCGAAAGCTTCTAACAATATAATTCACGCGTTCCATCTGTTCATTCCCAACTGCAGACTTTGGCTTGAAAAGGACACCTTAAACTTAAACTGACGAAATATTTGCTCGCAGTTATCACAGTGCATTTTCCTCGTGAAATGCAAGCCAAGGGGATATGTATTTTATTAATTTTGTTGTGAGGGTAAAGAGATGCTTAAGCATGTCGCAAGTAATCCGTGCATCGCATATCGCACACATTTGGCTAATGGTATAATTTATCGAATTTGTGCCATAATGAAAATGTATTTCATAACGCGTATTTCTCACAAGCACAAGAGGACATTTGGCATTACAATAACAGCAAAGGCACAAGCAAACACATGTGTCCTTTTGCGTTAAAGTATTTGCCACGTACGTAGAAAATGTTGCAAAATATCTTTAATTAAATTTAATTAATACAGGCAGCAGCCAGCAGCTATCAACAGCCAGCAACAGCATCGCAACTTAACGGATTATGATAATAAGCGGAGCAGCCCCACGCCCACACACACACACTCACACGCCCGAATGCTCACATATGGAGTCGTAACGGCAAACGGCAAAATGCCGGCGCACATTCGTATGCGCAAAGGAGCGCAAGAAAATGCCAAAACTGACTGTGCTGAGTGCGGGTGCCGAGGGGAAGTGGCAGAGCATTGGCAACGTAATGTCTGCGCCAACGATGTCTTCAACGACAGCGGAAACGGAAGCACAGAATTGCTCATGTATGCAATAAAAGAAACTTTTGAAAACGCCAAAATGGCGTTTCATAGATTGCCATTTAGCAGCAGCAAAGTGGGTGGCATGCTAAGAATGCGAATAGGGAAGGGACGCACACCACATCCGCAGAGCCAACCGCATCGTCAGCGTCATCGCCATCGTCATCGTCATCGATGCCGGGCACGTAGCAATTCGGGGCTTAAGCGCACATTTGTGTTTCGTTATTAGAAAAGTTTTCCATATTTCGTTTTTGTTTTCGCTTTTTTGTTTTTGTTTTTGTCCTTTTTTCTACCTCTGCTTGCTGGCACTGGGGGCTATAAGGCCCGATCAACGGCGTGATAAGACATTATTCGAATTTCTTCATGATGCTTATGGGCATAAACAGATATACAGATACGAGATATTAATTTCCATGCCACACACCCGAACACACCACACCAAACCACACCGCAAGACTGCAGAATGCACGGCATCCTATTCCGTATCTCTATCGGCGAACTTACCTAAGCCATTCGTGCGTGTAATTCTAACTACACGCCGATAACGCATAAACTGTGTAAATTTATGGTGTTTAAATTCGTTTGCATGTCGCTTAGACAAATGGCACAGAGGAACGTTGCGAAGCGGAGCAGAGTGTGGAAAAATATTTTGACATGATTAAGAAAACCTCAACTTGATCCCACTTTAAATTCAGCTTCGTCGCATATGTCCGCATAATTACAATGAATCACAGCTGTTTCCGATTCCGCTTGCCAAATCCTGTGCGCTGCTTAATACCCCGACACTCATCTGTGTCTATGCTGTGTGTATGTATGTGTCAACATGCTGCCCTCGTGCACACCGCCAAGTGGCTGTGAATTAGCATGCGTTGGCAGATTGCGCGCCAAACTCATTTGAATGATGGCAGCCACTGCGGCCATTGCCTGTCGCTTCTCGCCTCTTACCTCTCGCGCTGCTCTGTTGTCCTGCGCCTTGCTGTGTTCTGATTCACTGCTGGCGACAGCAGTTCGAAATGGCTTTTTGGCTGCGTAATTTCCATGCAATTACTGTGCGTGTTTCGTTTAATTGAAACATAATTTTGCATAAATAAAACAAGGCATAAAACACCCTGTTTGCAATTGCACACCCCTTCCCTCCTGCAAATGCCACATGCGTGTGTGTACTGCCTCCTTGTATGTACACGGATTCCTGCCGGGAGTGCAGCCATTAATGCGCCAAAGGGTGTTTTAAAAATGCACAAACATTCGCATTCGCGCCCATTTGCCGACACTTGCGCACTTCCGCCATCAACGGCCGGGCAAGGACGGCAGCGTCCCCGGGGTAAAAGTGCGCGTTCGGGTTGCGAAAATAAAAGGGTCCTATCGCATTCACTGCAAATGGCAACCTGTGCGCATGTTGTTGTCATCGTTGTTTATTCTTTGCTGTTATAGTTGTTGTTGTATTTGCTACTGTTTGCTGTTGTTGTTTAGTGTTACTCTTTTGTTGTAGTTATATATGTACGTGCGTTCATTGAAAATGCACAGGTTAGTATTTTTCACTCTCTGCTGAGCTTCCTCCTTTTTGCTTTTGCTTTTCCTTTTATATTGCGAAAAATTTTTTTACCAGTTTTTTTTTCATTTACTGCGAAATTTTCATATCCCGCTGTGCCGCTACATCATAATTTATTAAAAATCCAAAATGGATTTTCCTTTTCAAATTTTAAAACCCTCAGCGCATATTTTTTATAATTTTCAATATAATGTTTACTTCTTGCTTTCTTTTCTCTGGAATTGAGACTTTAAGCAGACATTAAACTGTTTTCATAACACTTTTAGAGATTGTTGTTTGTATAGCATGCCTGGGTTATAGTTAGACATGACCGGTCAAAGACATTATTAGAAGGTTTTTCCATCACAAGAACGACAGACAGATGAAGATACTGAGATGAAATAAACATCTTGAAATTAAGCCTTTATGTTAATCACTTAAAGCTAAAAGGTACCAAAGCATTAAATATGGTCTTAGTCCAGAGACCGAATTGTCTTTCGGTAACAAGCCAGTGAATGTTTAGAAAGCGTCGTAATGTTTCTGTATTTTCTTGTTTACTTGATTTTGTTTTTGTTTTGTATAAATCTTGATTTTAAACAGCTTTACTTATTGCCCAGCTGGTCTTATATACGTATAAATATATGCAATTATGTACATTTACCCAAGCGGATCTGCAACAATAAACAGTAAATTTTAGCTAAAGCGATCTCCAATATATTATAATAATCCAACAAAAAAACACGAATGGCGTAAGCCACCACGTGTTCCCATGCCCTGCTATGGCATGGCAAAGCACACCAGACACGGTACCGCCCAATCCAGAAACCACTCCAGCGAAAAACACAACAACAAACAAAACAAAAAACGGCAACCGTCAAAACAAGGCACAAAAACACAATCTTTTTAATATCCAACTCAAACAGCAGAGCACCGAGCTGCCACCCCTCGGACCGTATCGAGACGCGTAGCGAACAGCGCTCGCAGGATATTTTTGGGCAACGCGTTGCCAACATTGCAAATTTTTGTTGATTTAATAAAATTACACCCACGAGACTAATTTATATGGAATGTTGGTAGTCGAAAGGCAGGCGAAATTGGTTCAGGTATACTCAACACTGTGCACCGCACAGTGGCAACAAATCGCTAAATTACAAAACAAATCACATATGAAGATAATGATCGCACATGAAGTGTGGGTGGCAAAGTGAAATGTGTGTACAAATGGCAGCATAAAAAGTAAAATTTAATTGTTTAACTATGCAAATGCACAATTGGCAGGCCAAATCGTGCTTCAATATTTATTGGCATATTAGCATTTGAACGTCACATCTTGAAAATTCATTTCCCATTTTTGCTTCAGTCACGTTTTTTCATGCCATATTTAATCCAGATGTGCCCACTGTAGCTTGTTAAGCAAACAAGCTGCTACTCTGCATTTTCACGGCCTCTGCCACATTTTTCTTTCGAAAACTTCTGTTATCATTTCGAATTAAACTTGGCATTGCCTGCGTTTGCCTTCGCATTGCCTTTGGCTGCTTGCTGCCTGCTGCCATGGCTGGGGCCGCTGCTGCTAAATGTGCTACCTTAGCTTATCGTCGAGCATGGCATCAGCTATGGCGGCAGCAAGGGTGTGCCACCCCCAAAGAATTGCGAAACTTGTACAAACAGACACCGCACACCGAATACTCAACATTGAGCCCATTTGTTGATTTATATTGCATAACATTGCCGAACATGGAATTACCAAAACTTGACTCACTTCGCTTTCCACGTCTTGCCATGACTTGAATTGACTTGACTTGAGTTGCGTTGAGTTGAGTTGGCTTGGCAACAACGCTTATCGCCATCTTAATACGTTGCCAACACCGCACGCAGCACTGCCAGCGCCAGCGGCCCCTCCGCAGTTGTCCTAATGCGGCTGCTTTGCAAATTGCACACAGGCGAAGACATTTCGCATCTCGAACACAATTTGCCAGCTAATAAAAATTATTATTTTTCTATACGCACAAACCTACGAAATTGCCCTGCCTGGTTCAGCTCAGCCATGTTGGCCTGTATTCATAAGCACGAATCGAAATTGTTCCCAATGTAAGCAGAATTTATTGTATTGAGCATTGCCAAGCATTGCATTTCATTTCATTTGTTGCCAAATAGTTTTCTTTATCTATGCGATGCGCCGTTGTCGGGGCACATTGAAGCGTTCTCATAATTTTTATGTGCGCCAAATGACATTCAATTGTGCCCAGAAAATTATTACCTCATGCGCATCAGCCGCCGCTGGCTTTGCCTACCTTCTATTGGCGGCGGCATCTTTTGCGCTCCGTTTTGTTCATTTTTGGCAGAGGCACTTGAACAGATGTCAACGCAAACATTTGCAACTTATACGATAATATTTAATAAGCAGTTTGTCTCTATAAGAGACACTATTGCTGCTGATGCTGCTGCTCGAGTGCCGCCATGAAAGCGGCTTAGCGTAAAAAAAGTGCAACAAAGACACACACACTCAAACATTTACACTACCACGTGAGCATATAGCAAAGGTGAGCGGCAAAGTGGCGAACTCAGCCAGTCGGCAAAGTCAGCTAGAAAGAGTCGAGTCAAAATGCACAGTGCTGTGACGTACACTCTGTCAGATTAAAAGAAAAGCCATAAAATGTGATGAGCAAGGATGACAGTGGCCCTGACATGACATTGTCTCCTCATTGTCATTGCCTTTGCCTTGCACATAAACATGGGAGTTCCAGATCGAATCGTATCTCACCGATTACAATTTTAATTGTTGGCCGACTCATATATGCACGCCTGTGTGTGTAATGTGTGTGTCGTATTTATATACTCAAGTAACACACAGGCACATGAGCCTATCTGTTCTCATGTATCTAACGCTCAGCGCTGACTGGCTGGCATGGTTCTAAGTTGACGTTTCCGCAGACAATTGGTGTTCGGTTGTGTTTTGCAATTAAATAACATTTATTACTGTAAACAGCGATAAAACTGTCAAAAGTCGTTGCTTAAAGTGCTGCCAGTGTACTGCGTCCAACTTGAGTGCCCAGGACGCTGCCTGCCACAATGTCCTTCGCACGACATTTGTGCCTACGAATCGGAAGCTGGCGCGCACTGTGGCTTATGTTGCCGTCAACTTTCAACACCTTTCGGCATTTAAATGTGTTTTATGATTTAAGGATGCGCACAGCCATTGCCTGAATCGCCAGCATAGGCTCTGACAGGATACATAATAATAATGTGGCAACATAAAGTTGCTATGTTAGAGTATGTAATAACATTTTTGATTTCATATTATGAAATCGACATTTTTTTTATTTTTTTTATGTATTGTTATCTTATTTGACAAACAAACAGCAGACTACCACAACAAGAACAACTACTGAACAATTGCACAGCAGAAAAGTTCCGGAAAAAATCCAATTTAACTTAAAATATTTTCTAAGCTACTAAAAAAAATCGAAACATTAATTTTCACTTTTAGTTTTTTTTTTTATTTTCTTATCTACCAAAAAACCCAACAAACAAACAAAAAGCAAAAGTAGACAAAACCAATTTCATGCTTCAGGCAACAACATTTGCTCTTTAATTTCCTTTTCATCGTAACTCTGCGCAGCACAACTTCCGATACGCCCCATCCGCCACCCCCACACCCGCTGACTCTGCCAGCGCATACCCTACACCCGTTTACTCGTTGGCTCACTCCACACACGTAGCCTAGCAAACTTGCTGTCAGCGCTTCCTGTGTCTGTGCTGTGCTCAGTGCTCTGCGTCCCACATCCTGCCAACTTTGCGCATTGCAAAGCGCCTCCTCTCTCTCACGCCTCGTCTATTTTATATTGTTTTTGTTTTCTGTTTTCGTTTTCGTTTTCGTTTTTGTTTTTGTATGCGTATTTGTTTTAATTTAAACTTTCTGTTGTAGTTTTTTAATATTTTAATCTTTGTTTTCGCTTGCACTGTCACTGCGAAGGTTGCGTCATTTATTCATGCAATTCGCTTTGCTTATTTTCAATTGCCATTTCAACGCGAAAAAATGGCGTTGAGCTTAATTTCAAATTATGCCTACGCATGCCGCGCAGTGGCTAAAAAATGCCTTTTTTCTACTCAAGTGCACTTTCGGCTGTTTGTGTAATTTTTTGGTATTTGTTGGTGACATAAACGTTTAATAAATTGTGGCCACGGATGGATGGAGTCAAAGGCAGCGCAGGTTTTTTTTTTGATTACATTATTTGAAGAGGAGAAAGGTCACTTCTTTTTGTTTAATTAATGAGTGTTTTAAAATATGCTTTTTATTATGTTAAATGACATACATTTTTGTTTAAAATAGTTTGCCAGCATTTCGTTTACATTTTCCAACTTATTTTAACACTTCCAACACATTTTACTCATTTAACCTAAGTAAAGGTTCGAAATAAAATGTTTATAGCCTCTCCACGGACTTCAATGAACTTCGTCATATTAAATTGCTTAGTTTTATTTAGTCGCCTGCTACATGTAAGTAGCCGAATAGTATGCAAATGCGAGGAGGCGTCTACTATTTAATTATGAAACGCAGATTTTATGTAGATTTCATACCGAAAACTATCTTATTTTTAATATGAACATTCGTGTGCTCAGAGTATTTAGAGTTGAAGTACAAATAGACAGCAGTTTAAACTTTGTGGCTAAAATCACAAACAGCAAAACAAAAGCCCCATGTGTCGCACCAGTCACGGCCAAATTGACTTTGAGCGTCAACATGGTCACATCAAAACTTTACAATTTCAATAAAATTGTACACTAATGAGTTTTAGTTGTTATCTTAATGACAATCAACCGTAAACAGTTTGAACATTTTCAGCTTAATATTATTTAAATATTGAAATCCATATTTTACGCTTTTTAATGCCCGACGCGTTGCTCACAAAGCCCAAAGCCCAAAACCCCAAGCCAAATATTTGTAGTCCAAATTAATCAATTGATATTTAAATATGGTCTATTATCATTATTGGTCACATGCATTTATTTGTTGCCAAACATCTTTGCTACCATAAGGCACTCACACACGCTCACACACTCACACACTCACACACTCACTAAAATTACACGCAATGGCAGTTCTACAGCCACTAAAACACAAAACCATCATCATCATCTTCATCTCCATCTCCATCGTCATCCACGTCGTTGCATTCATCGTAACAATTCGAGAGCCAATTCCAATCACAAACAACCCGCACCAAGAACACTCTTGGCCCGCCTGCCTGTCCGTCCGTCCGTCAGTCTGTCCATCCCTCCATTCGTCTGTCCGCGTGTCTGTCCGCTGGCAGCCTGTCTCGGCCATCATGTGCATAATTTTATGTACCTCAAACTGCTTTGAGTTGAACGCAGTCAAGTTCTTCGTTATGCCCTCAACGGCTTTTATTCGCCACAACCAAGCGTCCGTGTCCGTTACCTGTGTGATCCAGAAGATGCAATTTATCTTTTTTGTAGTCTTTTTATGGGCCATCTTGGCATAAGATGCTTTGTCTCTGCATCGTTTTCCGTTCCTTTTCACATCATCACCAGCCACGATCCTACGCACACAAACACACTCACACATACACATCGACATTCATTCGGTTCATACGATTCATTGGGTTCTTTCAGTCTTTCAGTTTAAGCCATATTCGGTTCGTTCTTTTATTTACTCGCTTTGCTCGTTTTCTCATTTTGGTTTCGTCTTTGCTGCGTTGGCTTTTAATTTAAAATGGAATTCTGATTTCGAAGATACGAGGCCACAGTCACCCATCCACGCTAAGCCTTTACGCGGTGGCACGGTGCTGCGATGCTTTTGCGCAACGTGCGCGTCTCGTCTAAGAGTGTGCTCGATGTGTGTGAGTGTGTATGTGTGTGTGACTGCGGCTGCGGTTTCCCTTGAATGCGTTGCTGTGCCATGTGGATAATGCATGAGTGTGCGGCTCACTGTTGTTGCTGTTTTACTCGCATTTGGTTCCTGAGTCGCTGACATCGCGCGCTGCATTTTTCACTTGAAATGGAACGAATGACTTTGTCTGTGGTAATTTATGTCTGAATCCCAAACGAACACAAACCGAAACCGAAACTTATTTTAACTTTGTGTCACTGCCTCCATCTCTCGAACTTCACGCCGACTGCCCTGCACTTCCCCTCTCTGTACGCTGCACTATCATTTGCTTCGCTGAGTGCTTTAAGGCGCTGAACACTGTGAAAAATAGTTCGCGAGCCTTGTTATAGAAGTTTTCTTGAAGCAGCTAAAAGAATAAAGATTTGTAGATCCAAGTAAAGGCTTTATGACTGGAAGCATTTTTGTGGTTTTCGCAGTGTAAAGAAAGCAGCTAAAACTTGTATCTAAGAAGCAAACTAACCAATTATCTATTAATCAAAAGTTCCTGATTTCTAATCTGATCTAATCCGAGAAAAATTCTTCTTTTTCCTAAGGACGCTTTGATGTTCTCTTACATTGCCATATACTGTATAGATATAACTTATATTTCACAGTGAGTCAAAACACTTTTTGGATGTTTTTCTTCTGCATTTAACTCGATATGCTTGCCTGTTGGTGTGCGGTGATGTCTTTGTGTGGTTTTGGGTTACCAGTTAACCTTTCGCTAAAAAACACAAAAGCAACCAAAACAAAAATAAATGCGGGTTGAGTACATATTCATTACATTACCGCTGAAGCAACTGACAAAGCCAAGTGACGTGTCGGGGTCTGCAGTCAGGAGCGGTGCGAGCAGAGTACGCATTGTTTAGCATTGCAGCTTAGCTGAGCTGCCGGCATAGACGGCCAAAAGCGTTGAACGGCAGAACAAGGAAACAAATGCCGCAACTTGCTACGCGATTGTAATACAGAAACAGAAACAGAAACAGATGAAGTAACAGAATTAGAAGTAGAGTTGGAGTGTGGAGAAAGGAGTCTAGAAGTATTTCAATTGTCGGTGGTGGCCACAACTTTGTTGCTGGCATTTGGTGTCGAAAAGCGTTTCTCTTGCACACATTTTGAATTAATTAAAACACAAATTCTTCCCGCCTTTTTTGCCTTGCAGCGACCAAAACGAGGCGAAACGAAAGCAAGAAAGAAAATGCTTTCAACAAGAAAGGTTTGACTTTTCTTGTTATTTATTTTCTATTTTAAATGAAATTAAATTCAATTCAATCTCATATGCAAATATCGCTTGTTCGCTTGATTATGTGTTAATTTAGTCAAAATGTTTGACTCTGCCCCAGCAGCCGCAGCATCAATCACAGTTTCAGCACCAAGCCCATTTCTTAGCTTTTGAAATGATTTTCAAACTGTTTCATTGTTATTGTGCTTCTTGTTGTTGCTGCTTTTTGTACCGCAATATGTCGTAGGCTTAAATTTATGGCCAACATTAATTGCAACATAAATTTATTTTATTTTTAAATTTCGCATTGTTCGTATTTTGCTGCCCGGGCATCGTCTCATTTGGCTCTTCAGCTGTTGGCTCTGGGCTGTTGACTGTTTGCTGTTGGTTGTTGGCCTTTTATCTGAAACGCATTAAAATTTATATGTCAACGTTTAAACTAAAGCACAGGCCCATAAACTCGGCGAAAACTTGTTTCCACACGCGCTCCGACTCAACTCTCAAGCGTTTCTGCGGTTAGCTTCGTTTAAGGTGGTCCGCATATTGGCCTGGAGGTGGACTCGGAGCAGTTGTCTATGCGAGTTGGCTTTCGTGCCTGCAGCAATTGAATCATTTTTATGGCCTGCAGGCAGCATGCAAATCTGCCTTCTCGATTGGCCTAAACGCTCGCAAGTTTGTGAGCTGTGCTGCAAAATGGCGGCATGCGTTCTTAGCCAACTTGGCCGACAAGCGATGAAGACAGAGCCACACAAGGCAACTAACTTGAAACAGCTTTCATTTACAATGTTTATCTAAGGCCGCGCAGTGACCATCCGCCTCGTGAGGCCGCGTCTTGTAACGCTGCGGCTTAAATGGCGCCCATGCATGTGCTTAAAACGCCTTAATTACCCCAGTAACTACTTAAAACAGACGTAAAGCATGCCACACAAAGCGCCTTTGTGGCCCGCACAGCTCCGCGGAATGGGACAGCATAGGCAGGAGAGACAGGAGGGGCAGCGCTGTTGCGCATATGACTTAATAAGCCCGCAGTCGCTCGTTTACTGTCCGCAGTCAACGATGGCTTGGACCTGATGCGGCGTTGCAGTCTTGCATGAAATAGGCATTTTTCATTATTGAGTGCAAACAACATCATATGCATCAACGGTTGGCAAACGTTACTCTACGTCGCACTTCCTAGCTGCTATTCAGTTCGGTCACCGAATAGGGAAAACAGCGCAGATCCTCCAATGGAGTCATAGTTGGCCACACTGTTTGCGAAAGTGGCGTTGTTCTGCGTTTGCCTCAAACACCGTCAATGCCAGCAGACACATTTCCTTCTCAGTCGTCGAGATTATAACTTTCTAACTCCTCAATCATTTTGACCGATGATCATTTGTTCGTCAATATTTCTAAGAAATTTTATTTCAATTTGATGTGACATTTTTGTTACTTTTATTTTAAGCAGCGCAATCACTGCCCATCTTGGGCAGAATATAGACGTCAAATCCATTGCAAAGCATTACACAAACGATGCACAGATAATCAAATATTTATGTCTAAGGGGCATCATATTTATTTTATATGAACCAATAAAAAATGTATTACTTTTTGAATTGGTATGCTGATAACCTTATTTGTCAGCAATAGTTTTCTTCTATTTTTGTTTTATTACATAATTATTTTTATTTGTGTTACTATGTTGTGCATAAATAATATAACGAAGCTTACATTATTTAAGTTTCGAAGCTTAGTTGTTATTTATTCACTGTATTTTTAACACGTACGCTCAATAACTTTTGCTTTTTGAGACTATTTATTTTGTAGAAATGTTTAACCGGGTTTTAAATGAGTATAACCAACATTAGTGAGAAAAGGCGCAACTTAGATCTCGTTAGTGAAACATATAAATAATAAAGAAAAATCCTGTTTAGCTGCCTAATTTAATCAATCCTTTATAGTATTTCCTAATGTTCAAAAATAGCTTCAACACAAGTCAGAAGGCTTTCTGCCCAATCTTCTCTTTCAATAAATAATAATCAGCATTAATCACTTCAGATTCAAGATTCAAATCGAAAAATAATTTCGCAAAGTTGCTTCTTAACCTACGTTTGCTGGCTGCTGTATATGGGCAAAACCAGCCTTGATCCGCTTGCGTGGCTAAGAGCAGCCAAGCAGCTGAGCGAGCCAGCAGCAGGCTACACAATTAACACGACTTATGTCGAGTTTTGTCCGACTTTTGTCGCTGCTTTTTGCAATAATTAAAATGAGTTAAATTATTATTTTGCAAAACGAATTAAGTTGCAAATGATACGAAAATGGGTGTCAAAATGTTGTTTGCTTTTTTGTTTCTTCTTTTGTTTTTTGATAATTAGAAAATACTTCTATATCTCGTGTCAGTTTAAGCACCTTTCCGAATTCTTTATGGGAAGCAGTCAAGCCAGTGAGTGGCTAACATTTCAATTCGCGTCTGTGCATTAAAATTGACGTAGCGCAGCAGTGAAGACAGCCACAGACAAAGACTGTCCAAGGGAGGCAATGGGCGGCAATGGGAGGAGTGCCAGTGACTACGAAGTCACGCATGCGCACGCCAGACAGCATTAGACCATTAGACCATATGCATGAACATTCTTAACTGGATTTATGTTTAAGGTATCGCAGTTGCAATAAACCCAATTGATCGATTGGGACAACGAAAGACATGTGTTTAATAATTTAAGTGGCCGCTTATTTGGCAGTCACTTGGCACTCCAACTCCGACTTCGATTCGATTTCCAATTTTACAATGGCGACAGTTGCATTGCTTGCCTTTTGCGCTGCACAGACCAGACAAATTAAAATTGTCTTATTGCCATTGGCCCACGGTCGTTAGATTTATGCTTAAGCTTAATAATCCATTACTTTCATATATGCCAAATGCTAAACTAGGGAAGGGCTTGGTGTCGACTGTCTGTTGGTATTTGCCAACGTTACCCATAAATAATCAAACGCATTTGACTGATTGGCAAAAAAGCCGAACGGAATGGCAAGCAACAAACATTGAAATGAATAGAAAACACAAAAACCAAATAGAGTGTTGATAACAGCGTGCGTTCAGTGCGTAATGCAGTGTGTGAGAACTGCTTGTAAGCAACAGAGCTAGTACGCCTCAAGTGACAATAGGTGGGGCTAGCCACGAAGAAACACAGCGCGAAAAGTATGCAATATGGTTTTGTAAGTGCTATCGTTATCGGTATCGTATCATCGGGAGGAGACAAAGGTGCTAAAACTCGCTGCCTCAGGCTGAGAGTGCAATTTTACGTCGTGACCACAAAATGCCAGCCGAAAAAACAATGCAGGAAAGTGGCAAGTGCCCATCGGGCTCAGCTCGAACACAGTGATGATGACTGATGACGCTGAACTGCTGCCGCATCAGTACTTTTAACGCAAGACCGCGCAATGTGTGTGAAGAGTGCGACGCAGTGAGGGATGGAGAGAGAAAGTTCTTCCTCTTCCAGGTGCTATTGGCCATTCCTCCATTCCCGCCACTTTCTGCAATTATCGGACGATTCCTCTTTGTGCTCCTTGTCCGCAGACCGCGCTGCCAACCCAGCTCAGCGCATCCACGCCCCTGCCGTTTTTCGCACATCTCTATCAGCTGCGGCAGCTTCAAATGACACAATCTGGCCGTCTTACGCTAGGGTCGCGGTCACACCGATTGGCCCGCGCCAGCGCATCACATCTCTCAGGACCATCGGACATGTTGGACCTTCGGGCCTTCGGGCATCGGGCCATCGGAGGATCGGACGTGTTGGACCTTCGGACCATTGTGGTCCAAACAAACAAATGTACACAAGCACTAATTGACAAACAAACGAAAAAAACAACAATCAGCAGAAATTGCATTGCATTTTTTGACGGCTGCTATTGCTGCTTTACTTGCGCAGTTCCCTGGCTTTGCCTTTTATTTTCCTTTATTTTTGGCGCTGCTGGTATTCGAGATTACGTAGATAAAGTTGTTCCCAAGCAGGTTTCTTATTAAGCAATAAATTTTATATACTCGCTTTAAAAAACTCTTCATGCAATGTGGCAAGTGATGCGTTACGCTTTATTTGCGTGAACATTTCCAACGGGCCACGGGCGCCGGCTCTGCTGACACGCTGCGGCAAGAATCACGCAACATGGGCATTTATTTATGATTGCAGAAGGCGATTGCTACGAAACGCAGACCATCTCTTACCGATCATCAGCTTGTGGGGAACTGTATCTGATCATGTGATAACAGGGAAAAATTGCGTATATTTGAATGCAGATTAAATTAGCAAGATAATAGTTATCTTCGTTCAGATTGTTAAAATTATTATTTTTAGTTGTTTTTCTCCCAAAACGGACAGTACTCAGCGCGAACGTCGATGTCCGGTTATGAGACTGCTGTATTCATTTTTTAAATACTCCTTTGAAAAAAGAAAAGCTTTTGCATAATTTGAGTTTTTCACTTTCTATGCGAACATATTCATACGACACTGCGAATTTATAAGACTATATCGGCGTCAAGCGATTCTAGTAAAGTTGATAAAGCTTTTATAGTTATGCCTGAAAATAGTATGAAGATGTTGCCTATCGCTCAGTATGCTTTAAGTTTCAAGTCTTGAATTGGTCTGCCGATTGTTCAAAGACAATTTTTGTAAGTGTAGTGTAAACATGTTAAGCACATGAAATTGGGAAAATAGCCATTTAAGCTTAATCAAACGGTTTAAGCATCGTATTTGGCGAAATGTAGCAACAACTGCAGTGAATGAAATTGTTGTGCAACCGACACAAACCTCATTTCGCTTTATGATGAGGAAAAAAGCAATAGATGCAAATACGACGAATAACTTCAAGGATTGTAGTGAAAGCAATGTTAGGGATCCTACCAGGATTCTTAGCGGAGTTTTATTTAGCCTGATTATTATATAGAATGAAAATATTATATATTATTATACAGATTGAAAATAAAATAACACTTAAGAAATGATTATACCCAAGTTGCGGGGTATATCCAAATAATTTTTTGTTCACTCATTTATGGTATTGTGCCCTCTCATAATTGTCAATATGACAAACCATGGAATTTCAGATAAAACGTTTCAATTTGTGCACGTACTGCAGTGAAACAGTTCAGAGCACTCCTTATTCGAAGCATGCGCGAGTAGAAATGAATTTTATAATTTACCAATTGCATTTTTACCCGATTGGCTCCCTTTACGGCTGTTTGCGGTGCAATTCATCATGAACGCATAAAATTGTAATGGCAGTCATAATGGCGAACATTAAGTACACATTTGCCTATATGTGTGTATACTTCTGTGTATACGTTGACTGTCCCGCATGCGCATCGCAACGTTGTGCGAAGAAACTTCGCAGCCGTATGCAAATAAACAAATGTGTTGTCCATTTTAAAAACCGCAACAGAATGCAAAAACCAAAGAAGAAATATTGCCCCGCCATAAAAATACTTTATTGCATTTAATTACGCACACAGCGTGAGTCTGTGTCTGTCTCCATGTTTGTCGCTTCATCTGCGCTGGCAGATAGGCCACGACGCTGTATTGAATGCGATTGCCGCATGAGTAGTCGAATGACTGAGAGTCTTTGCTCTGCGAGTGAGCGGGCACCCACTGAGTGCCCATGTAAACTAATCTCCTCCAATATGCGCGCTGACAGACTGACTTTTGTCCCAGCTTAACGTTGCTTTTCATATTAAAAACAAAAGAGCAACAACAAAAAGAAAAATAGAGAAAAATTGAAAACCGAATAAATAAATAAATAACAAAAAAAAAAAAAGTAATACATATGTGAACAAAATAAATAAAGTTGCTTCGCACTCCTGTAGGCTGAGATGCGCTGTGCCGCTCTTGGCTTTTTTTTTTATTTTTTTTTTTTGGGTCTGTTTTTGTTGTCAATAATTTATTAGTTTCTTTTTTTTTTAAACCGCCATCTTTGTTAATTCGTCTCAATGCGTGCTCTTTTGTGCCGCTGCTGCCTTGTACGAGTATCCTTCCACTGTAAGTTGGTAATAAATTTGATAAATTTCTTATTTTACCTGAAGCTAAAGTCGTGACGCGTTTGGTTTCTTGAATTGAAATGTCAAACGCATTAATTAAGGCATATTCCTGAATTCCAGAAAAAGAATGCTTGAGAGTAAAGGGAAGGAGACGAGCTACAAACATTCGATTTTACTTTGAATTTTGTCAAATCGTACAAAATTGGTAATTAAAATATAAATTAACGAAGGCACGTTTCGTGCATTTAGCGATAAATAAAGAATTACGTTTTTGTATAATTAAAAATTTAATGCTCAAAGTTATGATTCAAGTGCAAATAAATAATATTTTAATATTTCAATTAACTTTAATAAAATATTTTTTTATCGTATCTGTAAGTTTCAGAAAAATACAATTTTAAGGTGATCAGTTAGAAAGTTTGTTTAACCATTCTAAAGTATACTTTTTTAGTTAGTATAACTAACTTAACTGATATTTAAATGCTTTTTCAACATTCGCTTGCGAGTTTCAGGGCCTTGTTATTCTTAAACAAGGCATCAACAAAGAGAAATAGAATCATTGATAAGATTTATCAGTCAAAATACTATACAGACTTTAGTACAGGTGGCTGGGTTTTTTAATAACTTATTTACACAATGTCAGCCTCAAGACATAAAGAAAATATCATTTTGACGTTGATATGAATTTCTTAACTATGTACTTTGATTTACTGCTAAGCGGCAACAGCAACTGCTAATATTGGTTAAGAAATCGTGTCGACACAAGACCAAAACTATTCCAAAGTAAAGCAGGATATTCCCGCAAGGCAATTTGCCAGCGGCCAGAGCCAAAGTGATTGACAATCGGGTGGAATTTAACGTCTTTGTTAATGAGCTTACATTCGTTTGTTTTAAGATGCCAGAAAATAAAAATTGCTCGCAGAATTGCGAAAAGTTTATTCTCAGACAAAAAAGGACCTTCAATTCATTAAGTGAAGGAATTCAACTCGCATACATTTTAAACTTTTTCGATTGCATTCGAATAAGCGAAAACAACCGAAAAAGGCAAAGAAAAAAAAACAGACAAAAGTACAACAACTGCAACAACAAAAATAACAGCAATAACAGAAAAACTTGCAAAAGGATCAACAATTGCGATTGAGAAAGGATTCGTACGTTCATCGTTGATACGACTGCGACTCAACTGCGAGTAGGAGTATATTTGTGCAAAACGAAAGAGCGCAAGGACACAGGACGCAGGACGAAGGAGTTTCAGAGTTTTCAGTTGGTTTTGCTTTGGCTGCTGGAATGAATCCCCGATGCGAGTTTATGCGCAAAACTTTTGCTTGTTATTTTTAATGGGCAGCAATAATCGTTAAATGTGTCGACTCAGTAGTTCTCCAGCTCCAGCTCCAATTCCATCTACACCTACACTTACAAGTGCACACACACACATGCCATGACTACTGTCAGTTGCCAACTGCTCCATGAGAGTCCTGCCTGACTGCTTGCCTGCCAAGCCGTGGCGTTTATGCTAAGCTGCTTCTTTAAATTTCGTTGGCTGCTGTTGCTGCCGCTGCAACTTTCCTACAGAGCTCAAGGATAACTGACAAAGGATGCGCGGCAGACGAGATGTGAGTTTGAGTTTGTGGCAACTGAACTGAAAATTTCATTTCGTACACCATAGCGAAATCGCTTCAAAGCCTCAATGTGCAGCTTAAAAAACTTTTTAGACTTTTTGTCGACTTTTCGCATTTTAGTTTTGCCACATTTATTCGAAAGTGCTGCCTCAGCAGTAACAGGAACAGGAGTAACAGTCAGCCCAGTCCCAGACTCAGGCCCAGGCAACGAATGAACAAGTGGCGAATGGCAACTGCGTGGGTCGGCGGAGTGTGGGTGGCAGGCGGTGAGTGGGCGGCACGAATGTGTTTTGAATTCTGCGCAGCACGGCAATGTTAATTTCATAACCCAAATCGTGCACAGCTAACTGTTGTTTCATTTATTCGCATTTTATGTAAATCTAACAGCGCCCCTGCACCCCAACACACCTGATCAAGTCACCCAGAGGCAATGGGCACAGGACCATGTCCTACCTGTATTTTATTTCTACCTGTTTGCATGCATGCACGACTGCCATTATGCCAATGGACAGACGAATACACAAATACCCAAACACACCAACACGTATATGCCAACTTAAGGAGACGCGGACTTAAGGACGCACGGTGGGGACTAGTGATTTTATAAATATTTGAGAATTCTAATCAAGATCTTTGCTGTGTCGCTGGCGCCACAGCGTGTGAATATGTTGCCATACTAACCGAGGCCATGCTGTGGAATGACAAGCAAGCGAATGGCGAGCAAATGTCGTGTTGATACGTTTTGGTGGCATTTTAAAACGACATCCAAATGTGCAATTTAAAAGCGAATTAAAACCGGAAAATGTTCGTACCTCGCATTTGTCAGTTAGCGCTAAAAAAGTTGCCATAGTCGCAACTCAAGGCTTTAAGTTTTGGTCTACGTATTGGACATGGCAGCATTGGTGACTTTATAAAATATAGACGGCATTGCATTCGGAGAGGTCGGAGGCATATGGCACGGTTAATGGCTGTGGCCAATAAGCTAAGCTTAATTGCCTTAAGTGCTGAGCGCATTAATGCAAATTAATTAAAGCTAAAACTCAAACTCTATTCGTTTCATTCTTTTCTCAGGCCACAACTCATGCCACCGCTTTTATGCAGGCGATTGCGTATCTGCCGTTTACCGGAATCATGTTTGGCATATTGTAAATTCATTTCAAACTCGCACAATGCCAACAACATTTCAACTGACAACATTCCTATTAATTTATTATTTGTGTCCACACTCTGTGGGGGTGTGCAGGGCAGACGCGCAAAACACGTTCGACTCAACAGCGAAAAGAAGTGCTCCACGCCCGCGGCTCCCCGCTTCAAGTTTTACGAGTATGCCTTGCTGATGGCTTGTCAACGGCAGCATTTTGCAGCTTTTAATTGCGCACTCCGCTGCTCCGCGTGTTGGTCACTCTGCCCGCTGGTCGCCGCTCTGCGTAGTTTGCATGCATCTACACGCGCATAAATATTCATTTGCATTTCGTCGCATGATTTAAGCCATCATAAAAACCAATTAATGGCATTAAATGAGCGACGCATACACGGCCAAGCCAAGCAGAGCATGCGGACGTTGCTCCTCAATTACGCTGCGCGAAGCTGCTCCCCTCAACTGCTCCACTGACGGCTCAGCTGATCCACTGTCTACTGTGCGCTGCTGCTCTGCAGATAAAGTGAAAATCCCAGTAATGACTTGACTTTGTCGACTTCGCAGCTGAGACTTCTGCGCGCCATGCAATAAATTCTGTTAAATCGTATTAAATGCAGCAGCAGGTACGCCAACAAGTTTCACTGTACCACCGGCAATTGGCGCAGATAAGCCACGAATTGTTGTTTGCCGTTTGCTTATGGCAAATGGCCATCATTGGCGACACAAATTGTTCCACAAGTTCGGTGTGTTCTTGTTAAAATGTAATTTATTAATTGCCATGCATTTGTTTAATATTTTCAAATCAAAGCTAAACACTTTTGCTGTTTTGAAACGAGTTTTGCTAATTAAACGTTGCATATTAAGACAATTTCATATTTTTAATGCTTTGCATTAAATCATGAAATCATTGCTCAAAATGACTTATGATATGTGAGATTTGACAAGAAAAAATAAGTTTATTTTCATAAGCTGTCTATATTTGCCTAGGGTAGACTGCGATTAGCAACGTTGCCGAGGTATTACCTTGAAGACAGAAAGTATTAACCAAGGTGTGCATAACTGCTGAGAACTATGCAAGCTACACCAAGTTCAGCCAACCACATGGTCGAGTGTTGCAAAGTTTTAGTTTTAAGCCAGAAGCAACAGTTAAATGTTGTTAATCCGCATAAAAGCGACACATAATGTCGCTAAGAGTTTAAAAAAACAAATTCAGATTATAAGCCAATGACCAGCGCAGCGGGCAACTTTTGTGTCCAAAGTCAATATTATGAGATATCACATAAATAATATTTAAACTATTCTTTTGTTTTGGAAGTAAAAACAACTTTCTTAATAATATTGCCCGCTTGTGACATGAGGCTGCTACGCTTTAAAAGATGCCATCCATTTTAATTAAGCGAGCCAGAAATCAAACATGCGTAAATTAAGCCAAGACCAGATTTTAAAATTCATGTGCTGCTCATTAGCAATTAGGTATGCACATGAGGAGGAGCAGCCGACAGAGCAAACAATTATTGTTAGACGATACCGCACCGCTTCGCTTTCTATGCGCTGCAATTTCTTTTAGTCAAGCGAAAAAATAAAAAAAGTAATGCCAATATTCTTGCAACGCTTGCAGATCCAGCAAATGCTGACGCAGCGCATGTGCAAACCGAACCGCCCACTTGTGGCCAATGCCAAGGCAGCACAACGTAGCGAGCAACTCAAAGCAAGTACAACAAAAGTCATATAAGAAAAAAAAGCAAGAAAGTGGAAACCGGAGCAAGAAGCAAATCTAAACGTCAGCGTAGGTGAAATCCTTGCGTATTGATTTTAGTGGCGCATTTACGCGCGTATTATCGTTTAGACGACGGCAACAAGAACAACAAAATCTGCTGCAAAGACGATATCAACTTCAACATTGCCATTGGCTTTGCTTTTGCGTTTCCTATTGACATTGCAGCAGCCAAAGTATTACGAGAATTGTTATAGTCATGGCACGGCATTGAATGGCGTCGAAGATGTTTGCCAACTTTGTTTGCCGCTCGATTTCACTTCACTACACTTGGCTCCACTTGACTCGACCCGACTTGACTTGACTTGAAATCAGTGGCGTGTGGTGCATGGAGAAAGGCGTCTTCGAGGACTGAAAGTGGAGATTGGCAAGTGATGCAGATAAAACTTTGCGAGTTTCTTAATCTGCAGTTGAAGTTCTGCCAATTTGCCATTTTGGCGCATTTCTCGCCAACCTGTGCTGGCTAAATAAAATTGAAAAATGCTCTTCTGCAGGCATAGAAATGCATAAATCGCTTAAGCATGCAGCTGAGAATTTTTCCAAGTTAAACATTTGCAGCTAAAGTAAATCTTATATGAAGATAAGCGAGCAACAAAAATAAGAAAAAAAAAAAAAAAAATGTAAAAAGGATAACGAGAAAAACGTGAATAGCTGCATGAAAATTGCTTTCATATTTCAGGTGATAATGGCTTCCTTATGTGAATTTACAAAACATTAAAACTCCTGTACGGGGTACACATAATTTCCCAAAAAAGCAATTCATGTTAATGGCCTTAAAATCCCAAAGGGATAAGCGCCAAGACCAAGACCAAAACGAAAAGAAAAACAAAACAAAAACGAGAAAGAAAAAAACACAAAATAAAAAAATACGAAAAAAACGTAACTTTTTCCGATGCGCAAACGAAAAAGCTCACAAAAATGGCAAAAGGACATCCGAAGACATGAAGCGAAATGAGTTGAAGCCAAGCGAAGAGTTCGACAGCGCACCGAAACTGATGCTGCTGGTGCTGACGCTGGCGGCGCCTGCTTCGAACTCCAACCAACTGCCAGCCTCAACAACCCCCCAACTATCCCCAAGCCAAGGCAAGCCAAGCCAACCAACATCAAGTGGCTGCCCCGTTGTGCCTTTGCCCCCCTTGTGTGGCCCACTTTTGCGCGCTGCTCGCTGCTCGCTTACTTTTGTTTATTGTAATGTGCTGCGCGTTCGTTTTGCCTTTTGCCTTCGTATTTCAACGCTTTTTCTTTTCGTTTTCTGTTTTTTGCCAGCGATATACGATGCCATAAACGAGATTGAGAACGTCGTTTCCTTAGTTGTTTTTTTTATTCCTACTTTTTTCACGTACTGCGGCAGTGGCAAGGTGCACGAAAATAGCAAAGACATGCTTGGCAGCACAGAACAGAGCAGCGTAGAGTGAAATTGCCAAAGCGTTAGAGGAGGCAGGCACAGGTATGCTGTGGCTCCTTACGCTTAGTGACTAGGATTCGATTTTCTTGTATTTCCCACAAGGGAAATTTCAAGAGTATACGTTTTGTATAGTTATTTTTTTTATTTGCTTTTTGTTTTTTTTTACTTAACCGCCATTCGAAAGGTCACCGTGAATGATTTTTAACAGCGAAATTTGTTTTTTACCTGTTATGGATTTTTCACAATTACATTGGTAAGTTCCTTGCTTTGTTTTAGACTGGGCTGAGCATGTGCATTCGCTTAGTGCGTAAAATATGCAACCTTTGAATTTAATATTTTTAGCAATTGCAATTAACCTTGGTCGCATTTTCATTGGTCTTCAGGGTGGTTTGGAATTGCGTCTCAACTTGCAGTATCTTGATGGCCATAGATGGCTTTACTTTTCTTTTATGCCTATAGTTATGCCTAATTTATAAAACAGTTTTTGCTCTCACAAATCGGCTCTGGCGCGAATGCATGGCAAATTGCCATATGCATTTACAGTTGCTCACTTCTTACTTGTATAGGCCAGAATTAGTGTTCCATAACAATTATGAGCAAAGATGTAACAATCTGTACATATGGTATTAAATATAACGCATGATAATTTATGCGTATATGAACGTTCACTTATGTAACTCTGTTTTGTGTCTACTGAGCAGTTAGTTGGTTTGTGGGGACCATCTGCTTAATGTCATTCCCCAACAACATCAGCACTAGTCATGAGGCCTGTTTTAGGATAAGATAATGATTGAGTAATAATTAAAAACAATAAAAGTCTTCCCCGAGTTCAATGAATTCATTTCATAAAGGCCGGTAGTGTAAGCTTACAGAGTTAAATACAAATTACAGAAGGCATTCGTTATATTTTCAGATCAAGTAATAGAAGGACAATCAGCAGGCCTCAAATCTAAGTTTCAGGTGCAATTGTTCCCAATGACTTTGATGGCTATTGTGCCTCATATAAAATGGCTGCCATATCTATTAAAACTGGCCTAAAAAACCAATTTATTTAAAAACTTTGTGATGCGTATTATGTTAAAGAATTTTAATGACTTCAAGATTAGCAAAGTGGGAAAATTAAACTGACAAACGACGGTTTCTAACGAAACGAAGGGAAAGGAAAGTAGGGGAAAGTAAGCGAAGCTGAAAGAAACGTTGTAACAGCTGCAAAAAATTAAATGCAAATTAGAAAAACGCACAAAAAACACAAAACGCATTAGTCTCAGATGTAAGCAATGAGATATAAGAATAAGTAAATACGTATATCTTTTGAAAATATATATGAAAAGAGCACACCGAGTGCCAAGTAAATTTTCTTTAAGGCGGCCCCACGCCCCAACGCGCCACAACGCACAAAAAGCAATTTCGAGACGGAGCACAGGCAGCAGCAGCAGCAACAGAAAGGAAAGCAAGAAAACGAACAGCAAAGTTAAGAAAATAGAAAGCAGAGAAAAAAGAACCAGCACATGGTGAAGCGAACCCAATTTCCTTCCGCTTGAAGCAACCTTCCGGTCGTCCGACCAACCGAACGTTCGCAGCCATGGCAGGCAAAGCAAGGCAGCCAAATGGAATGGAATGCCGTACGTGCGCCCAAGAAGAAATGCGCGCGTCTTCGCAATAAATCTTATTTACGAGTGCACACTGTGGCAACAATGGCTGCGGTGAAGCGGGGCGAACGGCAAACGAGAAAATGAACCTAAGCAAACTATTCGAAATGGTATTCGAGGCAGCAGCCAAGCAACAGAGCAAGCGAGCAGCAGCAGCAGGAAAGGGTCGTCTTCGGTCCTTGCGCAGGCAGAGGCAAAAGCAAAAGAAAACAAATGGCAATGAGGCCGGGGTGTGTTTTGCTGGGTATGTGTGTTGTGTGTGTTGGCTGGCAACATGGCAGGCAGCTCGTTGCGTTGTGCGCCAAGAAACAAGTTGAGAAAAACCACCCCTGGGCAGCTTCCGTAGGATGCGAACGATAACAAAAAAAGAAGGCATTAAGGCTAAGAGAAATGAGAAAAATAAGGAGCCAAACAACTTTGGAAATTCCATTTCAGCAAGAGCCATCCCTACCTACATCCACGGGACAGGGACGGTGGTGAGGAGGGTAAACAAACATTGTGGAGGAGACGATGTCAGATGTTGCTGGAGTATTAAAACAAAAAAAGAAAAACAAAACCGAATCAGCAGCGAAAGCGAAGGCCATGGCAGCATACAGGGTGACATTATGCTGCAGCAACTGAATAAAATGATAACGAGTTTTTAAACAATTTTCCAAGGTGTTTGCACCAGCCAGCTGCAATCTTTGTACTAAGCTTATAATATACAGCACAACTTACCTCTCTCAGTTGCAAATGTCGACCCTGTATACGCAGCAGACAATGCAACGCAATATTTAAATATGAACATGACTCTGCATATGTAGTACACACATGTGCTCCCCTCCTACAGACTCATACAAACATTTATTCCACCAGCAGATACAATAATAAAAAACAAACAACAACAACCAACGGCAAGCAACATCCGATCCAATATTTGCACCAATAAATAAATTTAATGTAGGAACTCGTACAAGCGAGAATATTAAAAATGAAAATTATATTCTGTTCAAAAGCTATAGCGCACACACGCCCCCGCCCCACTCGCTACTTATGCGTACATGCTGTACTGCAGTGGTACCCAACCACTTCCCCCCTGTTGGAATTTGCATAAATATAATTACGGGAGAACATTTTAAATTGTGCAGCAGCAGAAATATATTCATACTGAAAATTGGAATCATGTATTAGTGTAAATTCAATGTTCAAAGCTCCCAAGCAGCTTCCCTCCGACTCATGCACGCATGTGACGTTCTTTGCAAGTTTACACAAGCGAGGTTCGGCTGTTTTCGGATGTGTGTCATGTGCATAATTATTGAGATTATAATTTTTTGGTACTGCATATATCAGATTTACATACTATGTATGAGACACTTGCACAGTCGCCTTTACGTCTTGTTGTTGTTGTTGGCCATTGGTAAGCCATCAAAACAAAATGAACGCAATAATTTGGCATTAATGCCGCATGAGGAAGCACTTTGCACCCGAAACTTTGCTATTTAATTGAAAACACTTGCACATACATATCTACATATGCTTTATATGCATATACTCGTACATAAACATTCTAAGCATACACGTTTTGAGCTTATTCTCTGTCATGCGTTATGGTATCAAGTGGGGCATTTGCCCATTTAAAAACGTTTTGGACTATACAGCAAAAGCTGAGCCTCATGTTTTCCGAGTGCTTTTTATGACTGTCTGGCCTATAAAGATATCGTCATAAAATGCTCTTCATGCTGATTGGTCTCTACTTGTTCATGGCAAGAGTGAGCCTAGAAGAGATTCGAATCGATTACATGTCATAAACAACAACAAATTATGCGCATTTGTCTTGTCTTTGCTAGCGCTGTAGTTTTGGTAGCCTAATTGGAACCACGACATCATCGAATCGTTTATGTAATGTCTCTAGTTCGACGCTGGTGGATTCCAAGTAAAATGTTATCCCATCTCTATCATCACAGCAGATGCTTTACTAATCAAGTTATTTCTGTTCTAGCATTGGAATTTATGTATCTCAAAAACAAGTTAGGCAGCTAGCTTAGTATAGCGGCTGCTGAATAATTGTAGCGGTTTAGATGATCCTTGATAAAGAATAAGCTGACATGAGATTCTGATTCTACAAGGCATGAGATTCCTAAATGTAACGTTGACTTAATTGCATGATTGAAATATTATTATCTGAGATGTATATAAGTATTGGAGATATTCGTATTATTACTCACGTCAACAGTGATGAAACTCATTAAGACCAGTTGAAAAATTCTTGCAGACCATGTATCGAATTGACTATAGAAAATTTTGTAACAGAGTTTCAG
Organism: Stegana nigrithorax; assembly: GCA_037044495.1. NCBI lineage: Eukaryota > Metazoa > Arthropoda > Insecta > Diptera > Drosophilidae > Stegana > Stegana nigrithorax. The sequence continues at coordinate 77,899 of JBAMBQ010004802.1, read as the reverse complement.
ATAACTTATTTAAATGGTGTAAGTGACTTTAACTCTTTTATAAAGCTCCCAGAAGAGCACCACAGGAAAGCAAGCAAAGCAAGAGTCCCAGAAGGTGTAGAGCGTGTAAAGGATTTTCAGGTGAGCAGCCTTTAAGGGCATACTTCTGCTTAAAATTCAACTTAAATCGCCAGATGCCTGAATTTTTGCATTAAGAAGCAAAAGTAGAAATTCCTCTCAACCTTCCTTTGCTTAGCCAAGATGGCGCACATGGCTTAGTATGTGGGCAATATTACACACATTGTCATGTCTTTTAAGCAACACCATTATGAAATATAAAAGAAACGAATGAAAGAACGAACGCAGCGACGACCTGCTGCAGTGGGAATTTCTATATGAGATATCCCCAACAGTGTTGCGTGTTTAGTATACGGGAGGAGCAACAACAATAGAAGACACACGAAAAACATTGGAAACACATCGTGAAGACATCGTTGTGCCGCCGTGCCGCCATGCCTCAGTGCCGCTGTGCCGGGGGAGAAGTCATTCATATTTATGCGATGAAGGAACATTGGCAGCATGCATTCAAACGTGTTAATATCCTCGCATGCGCCATATAAAAGGACGAGCGAGGACTTGTTGTTCTAGAGCTGTCATTTTTTGTGCCATTATGTGCAATTCGAATGTTCCGGCGCAGCTTTGTCTACTTTTGGGTTTTCTTCTTTGCGACAAGTGGCGCGCATTCATTAAAACTTTATAATCGCCGAGTATTCTCCTACGTGATCCGGTTGCAAATCATGCAAAAATCCTGGCAATGTCAGTGTCCTGTGTAGAGTGGCGTGTGCAAAGTATAATGACTGTTGTGCCATATGTGCCCTAAAATATTATTCGACTTTTCATGTGAGTATTGCATTAGGCTTCGATTGGGCACAAGTGAGGAGGCTGGATATGTTGACTAAACTCAATTGTACACAAATTAATAACGAAATATGCTTGAACATGACCCTTCTTCTCGTTATAGTTTAACTATTGTTGCATATAATCGGCTTGCTTAGCAGCAGCAGCTTAAATTATGCGTGCCTATGGCAATTCTCGGCATAAATATTCATATGCCAACGGGGCGGTCCAGCCAATTAAAAACGCAGAATGTTGCTGCTGTCTTCGTCAACAATAAAGACGCCATTAAAAATGTAATCAAATAGATTTATGAACGCAAAAACGTTTCTTTAACAAGACAAACAACAACAAAGAGAAGCAGAAGAAGAGAAGAAGAAGAAAAGACAACCAACCAAATGAGCCATTATGACTGCAGATAAACTCGTTCCGAGCCACTCCTTCGCATTGCAATACAGAAAAGGTCAGAAGAGCATTTGAAACGGGCGATGGCGATCCAATATGGCCAACTGGCGGCCACCGCAGACTGCACGCGGTGACAGAAACTCATAATTAACAAAATGCATACATCTTTGTGGTGGACATACTTTGTTGTTCTTTTTTATATTATTTCACAATCTACGGTAATTAATTTCCAACACTGCAACATGTTGTCGTGTTCATTAGAGCCAACGACAGCAGCAGCAGGTAGAGCAGCACAGAGCAACATACGGACCTCGAGAGTCGATGATGCAGTTGAATTTTTTTGAATATATTTGTCAAGAGCACAACTCGCAGCTCACAGCTCACAGCTCGCTTATGGCCGAACCACTCAATTGTCGATGGCACGACAGCAGCGTAGGGCGGACGATGTTGGTAGGGAATAATAACTTATGTCGCTCTTTTGTCCGTTCGCTTTGTTTTTTTTTTACCTGTTCGGGTTCTTCGTTTCGAAACTGACCAATAATAATGGCGATGCGCCTGATAGCATCACCAGTTAAAAGTTTTTCGTTAATTAAGACGCTTTGAAATTTGCCGATTATTTATGATTTATTTCGGAGAAACAAAATGAGTTTCGTGAAGGTGTCTGCACGCTTGAGTGACTCAGCCGACTTAAAAACATGTCTCAATTTTGCTTAAGAACACAATACATGGCCAGATGACATGTCAGTCTACGTTAGCGCATAATGACAGCTTAATTTTGTTGCCATCCCTAACAGTGAACGGGCTAAACTAACCGAAGACTAAACACAATCTGTTGATTAAAGTAAAGGACTTAGTCATCAAGCAAGAAGTGCCATAGAATGGCCTCAATGCAAACCCATTCTCTTCTTGATTCATGCGGATGTGATGCTTCTACAACTATCAGAGGACCAAAAAATTCTTCAAAGCAGTTCTCTCTTTCGCAACTTGAGGGTATCTTCGAATGTTTTTATGCAAACCAATGCTTGAGTGCCTTATGGTGAAACTTTGTTAATAAGTGTGATCTAGGCTTTTTTAATGAGAATTCTTTTCGTGATTTCCGCACTAAGCATCGGGCCAAGGTCAGACAAAGCATTCTGCTGCTTTTAAACTAAACTAAGCGCAATTATTGGCAGCCGAATTTAATTTATCATGGCTTGATTTTAAAACATGGAGTACTATCTATAAGAACAGTTGTTATACATAATCCACCAATTTGTGGGATTCTGCTTGCCATAGGTGTACATTACTGAATCGGCTTGTGCGCACATGTATGCGCACTTAGATTACAAATATTTATGCGTATTTGATAGCACAAATGGTCCATTAAATACGCACACGCAAATACCCGGACTCCTGCTCGCATGTAGAAGAGAAGCCAGAAGCTGCCATTGGTGGTTGTTTAGCGAATTCTTACGTGAAGTGCAAGAGTGACAGACAGAGACAACAACACAAGAAAGAGAGAGAGGGGAGTGAGAGAGATGAGTCGTATGGGAAAATGCGTATGTACCTAACCGAATCTTAATGGCATCAGCAGCTCTGAACATGCAAAATCATGTACTCGTAAATCGTCTTAATGCCAACGGCCTCCGGGCAGAAGTGCGCTAAACTGGCGTCACTTATGTGGGTGCTTCGGCTGCTGTGGGTGGGTGTTGGCAGAGGTGCAAAGCGCGTCACGGGGCAGAAGGCAGAAGGATGAGTTGGTCCGTGGAGTATCTCAGCGCGTGGGTGCGCGAGTGTGTGTTCACAGACAAATGCAGGCAAAGACACAGATATTTACCTCACTCGGGGAGGTGCTGGGGCGAGGGTGATGAGTCCTGCGTAATGGCAAGATATGCAACATACTCACACACAAACACAGCTGAGCATGAGAGCGAGTGAGAGCTTTTGCCTGCGGCTGTGGCTGAGGCTGTGCCTGGGCGCAAGGTGTTTTCGAATACATATTACGTAACTAACGAAAATTAACGTTAATAGCGCCGGGTATCAAAATAATGGCACAGTCCTGCCATACCATGCTGCCATACCATGCGGCCGTGGAGGTCGGGGTTGCATGTGCAGAGAAATAAATTTCGAAAACTCATTCCGGACCTAAGGCGAAACGGGAAAATATTGTTATGACCTTTTGTTGCCAACACCAATGCGCCAAGGAGGCAAGCGGAATGTGCCAGATCTCCTTGTTTGTAGCCCTGTTTGTCTGCATGCCTTGGCCCTTGTGCAAAGCCATTGAAATAAATTTGATTTTAGTCGCAAAATTACAACACAAATAATTGAGAAAAGTGAACGATTTTTAATGAAGTTGTGCTACTGTGCTGATTCTGAGATCTAAGCATAAGGTTTACGTTAATGGGCGCTTATATATCATTTGAGCAGCGTTTGTCAGCCAATGACTTTCTAAAACTCAGATGCAATGAATTGATTTTATTGCTTATTTGGCCGTTGCTCTTTAGTTCGCTTAACACGTTTGATTTTCTTGGGTATGGCTCCTACGAGAGGCGGCATTAACTGCGGTTTTCGCAATTTGGATTCGACATAGTTTTTCAAAATTCGCAATGTCGAAGGCTTTAAGTGGCGCAAGTCGAAGAGCAGCTCCTGGGGCTCGTACATCTCAAGATTGCCTTCAAGCTGCTGCAGCATGAGCTTGATCACCTCGAAGGCCGACTCGGGCAGATGTTTGATGTCTAAAACTAATTTGTTGATTTCACTCTCGGATAGAGTTGGTTCATCTTCGTCCTCGTCCTCCGAGAAGATGACCGGCACATATAGCTGCGGTGGCGGCTCCTGTTGCGATTCGTGGAACTTTTGCGTTAACTCGCCGGAAGATTTTATCAACTGATGTGAGTCATTTAACAGTTTGACCATGGCGCAGCGCAAATCCTCAATTTCAAGGCATAACTTTGCATCGTAAGTGTCCATGCTAAGAAAAGAAGGCGAACATTTTGTGGAAATGCATTTGGCAATTGACTTTATTTGTATTTCTTACTTTTTTTTCTATTTATTAAACTGCAAAGCCTACTTGGTTTGGATATGACAAACGAACAGAGGAATATTGGGAAACTTGTTGTTGTGATATTCATACAACTCTTTTAAATCAGGGCTGCATTTATATTGGCAATATGAAGCCAGGGTAGCTATTTTGTTTTATGTATTGTGGGACAATTAAAATATACCAAAAACAAGGAATTTATCACATCTATTACAAAGTATGTTTCCCCATCCTTCATATATTAAGTATAGGCGCCATGGCTGTAGTTGATCTACGCTGCCAATTTGGAAATTATTTAAAAGACCGTTGGCTGTTGACAACACTAACAAAAATTGGTTATGGCGAAACTGGGAAAACTAAAAAGGTTCACAGTCTGTCACCAACTTATACCAAAAGGATTCCAGCCAAGCACATACATATGTCGTCTTGCGTATGAGAATTTCTGTTTGTCATATTTGTTTTCCCGAAGAAATAAAGGTTCCTTGGAGTAAAATTTACGATGCCATAAAAAACTCGCAGTTTGTACGGAAAACAACGCAGCATGTTTTTTATGAACGGAAAAGTTTTCTCCAGCAATGAATGAGTTATGCAATTTTAACACATGTTACCACATCAAAAATAGTCCAAGTTCGAAACAAATGCGAGTCGCAAACATTTACTCGGCGATTTTTCACGCCACACGGATTGCGGATGGGCTTCAGTGAGAAATTATGGAAAATGTTTAAAAAGCGTCCAAGTTTAAGCGAGCAAAAATATTGAAATGCCATTTTAATCCCAAGCGAGATAAAAACAGTTAAAATTCAGAGTGCGAGTGTATGGCAGTGGGCATTAATTTTTATTGGGCAGCTTTGGTATCCTTGCACGCATTCAAATCGAATTCAGTTTCAGTTCATTGTTTTCCTTTTTTTTTTTGTTCTTCTTTTTATTATTTTTATTTTGCTTGTTGCTATGGGGTGGCAGGCAGAATGCGCGTTGTTGTTGTTATTATTGCTTTTGTATTGTTGCTGATGTTGTTGTTGTTTTTGTTGATGTTCTCGATAACCCAGCAACGCAATCAGCAGTTAAAAAAATACACATAATTGCAAGCGCTCGAAACAATATGGAAAAATCCGGGGAAAACCATTTTAAAACGCTACGCAGCAAAGCGGGAAAGTGCAGACGCGCGCGCGCGTTTAAAATGCAAAGACGTGAACGGCCCTCAATGGACTTGTTTGAGTGCATATTAAATTTTTATCTTAAAGCAAAAGCAGCGAAAATGAGTGAGTGGGTAAAAAATTTATACGATATTTCATATCAAAGAGACAGACCAAAATTAGCTCAGTTAAAGGTAGCAAGCTCAGGAAAACGTAGATTTTATTCAACATATGCTGCACTTGGCTCCAGAGACATGTGAAACACAAGAAGCTTAATATTGAAAGCTATAGGTGCCTAATATAACAAGGCAATGTGAATAGATGTTCTGACTGAGGCATTCCTATTCACCGCAGAATGCATTTTCTACGGATTTTCCATAGGTAATTCTTAAATTGCTGTCTGCAGATCGTAAGAAAGTGACATTTGTTCAGAGAAAATTTCACAACGAACAGAAGCGTTTAAGTCCGTTTTAGCAAAATTAACTAAAAACGTTGAAATTTAAGGGAAATTCCACACCACAGAACCATTTCAATGAAATACTTTTGCGTAGAATAATATTTTGTTTTTTACTTTGCAGGGTAGCAAATGTCCTTTGTGCTTCTATTGGCCGCAAGCCTGTGCGCTTGAGACGACGTCTCAGTTGGCTACGCTTTGCCAAAAATTCTGCAAAAAGAAATGTAAAACACAAAAGAAAAACGAAAAGAAATAAGAAAAAAACAGACAAATTATTGTTATAGCCAAGTTAATGTTCTTTTTGTGAAATATACTCAGCTGCGTTATAATATGCTGCAAGAAGAAAAACCAAACCGAGAAAAGCAAAATGAAAAAATAAAACAAATACAAGAAAACGAAGAACGAAGAAATGTTTCTTGTGCGCAGCAAAATATTTCGAGCAAATGCTCGTACGTAGGACTCATTTTAGTCCAAGTCATGCTGTCAGGGCACGTTTCTTGCTCTGTTCTATTCTTCTTCTTTTTCTGCGTGCGCTCCATTTTTGCCATTATTACAGTAATATTCTACGAATGCCAGTCTGTTTGTGTGTATGTGTGTGTGTGTGTTTGTGCGAGTATATACGAGCTGGGACCAGGACCAGGACGGCGTGGACGGCAGCGCAATAGTCGCATAGTTGCTATAGTTATAATGACTGCACGGCTTAATCGTCTCTTGCTGGCAATGGGCAAGGGGTACGGGATAAGGGGCAGGGAGTCGCAGAGTGTGCGGATATCGCTCGAATGGGTTCATATTTCGACATTTAATGTAGCGAAAATGAAGCCGAGATTTATGAAATGCGCACATTGCACTCTGCACCGAATGAACGACGACGACGATATTGACGAGCAATGGGCACAGAGGATGGAGCGTGGAATGCTTAAATTAAAAATCAATTGCAATAATCGAAAAAGAAGTTATTCCCAATAGTTACATTTTCTGCTGCGAAAAGGTCTTGCCAGCGGGCGAAAAAATGGCATATAAGCAGAGCTCAGTTATGGCACGGCTGAGTACAAATTTTATTACAGGCTGCTATGTGAGATGATGACATATCAGAGCATTGTAACTGAATTTCTAAGCTAAGCAGGCAGAAATAAAATATTTGTACATTCCTACTTTGGTTTTTTTTTTTTGTGTCGGTAAACCAGCAAGAAAGGACATCTATCCTTATAAGCAATTTTTGTGTAGTTAAATTTAAATTATTAAAATTCTAAATAAATATTTTGTGAGTAATTATTCTTAAAATTATTAAAGTAAGAACTGAAAAGTTTTACTGACAAACCCTCCTAAGTAGACCTTTTGTGGTTTGCAAATCTCAAGTCAAATCCAGAACGTTTAGGGAACACAACACATTTCCACAGAAGTAGCCCATGGCACGGCTGCCAACCGCTGCTGCTATATGACAACGCATCTCCATCAAAGGACTAAGAATTGTTATAGGATGGCTTTTAGGCGCATTTCGGGTATCTAAATGTAAATGATGGCACTCAGGCTCAGGAATAAATCTAAGTTTGCCATTAGTTTATGCCAACAATGCGTTAAATGAGCAAATGGAAAACTTTGGCCGCTGCCCTTAGGAAGAATGTCTAGACACAGACTTTGTAAATTGTTATGGTTCGACGTAATTATTTTATGCTTCAAAGCAAAGTTTCCAAAAGGTTTTACTATGCGACGGAGACGGCGGCTGAGCGAAATTCTTTTTGAATGTTCCAATGTTCAACAAACTTCACGCATTAAAAAATGCACAAAAAGATAAAAATTAGTTATAATATTTCAGCATTAGGGGCATAAGCACAGGCACAGGCACAGACAGAGTTACAGGCAAAGGATCTGGCACAGGTTACTTTTATGGCTTAACTCAAGTTGCGAAACTCAGTCAAGGCAAATGTTGCGCACACAAAAATGCGCCCTAATCGATTTTGCAACACCCTTGCCCCGGCTACGAGCGCTTCACTTGCTGCGACTCGGACTGCGATTGCGATTGGGACTGGGACGTGGCATGGCTGAGTCGTGCGTGTCGCCCAACTGTGGGATAAAGTAAATTACGAAAACTATGTGCAAGATGGGCTGTTATTGCAGTAAAAATGCTTGTAATGATGACTCTAAGTGTCGTTTCCTTAAGTGGATTACCTATAAAAAATTTATACAAAGATGTTGCCGAATTACACTCACACAAACACCGGGAGAAATGCCACCCGACAAGCAACGAGCAAAGACCAAGCAACGCCCCAGAGCATGTCGGGGGCGGCTTGGCTATGTATGCAGACAGACACGTTGTGCACAGCAGCTTCTTCCTTAGCTTCGGCATGGCCCTTTTTCTTTTGGATTTCTTGTTTATTTTTTTGTTTTCTCTGCTGATAAGCGAAGCCAGTCAGCATGTGACAGCGTGAGATTGAGAGTGAGCGTGAGCGTAAGCTGAACGTGCGTCTTAGCGATAAAATGCAACATTAAATTGGTGATTTTGAAGCGCTTTGCCCTTTTGGATGCGTCTTCTGCTTTGGCGTTGCCTGCTTTCACTTCATTAGGGACACACTTCGCCTGCCTCCTGCCTTCTGTTTGCTGCCGCTGCTGCTGCTTTTGTGCGCAGATACACGTGAGTGTCTGTCGGTTATTAGCAAAATAGCTGTAGTCAGGCACGGCCTGAGTTTCTTAAGCAGTTTGCGTATTTCAGCTGTAGACGCAATTCAACACATTTGTTGCCTGGCACATAAAAGCACAGATTTTTTATCTCCTCATTGTTTTTGCCATATTTCGTGTTTTATATAGTTAGTTTTACAACTTGCATGCAGAAAACGCAGGCGAAAGTTTTATTGCAGCGTTGGATGACATAAGCAGCTCACCTAATGTGGCACATAGGGCTAATACGTTCTGTTAACAATATCTCTAAACGGTTTTAAGCAACATGCACGCAAAGCATATTCCTCTTAGTCATTAGGCCGCTCAGTAAAGTAAACAAATATAGCAGGTGGCAATAGGCAACTTCCGCCAATAACCCATGCGCGGTTCATAATTGCATAAAATACTAATTAAAATTTAACTCTTAACGAGAGAATAAGCGAAACACAACAATTTACAATATTCGAAATAGTAAATTCATTAATTTAACTGCTTGTGCAGCCCTTGGACCAGTGGACAGCGTGCTTAGCAAAAGGCAGGAGGCATGAGGCTGAAGGCAACACTGCACGCCGGCATTCCCTCGATGCACGTAATTTATGTTTACGTAGAAATTAGAATAAACGCCAAAACGAGATTTATTCAATGTTTGCATAAACTCACAACTGCGAAAGAGTGAGAGAGAGAGAGGGAGAAAGTGCGCTAATGGCCAAACCACCCTCAGGCGCAGTTGGGTGGCAGTCTCATAAAACGCAATTCTGCGTCATTTGGGGTGATATCCATAATGGTCGAGGAAAATTTCATTTGCTTCAGTTTGAGTTTGTGTTTGCTCACACGCCTCGACGGAGACGTCAGCTCCGTTGTTGTTGTTGTCCTTGTTGGTGGTTGCTACCGGATTTATACTTTAATCTAAAAAGGAACAATCACACTGTTGTTGTCGCGTTTGCTGCTGTTGTTGCCATTGTTGCTGCAGTTGCTGGCACGCTTTGCCGGTTGCGCACTTACAGGATTGTGAAACGTCGGCGGTAATAGCTTTATCTGCCGACAGAATTATGTGCTGCAGCTTGATTCATGATCCAGTCGGAAGTCGTTGATGGTGTTTTTGTTGCTTTTGCTTTGTTATTATTGCCATGCTCTTCTTGTTTCCGTTATTTGTTTGATATTTTCTATTTTTTTTTTCCTTGGAAAAGGAACCGGAAGGATGCGCAGCCATCATGAAAATGAAACGAAAATCGCCAAGCGTTGGTATATGCCAACACAGTGCGCTTAATAAGTATGCACTCATGTGAAAAATTTTGCATATTTTATTATTAATTTTTTCTGGATTTCCAACTATGAACTGTGGCAAAGGACAAAGAAAGTATGACCTTGCCACTTGCGCATCTTTTGAAGATGGACTATATGAACCCGGAAATAACTAGGTTTACTTGGAAAATATTTTTTGGGAAATCTGAAACTTTAAAACTGAAACATTTTTTGGGAAGCAAAACTTGCCTGCAGCTGCTATAACTAAAATTTTGTTACGATATTTATTTGTGACACTGTTAGCACATTTTGGTTAACTAATATTTATTTTTTTGTTGATGAAATTCAAATGTGCGCCTTCTATCGCAACAGGACGCCAATGGTTAGGTTGGCAGAAGGGCGCCAAACGTCATAGCAACGCACACACAAGGCTACGCTGTTACCACGTTACGCTGTAGCCGCATACTCCATACTCAAATGTAGATACATGAAAAATCGATACTGCGGCAGCAGCAACCTTACCAAGCCAGGCCGAGCCAAGCCATGCCAAGGCGAATCGAGCAGAGTCAAGGGGCTGCTTGCTTCATTTTCCGCAGTACAAGTGATGAAAATCTATTTCATAGACGCTTGATACTTTTTTTTTTAACATGTTTCTACATTTTGTTGTTGCCATTTCTAACATTGCACTCTCGGTAAATGTTTGCTAAGCCCTAGGTGCAGAGTGAAGCGGAAGTTGGCTGACGCGTTGGTTGGCTCGACAAAGCAAAGAAACCAAATGCCATTACGCAGGCAATGCAATGGCATTGATAGCGATGAGGATGAGGATGGCAGGCAGTGAAGCCGCTGGCGATTGCTTTCGAACAACTGAGGCTGTGACTGTGACTGAGAATGAGTCAAAGGCAATGGCAAGGGGCGAGTCGGAGGGAGGGGACCCTTTTACTCAAGCCAGTCGGCAGAAGCGTTGTCGTGCATGATGATGATGCGAGTAACAGCCGAGCGAACGGACTGCGAATGACGACACGCACTCGTTTAAATTGACATTTAGTGTCAATACAATGACAGTTATTTTAATTGTATTTGGCTGCTGCTGCTGCCTTGGCAATTTATGTTATGGGAATAATTGTTATTACGCACAGACTGTGTGTGTGAGTGGTGTGTGGTGTAGTTGTACTTATTAATAAATTTGTTGGGCCCAATGCATTGACAACTTGTGTTGCGCTCATGTCTAACTACGTAACGCCAAAACTGGTTATGCTGGCATACACACACATACACACGGGCGCAAACAACACACACTCGGACTGACTCCAATAAATGCGCTTGAAATAGAGTTTCCCTGTTCGCTGTTGCCGCTACACGCCGCTAGGTGTCGCACATGAATGTGGCGCAGGTCAATCTAGTGGAATTAATGGAAACGAAATTCATGGCGCGTAAAGAACAAAGCGTGGAGGGCAATCGGTTTTTAATGCGCCAATGAACGCATCGAAACGGCATACAACACGATTTTCAATAGCTAAATTGTGCACTTGTGCCCACAGCGACAGACGCCCTAAAATAAAAACAACAGCATACACAAACCAAACAAAGCATCAAGTCAATGGAATATCATACCCAAAGTGTTCGCTGGGCATAGCTTGCGTCACTCGCACCACACCGCACCTCACCGCACAGCGCTGTTGCATGTGCTACAAACAACAAAGTTGCGACATTAGCGCGGTTTACTCATGCCGCACTGGCAAAACTTTTGCCAAAATCAAGAACAACAACAGCATTGGCAACAAATAAGGACGAAGTAATTAAAAACACGTTTTGTTTCGGTTTTGGTTTCAGTCTTCGTCGCACGCTCCTGCAGACGTGTCCTGCTACAAGGCGCAACTGACATTAGGCAACGACAACACAACTCAACTCGCACAAACAGAAACAAACACACATTCCTGTGTGTGTGTGTGTGGAAGTATAAAGTTGAAAATAAACTTGCCACATTCGTACATAATTCTGCGTGGCTCGGTTCCTTCTTCAACATGATGTCAACTTTCGTGTTTGGTTTCACATTTTTGCTCGGTATGTACAGTAGCGTAAAAACTCATTGTGAGTTGATAAACGCCAAGCGAACACGTAACACATAACACGCAGAAGAAAACACAAAGCACGAAACACGAAACATGGAACGCACTTTTGGGAAACGAGTTAGGCCAACTGGCACCAGGGTTGGGCAGAACCCGGCTCAGAGCGTTGGCTGCTACACATGTAAACTTTAATAATGGCTGCTCGCCTGTCTGCCTGTCTGTTTCTCAATACATTCAATCAAATGCGCACAAGAAGTTGCTAACTAAAAACTAATTCTGAATAAATAAACAACTTCTGCTACATGTTGTCTGTTGTCTTTTAGCTGCTGACAAAGCACAGTAAGCAAATAAAAGGGACGCTTCGAATGTTGCACTAAGCAAAAACAACAAGAACAACAAAAAAGCAAGACTCGTTAACGCCCACATACAATGTCCTCATGACAAAATGTACAACACAAATATATGTTAAAAATACAACAAAACTATCGATTAACTGTGGGAGGCAGCACAAATGTTTCATATGATGAGCAAACATGCGTAGAGTGGGTAATCTGCTAATGCCTACAAAGCGGCTTGGATTTTAGGAAACGAAAAACAAACAGCAAATACAAAAACTTAAAACCCAATTAAATAACATGGCTAGGAAACATGCAAGAGACTGCCAACATTTAGTTAGCCAAGCCAAGTAAAGCCAAACGAAATAAGCGGCATCAACTTGGGCAGTGCTGACCAATAATATGACGCATGGGAAAGACCTTTAAAGTTCTTTATTAAATAGGCTTCTCTATTGCTTATAACTACAATGAAATATGGCATAAGACGAGTAAACAGCATCCACAAACTTCAATATGTTCCGCCTAGGCTAGAGCATGAAAATTCCCTTAGTATACAGAGTTCATAAGTCTGTGTGTCTTAGTTTCGTATAAATATGTTAAGCTTGGAAATCAAACATTTTGCTCGACCTTAAATGATGAAAATGTCTTATAGAGTAAATAGTTATGTCAAGTTACTTATTAAAGACAATTTTCAATAAAGGCATGCAACTGAGTGGACTTCTGAGCGCACATACGCAACTAATGTCCAATAATGGCATTGGCCATTTTGCTAATCTTTACGCCGAGAGTCATTATGCATTTTTGCAATATTTATGAGTGCAATTTGGCAGACAACGCAAGGCTGAAGCAATGCACCAGGCACCAATAGATTGCACGCCATGGCGCATAGTGCAGCATGGACAAAAGCTTATATTGGATCAACTCCAAATGGCAAGCAGACAGAGTTTGTAAAAGCCAAAGCCCAAGCCAAAGCAGTGACAGTGACACTGTGCGGCAGCAGGGGGAGCAAGTGATGCAGAAGGAGTGGCAGTGGCAGCGATTTAGTGACACTCGCTTAGTTGCTGGCGCAAAGTTTAAAACTGTTTAATGCAGAATGGGCATTCGTTGTAATTTAGCGCTTGGGCTATGGCTACGGCTTCGGCGAATATCCCCTTACGAATGCCGCAAATAATAGTAAATTCCACAAATCCAAACTCACAAATCAGGACGATAAAGCACAATCCTGACGGGGGCGGTTCGTATTCCTGTTGGTGGCCAGGACGCTTCTAAGCTCGCTTGCTTTAATTATGTACGCACGGGTTTACCCTTTTGTGGCGGAACCCTTTTTTGGCATTTACATTAAAACACCCGCAATGCCGTAAATGTGCGAAGGACGGAAAGACGGACAGATGGACAGACGGATGGATGAATGAAACTACGTTGTGTAGCGACAGGCTTTGCAATTAAGCATTCATGGTCTTTGTGGGAGCTTAAATTTTGACATTTTCATATTTGCTTTTGAGTCCACATGCGAGCGACGAACGAGACGGACTTTGGTTATCCTTTTGTATGCTGTGCTCTGCCGTGCCGTGTGTGCAATCCTTTCGGCCATTTTATAATGTGTGTATAGCGGTTTATGGCACACCGGGGAGCCATTGCTTTGAGCACCAAACAATTTTATCATTTTTAATCATCGGAGTGGATTGCCGCATGTCGTCGGCGACAAACCCGGATTAAAAACTCATATTAAGTTATTATCGGTCCAAAGGCAGTAAGGGTCGTTGCCTGCTACAGCAGAAGTTTCAGTCTGATTTGCCAAGGTTTTTGCGAAGAGTTTAAAAATATGAAAATTATGTATGCCATCAAATCTTTTATGCAATTTGAGACATGCATGAACGCAAAAATATTTTATATGTTTGGCAAATAAATTTTATTTTAAAATTAGAACATAAAATGAACACTGAAAATCGCCAACGACTTGCCATTGCCATTTTCAGTGCAAATACTTTAAATTTTCATACAAAGCTTAAGAAATGTGGCTGAGTAAATTCTTTGCGCATTCGGTGAGCTACGTCGGTCTGAGTTGGACCTGCACGACTTTGCACTTAGCATTCCATCCAACTCATCATTATGCAGTAAGCAGGCAAGCCCCGCTCCCGTCTGCTAGCCCAGGTATGAGTGAAGGCACTCTCTTGCTGTCGACTGTGTTTAAACAAAGGATCTCGCTGGCCTGTGCTGGTCTGCTCATGGTTAATGCATGATTTAATATAATTTCTGTTTTCGCACGCATATGCGGCGTGGAAGTGCTTGAACTCAACTCTTTGCTCAGCACTCAACACTGAGCTGTGTCTGTGGCTGTACTTTTGGCAGCGCATCAACACACCATTTAGCCCAAAAGCATTCTGGGTATTTCAGATATTTGCTGCATACATGCCGTGCTAAGCCGCTTGGCGGCAGCCACATTTGGCCATGGTGCAAGTTAGCATTAATGTTCATATCCTTGGTAGCCAATTGGTAACGACTTAAGCGCGGCCTCACTCCGCAACCCGACCAATGTCAAAGTTGGCCATTTATGGCAGACGACGACGATGACGACGACGGCGACTTGAACAGCTGCTGCATAGTTGAATAGGAATTTGGCTGCGATTTGTCTTTGTGCATTCATTGGTCATTCTTTTGTCTCTGATTCTCATGAAATTTTAAGTGATTGCAAAATTTCTTTCATGGCGTTTTTTCATTATGCTGATGAATAGTTACGACATTTTGACTTTTGTATATAAAATGGCTTAGCATGTGCATAGTGTCCAAGTAGTTAATGTTGTTACAACTTATAGGAGCGAAAAACCGCATGACTATTGCCAAAGGACAATGCCGCTGGAATGCAATAAATCCTTATATTAAAGGTCAAAACACATGTGCAGAATTGCTGCATGCAGCACTGCATGTTCGCTGCATGCAGCGCTGCATTTAAAACACATGTGCAGATTTTTCATTGACAGAAGCATGCATATTTTTTGACAGTCAGAATTTGTAAACAAATGGAAATGGACGTGGAAAAACGAAATTGAAATTTCTGCTCTCTCAGATACACATTTTTGTAACGACCGGTTTTTTTTGTCGTACAAAAACGGGTTATCCCTCACAAATTCGATTAACTGTTCCTCCATTATTTTTTTTTATTCATCACAACACAACAGCTGTTTGTAAATGCTGTCAAAATAGCAATAAATGCTGCCAAAATAGCAATAAATGCTGCCAAAATAACCAAAAAATAACTTGGCAGCATTGCACCATGCAGCGAATATCAAAATCAACACAACTTGCATCGTGCAGCAAACCATGCAGCGCTCCATGTGTTTTGCTACATAAGAACTTGTGTGTTTGATATTCGCTGCATGCAGAATTCTGCACATGTGTTTTGGGCTTAAATCTAAATGAGCCAACGTGTCTAGTTAGCGTCAACGTTGATGCTGATGCTGATGCTGATCTCGTGGCCGTTACCACTGGCAGCCACTGTGCCGGCATTTGTCTTGTCGCTGACTCACAATTTTAGAAATAACCACGAAAATGCATAAATTTTAATCTACAACAAACTGAGAATCGAAAAACCACAAGACGAAACTTTATACACATGCGAGCTGCGTGCGGGCACAACTTCAACTTTAACTCGAACCACATACGATGCCGAGCACATGGGCGAGCGAGAGGACGAGAGCGAGAGTGAGAGACCGCAGCGCAGACACATGCAGACGTTGCAGGCACACAAAAAGTTGCTTAATTTAATGTTATTTGCGTTTTAGCAAATAAAGAATTTTGTGTCTTAATCTTTTGACTTTCCGAATGCGCTGCACGAGACGGTAACGTTGACGCTGATGGGCAAAGGGGTATGGGTGTCAGGCGAGGGGATACGTGATGCACAACGTAAGCCACGTATTGGATGCTTTGAATATGCTGCACTATTTATGCGCAAGACGTGTGCCGCCGATGCCGACGCCGACTCCGCCGCTATGGCAACGTTGCGCCAAGCAGAGGACCCACATTACCCAAGACTTTCGTACACAAACAAACATGCACCGGAAAGTCTGCTGAGACGATGAAGCCAAGCCGAAGTCGAAACACAGCGAACCAAAATAAAATGAAAGGATGAAAATTTATTTCTTCATTTGCATATTTTAAGGAGTTTGCTGCAAATATATTTCCTCAGAGCGTCACCGCTGCAGCGGAGACGGCGGCAATGACTGCGACTGCAACAGAGACTGCGACTGAGACCTGTGAGACCATGAGGCTGCCTCGTTGCTAATATTCATGACTTTTTGCTTTTGCTTCGCTGGCCTGGGCTCTGGTCTCTGGTCTCCTCGAGGCTTTGTTCCGTCAGGGCTTGGCTTACGCTGTCCGAGCGGTCAATTGTAGTCGTGCTTGATGAAATTTTATGAACTTTGCCTTTTGCATAGACTTGGTTGTAAATTTTCGTTAGCTGTGTGACTTTGCTTAAGTGTAGCATGTAGCTGCCGCAACACACACACTCACAGGCCACAACTGCTCGTTTATTTACAAGTCGCACATGGACTTGACTGATCTGCTCCTGAGCTGCACAGATCTCTGATCCGTTACCGATCGGAATCGAATCGTACTTGGCTTTCTGTGACGCATAGCCTTGCATAGCATGGCAACGGTTGGCCATCTTTGATGCATCGTTGTAATAAATATCGTGGCGTAAGCCGTAACTTCGAAGACGTTTTAATTAAATTAAAAGCTTTTTCTCTTTGTGGCTGCGGTTTGTTGATCGTAAATTGTAAGTCTGACTACGCTGAGTTCTTTTGTTCACGGATTCGTTAGTGTGAATTATTGTTGTGTCCAGCCCGCCCGGGCTTCCTAACTAAAGTAGCAGACAACCCGCATTGCATTATTTTATTTTTAAAGCACATGTTGCTTTTAAGGACTTTTTGCATTTTGATCACTAAGAGTGAAGACTTTTGCTGTTGATTAGAAAACGAGAGTAACCAAATATGCATTTAACTGGGAAGGCCAAAGGACGCTGTTAAGGTGGGCAGAAAATGTTAATATCAATATCCGATGCTATCATCTTTGGGTTAAGATGATATGGAACAGCAAAGGGTAACTTAAAGTCTGCTTTAGCTTCTTGTCATGTAATTTACTTTAACAATGCCAACTTGATATATATTTTTACAGTCCTCGCTCATGAACTGAATTCGGCAAATTATTTAGTGTAAATGATGCAGTGAAATGCATTCATTTAAATGATGCCTCATTCCACTGCGAGTTGAGCATTTACAAATTGATATTCATTTTAATGCATTGCAATTAAATGTAATTCAAAACATTTTTCACACATTTAAACACATTAAAGCATTTAGAGCGAGCATCAACATGCCAACATCGCGATCAAATAGCTGCGAAAGTCGTAAAGCCCGAGAGCGGATTGGACTGTACTGGAGTGGAGTGGACTGGGCTGCGAGTGCAGTTGGTATTCGTGGCAGCCGAGTCGAGACCAATAAAACAACCAATAATTATTATATTAAATTTAGTTTTTCTGCACTTTCAAATGCGGATATTAACATTTTTTAATTAATCCTAAACACGCAATTTACGCTAAAAAATAATTACATTTAATATTCCGGTCCCAGCACAAACACAGTGCTTTTACACACACACATATACACATACACATATACTCAGTTGACGCCATATATGAGTAGACATAACAGACGCCTTATTTACAGCCCGGTGTAATGGGGTGTTTGTTGCCGGGGGGTTGACGCGGGGAAACGGAACGGGAGAAAATGGATGCGTGCGCCCGCAGCTTAAATGCGACCCGTATGCGATAACCTGTGAGCAATTTGCATCAAAATGGCTAAAGTAAAATATATTGTGGGTAATTAAAATGTATTTTACATTGTGTTTTTCTTTTTGTTATTATTGTTGTTTTGTTGTTTTTGTTATTGCTACTGGTGTTTGCTGCAACCATTGCTACACGCTTGCTGGCTGTTGGTAATTATGGCGAGTATATTAACAATTAGTTGACCACGTACATTTTACATTTCTACGTCATATCCATCATCATTATCATCATCATCATTACATATCGTGATCACCAACAACATGAGTAAAACATCAGCCAAGTGTGCTATTTTTTTTTTTACTTTTGCTTAGTTTGCCATTTTTTGTTTTCTTGATTTTACTTAAGTAAATCTTAAACTTTCTTATACGATTTCGTTACAGATTCGAAACCAAAGTCCATTTAGCTGAGCACACTTCATGAATTGTATTTGCCGCAGTTTTCGCCGCCCACAAGTCTTTTGCTTTGCCTGCTGGACACCAAAAAAAACCAAAAAACACAACAACAAAACAAAAAAAAGAAAAGAAAAATAACAACAATTTATGAAACCCGCTGCTTGGAATTGTAAATCTTGGCCTCTGGGCTGAGGCGCAATAAACACGAGCGTCTACGTTCCTTGCTCCGGCAACTTGCTCTCGCAGCTTATGCACTGCCAGCGCAAAAAAAAAAAAAATAAAAAAAGAAGAAAGGAAGAAAAACGACAACAACAACAACAACTTGCTGAAACAAGCTCAGCTGCGTGAGCACAACGTTAAGTGGAGAATTCGCTTGATTCGCATGTTGCGTATTACATTTGCCTTATTGGTGTAGATGCCTTCGTTGTTGTTGTTATTGTTGTTGCTGTTTTTGTTGTAACAAGATTTAATTTCGTAAAAAAGTTTCTGTGGAAATTTATGAGAAGTACATGATGGCGTGTTGTTTGTGTTTTCGCATAAAGTGTTAGCGGTGAGATTTATGCGTCATGAATAACCCCAAAGGGGGCGAAGAAATGTATGCGCAACAACAACAACAATACAATGTAATACGACACAAAAACTGGCAACTGCGACAACGATAACAAATACAGCGACAACAACAACAACAACAATAACAATGTGACAAGGAGTACAGCAGCCATAAGCAACGATTTTTTCGTTTCCGTAAAGGACAACAACAACAACAGCAACAACAAATAGCAAACAACAAAACACTTCTCAAGTCGCCGACAAAATTATTCCGTTTACATAAGCATTTTTTATTTGCCTAAGTGGAAAGTTTGCTGCATAATCAGCAGGCAACGACAGCTTTAAGTCTTAGACTTATGCAAAATGTTCATAGATTACTTTGAAAAATAAATAAATAACAAAAAATAAAATAACAGTTACATGGTTGACTCCCTTGAGGGTTGTAGCTATAAACATGCTCTGCAAGATGAGTACCGATACTATCAAATTTGATTTTGATCGTTGTGGGTCCTTTCGGACGATTTCTTAATAGGAAATTGAAGCAATACTCTCATTAATGACTTATGTGTCTATGAAACTTGGAATGAATCGCTCTTGAGATCTATATCGTTTTGCATATAAACGCAATGTACAGTTTTCAGTGTGTAGATTCATCAATATTCGTTCGTCTGTTATAGATTTTCCATTACTAACAAGAAAAAAAAATTGGTATCTGCTTCAAAAGATTATAATGGAAATAACCTTCCCATATGTATAATCTATGGTCAGGTTTTTTATAGACCTCTTTAAATCTAAAAGATTTGTTACACAAACAGATATGTAGATCACAAAAAGTACAATAAAAATCCTGAAAAAAAGTAAACCTAAGCTTACTCAAATCCATTATTGGGCAAACCTTCCCCATCTTAATGCAGAAATTTATGATCTACTTACGCACGCCCAAGTCAACTTCAAAGAAATTGAAAAATAATTGCACCGCGACACAAGGCATTCACTCGATCGTGTCTTGGCCACAGATTTATCGCAGCTGTAAAATCAGCATCAACTGCAAGGAGCGAACGAACGGCTGATCAACCGAATAGTCGAATAGTCGAGCGAGCGAACGGGCGAACGAGCAAAGGGGCAATCGAGATTCGCAATAATCCGGTAGAAAGCTATAAAAGCTGTTTATGGTTTCGCGCTCCTTGTGCAGCTATAAATTGAACACGTGAAAAGTGCGCCAGAGAGCCATAAACGATGTGGCCATAGACAACGGATACGAACGATCGGCTCTTTGGCGGCCTGACTGTGCTATGGCTTGGCTCTGTGCGGTGCCATGCCGTGCCGGATGCTTTGTTGCTGTGTGGTGTGGTGTACCTCTTGGAGCGAGCCATGCGTATATAATTTAGTTATAAAAATAACTACAAAATAGTTACCTCCCGTGCACACACACAGACACACACAGCAACAACAACAGCAACAAGAACGAACTGACTGTAAGAAGAGATCTCAGGTTGGGCGTAGCTCAGAGTTGGGTGCTGCAGGAAAAGGGTTACCAGGTTGTAAATCTATGCAAGCATGAAACATGGACGCTGCAGGCTAGACTCGCGGACAGACGGACGACGGCAGATAGCGCGAGTCGGACCACCAACGGACGAACGTCAAAGGCGCTCGATTCGCAATTAAAAACGCATTCGCCGTGGGTAGCCTCGAGAGCTGGCAGAGATTGGCTGCGTTGGAGTGCGGCAACGTTGTAAATTTTATATAAATGTATTACAGGGTTTTTTTGTTGTGGTTGCTGTTACATAAAAAATGTTCAATTAAATTATTTATCAGTTTCGCATCAGGCTCGTGTCCGTTGCGAGTAAAAAAAATGACACACCATAAATTTATGCATTGCATTTTATTTTTTTTTATATTTATTTACACATTTACTTTATTGCTTTTGTTGTTGTGGCATTCATTTCAGTTAAATTCGATTTTTAATAAAAAAGTCAATTAAACATTTTTTTATCAGCAGATGCGTGTTTTTTGCAATAAAAATAATTATTTTTGTCTTCATTTAAACTTTTTGTATAACAAAATATTTAAAAAGTATACATTTATATATACATACATAAATATGTGTATGCACGTATTTTCATTATGTTGTTGCTGTGATTGCCTGCATTTTGCATTTCTGCTGTGTACATAAATTTCTGCTCTTTAATCATGCAACATGACACGATTGCATGTTCAACACTGGCTGCCACATTGCAAGGCAAGCAACGGAATCAACGAACGCAACGAAGCTGCGTAGGACTGGGCAACATAAAAATGCATAAATAAAAAGAAAACATAAAATATGAAAAACATGCTCTTATATCATGTATTTTTAAAATGTACATGAACGCAAAATAAATTCAGCAAACATCATGCCAAAGGAATTAAATGAAATTTGCGAATGCTGTATTTGAACGAAGATTGAATACCCTACATTAGCAGAATTCCCATGAAGTTGCACCTGCAAACAATTTAAAGCGCAAATGTTGTTTTTGTCGTAAATTTCAGGATCCAGAATTAGCAAGAAATATGCGTAGTTTATTTTACGCTTCTGAAAACTTTATTTGCCAAGTTGGGTAGTTAAATGAAATATCAGTCATTGGCTTACTCTGCCTAATTCACCATAGCGTATAAGGCAGGCATAGCAGACGCAGAAGAGTACACTTTATGCTTATGTAACCTATTAAAAAGAATGATTTCAAATCAGACGACGTGATTTAAATATATTCTTGGCATATGTGTAATGTATAAAAAAGAAAAACATGCAAATGACTTGCGCACGTAAGTCTTGACGACATCAAAAGTTGCCACCGACGCTTGCCAATATTTGGTGCAGCGTCGCCGTCGCCGTCGCCGCCGCCGTCGCCAATGTTGTGTATGCCTAGCTGTGCACTATGGCGAAGGCACTGCATTCTGTACACTCCCTTCTCTTATGAATTTCCGTTTAATTTGTTTTCTTTTTTCCGCATAATTTTAAATGCTTTGACTGCACAATTGGATTGCCAGCGATTCGCCGATTTCGCTATTAATAGCCTCAGCATATTCCCATTTTTATTGCCGACATGAGGCATTTTCACTCTGTCGCTGTCTGTCGCGCTGTCTCTTTCTCGCATTTTTTATGCTGCGCAATGACGATTACGAAACACCAACGGGCCGCATAAAATTTGCATAATCGCTTACGATTCCTCGCACGGCTTTGCGCGTTTTAAATGAGTTATTAGTAAATGTCGCCGAGTTAATTTCAATTCGATTTATAAATCAATAAGGATATGCGACGCATTTTAATGCTTTTTGTTGCTGCCGTTGTAGCTGCGTAGTTTAGCGCTAAAAGGGGAAAAAATCAAACTCATAGGCGATGGGCGCCATTTAGAAATAAGTTTAGGATTTATGCTAAGCAAGTATAAGTGTATGTATGGGCAATGCTACGTTGACTTTTAATGAATTTTCAACTTATATAAAAATAAATCGAAGCAAAAAAAAAAAAAGCAGACTTAAAATTACATTTGACCATGTTATGCAACATAAATATTTAATCCGCATACTTCATTTACTGCGAGTTACATGTTATTATATATATATATACATGTTAGTAGGCACATAAAAGCCGCATGTAGCATGAGAAAATGCAAAAACATGCAAAAAGCCAACAGCAACAGCGACAAAGCACTGTAAGAGCGGCTTAGTTGTCCGTCCTGCACAGCTACAATGTGGTCCTATGAAAACAAGCAAAAAAAAAGCATTACTTAATAAATTTTCACTTAAAATTGGGAGGAGGACGTTGAGAGGGTTCTTCTGGATACACAGAGACAACGCTTTTAGGCGACTGCAATGGACCTAGCGGACAAGAGTTGGCCACAGGTATGGAAATGGCACTGCCTGCACTGTCGTCGTGCGGGATTGGCGGGTGTAGGTCGTTTTTGTACGTGTACATGGCTTAATGAGCTTTTCATATAATGAATTGATTTACATTTAACACAATATAAATCAGACGCTTGTAATCGTGTAGTGCACACTGCACAGCAGCATCAAAGTCATTAAGAGCAACTGAAAATCCCACGCCTGATGCAGATAACATTTTTGCACTGTGCTTAAATTTAGTAGAGCCACAGGCCTAATCAATTTGCTTTTAGCCTTGAACAAAGATTGCCTCTTAGCGAGTAGCCAACCTTGTGCTATGAGTTAGCTACACCTGCACGTAAAAAATACCCACCGACATGACCTTTTACGCAATTAATACAATAAAAAGAATGAATAAATGGGAAGAAAATTATGAAATCTAATAACTTAACAAATCATAAAAATCTATAGCATTTCATTTGTGACGGCAGAATATTTTTCTAAAAAATTGCAGTAAGGTCACGACTTAATGACTAATTGGGCAGTTGCAGTGGCTACGTGCTTGCAAGTGCAGCCTCAGCCTCTGCCACAGACAGCTGCTGAATCCCAGGCACCGACTTGCTCAGCAACGACTTTACCTAAACGACTTTTTACTTGCTCGTTTACCTTCTGTTTTGGTTGTTTTTTGCATCGATCCTTGACCTTGAGGCTAGTTCTGTGTGCCTAATTTTGAAAATGTGTTTTTTTTTGTTCCTGCAAAAAACGGACAAACCTTTGCAGAATACTATATAAAAAAATTGTTACAGACAAACTTGACTTTGTTTTTAGTTCTTTTTTTATTTGGTTTTTTTTTTTAGTTCCGCCGTTTTGAAAATTTATGATTTATGATGACCCCTTCCAGCGTAACGTAATGTGGCTTTGCTGCCGAATTCTGCCTTCTGCTTTATCGTTTTCTTTAGTTTTTATTGAAAACATATTTATTTTTTCTTTTCTGGACTTTTTTCTTGGTGTTTTTGTTGTTTGCGTATTTTGGATAGTAAGCCAAGTCTGCTGTTTTGTAAACACTCAGTATGCGTTCCGATATTCATTTGCCCGGTCGTCAGTGTATATTAGCAAAAAAATGCGGACGCGAAGCGTCATTACAGTTTTGCAAAGGAAAAAGAGTTTGAGAATGTGCTGTTTAAAAAATTATCTTATATAAGAAAAGTGTGAAAAAGTGATCTTTGATCTCATATAAATGCAATCAGAAACGTTTTCGAAGTTTTCGAAGCAATGCAAAAATAAAATTCTTAATAAAAAATCATCCTGCTTTCAGAAAGATATATAAAGTGTTTAAAAATGTGTAAATAATTATCTAAGTTGATTAATTTGCTTATCTGTTCATTGGAGTGTATTATTATATGAAAATTTTTTTATTTTTGATCATAGCAATAATTAATTGGATTATTTAAGAACTGGAATAAGAAATAGGTAACGACTTTTAAAAAATGTTTAAAACATTTTTTGCTGAAATTATTTGGGCACATGTTTTTTGGCATAGGAATATTTTTTAACAACATCCATCAGTTATTCAAGTCCTTTGCCACTAGAAGAAGGGATGCCACAATAATCAGCGAACATGAGTGCCATTACTTCCAACTTGTGTTCAGCCAAACTATCCATCAAGATGGTGTCCTTAGCAAGGTCTGTGACGACCAGTGGCTTAGGGAACTGCAGCTGGTAGTGCATATATGCACATATACATATATACACATATCTTCTTGAAAAAAAGAACTACAGATTTCGACCTGAACACTATATGATGTTCTCATCACATTTAAAAATCGCGGGAAGCTTTGCAGTATTGCTGTCGTTTCTAATATTTCAAAAAACTATGCAGCTTTTTAATGCATTGAATAATAATATTTAATTTTTATAGCTTTTTTAAACAAAATTCTTTAAATAATAAATAAAACCTACATATGCGCTGGCTTTTTCTATGCAATATAATTCACTATAAAACCAAGTGAGCAGCCATTGCTCAAAATGAAATAAATCAGCGTAAGAAGACGCATGGCGTGATCATCTTTTCCTGATATTCTGCTTCTTCTTGTTGTCGTCCTGTTGTTTACTTTTTGTGTGACGCTTTCGCAGAAGATGAACGACAAAAACTCAGCGAGAATTCCACCAACAAAAACAACATCACAGTACAACGGCAGCAACAATAACAAATCTTTAGAGAGCAATAAACAACATGGTTGACAATCTTAAATCTTATAAGTTGAGACCACTTCATATGCAGCCAGCGACCATAATGGTTCTCGTTGTTGTTGGTGTTGGTGTTATGCCGCTTTATCTGACTTTTGCAAAGGGCCTCACGTGCATGCACACATACAAACACACACATGCGGTCATTGCTATGCGACAAGACAATAACAACCACAACAACAACTACAACAGCTATAGCCAAAGTAACGTAAAGTCAAAGGCTTTAAGAAATAAATGTTTCACAGTTGGCCATGTTGCTTTGCTTCGCTGTACCTTGGTTAGGTAGAAATTCCATAACTGCGCTTACCACAATGTTGTTGCTGTTTTCGCTTATGCTTTTGTTGTTATTTATATTGTTGTTGTAGCTGCGTTTCAGTTAATTTTGTTTTATTTCGCTTTTTCGTGTATTTCTTAACAGTATCCGTGCTCTTTGTTGTCTCCTTTATGGCTTCTTTTCGTACCCTTTATCTTTATCTGTGATTTCGGTCTCAGTTTTTTTTTTTTTTTTTTTAATTTTTTGTTTTTGTTTTTGGGGTCACATTTTCAAGCTTCGCAGGTAAAAGAAATTGTTTTAATATACACTATACTGCTGCCTGTTGTGCATATGGATTCTGTTGTTATAGTTGGGTGGCTCAGAGTGATGTAAAGTAGTTGAGCAAATTAAAAACAAATCTACTTACTAGTCAATAGACAAAGAACTATAATCCAGTAAACATCACTTAATAATAATTAAATGATTTTTTTTCTCTATTACCAAACCAATGAGCAGCGCATCAGAATAACACCTTAGTCTGAGCGTGTGCTTCTTGCCATCTGCCTAGCAAGTTAATTTTTTTTTTCTGGCTTGGATACGTTTTTAAGCATTTTCATGCTCAAGATTTTTATGCGGATATCGTGTTAGTTTTGGCTTCACATCGTCTTTGGTCAACTTGACTGAGTGGTTTCCAAAGTTTTCACCCGATGTGGCTCTTTATTTGTTTCGTAGCATGTACACGCTGCTGATAAGTTACACGAAAATGGGCCTAGAAAGTCAGAGTCAGTGGCACGCCATATGAATTATGTAAGCGGCCATTTTACAGTTGTACAGTGTTAGGCCATTAAAGCTTATCGGCTCAGTTCGAAAATAAAAATGAAAATAAAAATAATAAGAAATGCTTATCAAAAGTCGCTATCTGCTAATTGGTTCGCTTTGCGCCTATTCCTAATCAGCATGGCACGCGTCCCAGCACGGCAGAGTAGAGCAGTGCATGGAATCATATATCAAATGTATATTTTACGACTTTTTAAACACTTTCTTTGTGGTTTTGCCAACCCGAGTCGTAAAAATCTCAAACACTTTGCACACAGCCTAACATTGCGCGAGACACGCGGAGTGTCGTAAAACGTAGAAACATAAAACTCAGCGGAGCTAAGTGAATGAGGAATCATTTAGGATTTTATGTTTATTTAATTTGACGCAATTCATAACAATTTCGTTTACGACTTTTTTACTACTTGAAAATCGAGTATAACCAAACAAAACGATTTGTTTGACATTTCGACGTGAGTGAGTCGTGACGCGTGAATTGCCAGTTGAAACATGTACACGGTACCAGACATAAAACATAAACGCTTAAACATTCGTAGCGCATTCGATTCACTTTGATTCACAGTCAGCGTCGTCATGTTTATCACCTGCAGGTGTATTTTAACGACCGTTCCGTCCACCGTGCCTCATCCGCCGCAGACTCATCTGCTTAGCAGAGCCGCAAGTATACGTCGTTTATCCTATGTCTAGTGCAGTTAATCAATTAACGCCATAATTGCACATTACAGTGCAGAGCGTGAAGAAAAGTGAAATCGAAACTGACTGACAGAGTGACAGGGCAAGCTCAGAGCCAGCAGCAGTCGCGGCAACATCTACAACAATATAAAAGAGCAACCCAATCATTTTCTATCTGTCAGGACAGACTGACAGACCTGTCTGTCTAAGTCTGCACTTGGCATCAGTGCTGCTGCCGCCAACGCTTGAGCAATTTATGTGCGTTTTATAGATCGTAAAAATAAGAAGTGGCAACCGCTTTATCGGCCACAAAATGCTAAGACAGTTGATTCCAATTTTTACGATGTGTAAAACGCATGGCAAACACTTGTCCGTATTTGCCAGTCTCCGACTGAGTGTTGGATCGTAAAAATTGTTGCAGCACTTGCGCCAGCCAATAAAAAAAATACCCAAAAGCAAAAGTACGGCCCGACTCATCAGCTCAACTTGACAAATACAATGTGACAAAACGTTGGCAATTAATTGATTTTAATTGCACATTTGAAATTTGATTTAAATGTTGTTGCTAATGTGGACAGTAGGAGATGAAGCACATTTAAGCTAAGAAATCACATTAAAGCTTCTAGCAGCGGTGCAGCATAGGGTGACTCAAATATGGCTGCCAAGTTTCCTAATTTAATACACAACAACAACTACAAACAGTTCCGTTGCGAACACTTTTGACAAATACTTGCAATCTCACAGCACTGCTGCCTGTCTGCCTTATACGTGTCCGTAATTATCGCGCTTAAGTTGGCGTTTCGTGTGCAGCCTTCATTACTCTCCTTTCGATTGTTCTAAGGACGTGTTGATAAGCAGTTGCGAGTGCGCCGACAATTTTATACATTAAGTTTAGTACGCGAGCAAAGACACAGCTAAAGTGAATTCAGACAAACTTATGCTCAGTGGTGACATGCCAAAGACAGACAAACAGAGAGTTGAGATGAGTCGAGACAGAGGGGCAACACGCAAAATGAAAACGTAAAATTTATTCAACGAAAGTGTTGTTAAATTACGTTAAATTGCTTAATTCCAAAACCAATTCCGATTTCAATTCAATAATGACGATCAGCAAGGCAAGTCGCAGCAGCAGCTGCGAACAGTGGAACAAAGTCGTATATAAAGTTCATAAAAGGCGCTGAAGCGTTGCCGCACAGCATCAATGAAATTATAAAATTGAACGCGACAAAGCAAAAGAAGCTGAAACCAAATGGAAGATTCGAAATGATATGCAAAAAGAATTAACGATTAACATGATCCACAAAAATACATAAGCGTCGTACGACAGCCGTCGTCCGTTGTTCGTCCGTCGTTCTGCGCCGCAGTGCCGCCTGAATGCGCTGCATTGTATAGTTCAATCCAAATGGTCCACAGCCATGGGCCACCGACAGTCGGCCGGTTTGCAGTCAGTCAGCCACAGACACAGACATAGACAGACAGACTGACAGACAGACTGGCAGTCAGGCAGACGTACAGTTAGACAGAAATGTATAGCGAAGTAGTCGCCTTTGGAGCAATGCTCGGCACGGCACGGAACGGAACGAAACGGCGCGACGCGACGCGTTGTTGTGGCGCATCTCATCTCATTCGTTGCCGTTTAATGGGCTCATTCAATTGATCGTTAATGTTATTCTTTTTTTGTTTGTTTTTTATTTTTGTATTTCGCTTTTATTGTTGTTGCCGCGCCAGCGATTTCGCTCTCGACTCGAATTGACTCACTCGACCCACGGCTGGTACTCGCTTAGTTTGCTTAATATTATTATGGTTTATTTATGCGATTTTAAATAATGTGCAATTCAAAGATAAAACAAAAACCACTGAGAACTTTGATTGTTTCTTTTTTTTTTTTGCGTTGATTTAATGGGGGAATTCTTTTTATTTTAAGTTTCCTATTTTGTTTTTCTTGCTGCGCCAGAATAGACAAATGAAAAAGAGCAAAACATATAAACAAAAGAAAAACCAATATAAAACTTAAAAATTGTTTATTTAAAATTATGAAGTTATTTATTTATTATCTCACAAGTTGTCTGCATATGACCTCGTAGGCGTATGATTAATATTAATCGCAATGGGCCTTGCACATTGCGTGGGTGTTTATCTTTTTGTAAATTATTAACGTTTTTAAGTGGCTAATAAAGTGCTTAACATTTTTTACATTGATTCTAATTGACTTTTGCTGATTTTATTTAAGGCGTCCTATGTGTGTCTGGTTGACCTTTTTAATGAGGTTTGCATTGATTAGAAGTTAAGTCGACAATGTTTGGTTTATTAAAGTTGGTTTTTTTATTATGTTGACTATTGAGTTTTTAACAGATCAATAATGTAGCTGCATGAGCTAGAGTAGAAGACAACACTTTAGTGTTTGCCGATCGCTTTAACAGTGAACCGCCGAAATTAATGGCAGTTAAGAAGTGTGCCTTATAGAACGGTTTGCATAGCAGCTTGTTTATGCATTAAATTAGCTCTTCAGTTCAAGTTTTAATTTATCTGTTCAAGACTGTTTTGTAAGTTCCTTTTAGGCAGAGCCTGTTTTACATATTGATATTAGATTTAAATACAAGTGTAACACATTTCTTAATTAAATTACATATATTATATTATAGTGAGAGCAATCGACAACAGCTGCAACGGTTAGCAAAAAATATTCTTAAATGAATCGTTTATAGTGCGGCGACGTAAATTTCGCAATTTACGGTTCCCGTTATATTATCAACATGAATGCTGTAGGTTTGGCTACTTAAACTGTCGGTAAGAAACATTTAGTAAACGCTTTAGCGCTATTCGCAGTTATGGTTATGTGTTTCCTGAAGCGCGTTTTAAGTGCGAATGCAGACGCCGCATTGAAGGCAAGGCATTATTAGGTCTGGACGGGGGACTATTGCCGGAGCAACTAGTTATCAGTTATCGGCATGAAGACTGACATTAGCTCGCATTTAACACGAACACCTGATGATGGCTTCCAGCAGCTTCCGCTGCTGTCCAACGAAAATTGTGAAATTGGATTAAAAACACTTTGCCGCCAATCGAGTTAATGCAGCACACGCAGGCACCGGCAAGTGCAATGTGCATAAACTTGAAACTGTTTCAGTTTTCATCAACACGACGACAGCGACCACAAAGGCGTCGATGGCGATGGCGAAGTTGTACGAATATGCCTAAATAATGAGATAGGATAGGAATCGGAATGTACATGGGAATGCCAATGCAAAAACAATCGAGTCGAAGTGCAGTCCGGTCTCTGTTGCATGCGCCATGTACATCATCATCAACAGCTAAATGCAGTTGAGGCGGCAAGGCGGCAGCCATATACGCAATGCATGTGCAGACACATTCATTGCACACGCGGAATGGGTTATTGAACGATAATTCCATTTAGGCGAATGTTCGCAGCACAATTGACCAAATTATATGTTTAATGTGCTGCTCACAGCAGCAGGCCACACATCGCCTTGCAGTTTGGGGTGCGGTTTCGGCCTCAAGTGGCCGCAACTTATAAATTAAAAAAAAAAAGAAAAGGAACAGGAAAAAAAAAAACACCCAGACTCAAAATCAACTTTGGCAATAACGAAAACTGTGAGTGAAAAAATGAAATAAAGTCGGTTTAAGTTCGCTGCATACTCATCTGCGTACACACATATTCGGAAGATGCATTTTCACTTAAACGTTTTACTCGCTGAATAATGATTTTAATGACTTTAATGGCGTATGTATAATTTACCCGCAGGTTGCTACATTCCTTGCACGCGAATTGTGACGCTCAACGAGCCTCAACTCATTGTCCAGTTTTCTGATTAATTTTTTTTGTTTTTGTTTTCGTCGTGGCTGCTCTTTAATAATTGACGAAAGTTCAGACCCGCTGGTGTAGCAGTTACCCAACCCACATTGCCTTGTTTAATTTGTTTTTGTTTTTATTTACAAGGCATACATCTTCTACATACTAAAGGTAGCTCTTGCTACATCATTTTCTTTTGTTTCAGGCTATTTGCCATATCCTGTTTGCTGTTGCCTTATTATAATTATTATTTTTCTGCTGCACTCGAAAGTTGTTATTGCTATGTAATTATAACGACAATCGAAAAGAGGCGACTTTCTAAATGTATACTTTCAATCGAAGTGCATACTCGCAAGAAACTGGACAAATCATGGTTGGCTCTAAGAACAATCGAACAATTAGTAGTTCCTAATAATGAGCTACGACATACTTTAATCACAGTCATCTATGAAGAGACTGATTTCTTTAAAAGAGTTTTAAAATAAAAAAAGTTGAAATCAAAATACATTGAAACATATTTTCCATTTATATATATGTATATATATATATAAAAGAAACCTTGCACATACTAAAACAATATATATACGTTGTTCCAGGAAATGCAATACAATAGCACAAATCAATCTGTTAATATTGAAATAATAATAACAGAACTGCAATTTATTTTTGAACTTTCTAAATAAGGATCCACGACAACATTTCCAATTAAAACAGAACTTACATATACGCATACAAACTATATACTATATATATATACATATATGGCACACCATGAAGGGAAATGCGGACGCCGCGGGCCGTGCCGGCAAACGAAAAGCACAACTACGTGCAATATTTTATTTGCAACGTTTGTCACAGCGATATTCTCGCAGAGTCAAAGCTATGCAACGACAACAACAAACGCAAAACTATCCATTGCAAAGTCACATAACAAATGTCGACAAGCGTGAGTGGGTGTAAGTGTCTGCTGGCTTGTATCTGCCCGAACACCTTCGCTGAGCCAAGGCGAATGATATGGACTTAAATTATGATCAGCCCGCATGATAAAGTGGCAACAAAAGTCAAGCATGCAAGTCATCCTTGAGCCCCTGAAACGCACTCTTCGCGCAAGTAAAGGCGATCATGGCTCAGACTGCGACATGCTGGCAGCCAAGAAGTTGCAACGCCATCGTCCCAACGCCACCGCGATGTCTTATTTTGTCGGCTGGACACGCGAATTTATTCGCCAAGCGGCTCCACGCAGTGCCTCTCGCCAGTCGACTTCGACACAAAAACACGAAAACAAACCAAAACGGGTTGACTTCAACTCGCGTACATGTCGTGAATGAGGCAGGCAAAGTTGGATTGTCGCCACATGAAAAGTTGCACAGCTAATTTATTGATGCGCTCGCTGCATGCGTTGCAAATTAAAAACTATTTTCTGCATCGTAGCTCAGCTACGAATGCGGATGACCGAGAGTTGAGTTGGGTATAAGGAAAAGTGGCCAATACTTTAGGCCAGGCTGGAGGTTTGGCAACTATTTGAGATATAGCAAAAGGGAGTCCATTTAGCAGCAGATTAGGCAACTCTTGTCTGCAATAACTTAATTTAATTTATAATATATTTTTATATATTATTTATAATATAATTTTTTGCCTTGTCATGTTCTGAGATTAATGAAACAGACACACTCCAAGTCGCACTTCTGTGAATCGTTTTCTTAAACTTTGACTGATGACATTGTTAAGACTTTCATTTTAAGTACGTCTGTCCAGACTTTTTAAAATACAATTGGATCTGTTACTGAGTCTTCTTTTTCCAAAAAACATTTGATTAATTAGCTAACGAAGAATGTAGTGGGTCAATAAATTGTTATTAGTCTGATGCTTTGTCAAAAACGTTGCCTTATATATCTTATATGCAATGCTTTTTTTTGCTTAACTTCCAGCAGTTGAAGAATTCTTCATTTACCACCTGAAACTTAACCTTGAAATAAACTGCTGAAATTTTTTATCAATAGAAAAAAACATAGCAACGTATTAAAAATGACATTGAAAATAATTGTGCCCATAAAAAAAAATGCAAAAGAAAGTAAATGGTTGGTAAATGGACAACATCAGGCAAATGACTAAATACTGAAAAGAAAGAAAAAAAAAGGAAAACAAGTGGCCAACGAAGGGCAACCGGTGACAAATAAAAAAACGCGATGATTGACGCGGGCGCACATTTCAAAGAAAATTACAAAAATAAAAACACAAAATGTATAAACATAAATCTCAAAATTCACTCAGTCACAAGACAAAGATGAAAACAGGAAAGTCGGCGACAAAGGAATGCATTTTGGCAGGCGAGAGTGGCAGAGGAGAGTTTTAAAGAGTGGCATGACTCAAATGGGCAAAGTGACATGGCAATGTGGACTGCGTAGGAAGTCGCGACGCAGCACAGCGCGTTGACGGACATGAGCAGGGCAAGAAGGCGAATGGGTTGGCCCGTTATAGACATTCGGGTTATAGCTAAAAATATGTACAATTTATTAATAAAAAGTCGTTGACAGAAATGCAACGACATAACGTGTTTGTTTTTTTTTTATATTTTTATTTATTGCGTCAAATGAACAAAATGACATCTTATGTTTTTACTTTGCTTGTTAAAAAGAAAAATTAATGCCAAATGCAAAATGACAAGCTATGAGCGTCATAAATAAAATATTTTATGTAAGCCAATAACACGCATTTTAGCAATTATTTTGCATGTTAATTTGTTGAAAAAGACATTCTTGCGATATATTTTAAAATTAATTTGAAATATATACATATAGATATATGCAATGTATGAGAAATAAACATAAATTAATAAATAAATAAGAAAACACAAACAGCAAATGCGAAGAAGACACCATTGCGCATAAAGATCATGAGGCTTGAGTGTTTAATTAATTAAAAATTCCAACTGCATAGGGTCGAAAAATGCTTTTATTATTTTAATTAACAATTTCTGAAAACACAATAAAAAAGGTAAAAACAAACAACCGAAGAATAAGAAAAAAAAGGCAAAGCAAGACAACAAGACAATAACATTAAATTCATAAAGGCATTTTTTTCTACTTTTCTTGTTTCTCATTTTGTTTTTGTATTTATTTACTTTTCTTTTTTTTACTTTTGTTTTGCTGCTTTGCCATAAACGTATTGCCTTCTCGCGTTTCTTGACTTGGCTTGGCTAGCAAGTTTACAACAAAAAACACAAAAAAAAAAAAAAGCAAAAAAGAATAGCATTGAAAATATTTAATGCATGTAAGTATTTGCTCAAAGCACGAAAGTCTGAAATCGCCTCCATAGGGCATAGCTTTTGGGCAATCTAATCACGGCATTCACGTTCGAATTCGTGACATTTTTCGTTGAAATACTTTTTTTTAATTTGTTTTTTTTTTTTTTTTTTGTTTTTCGGTTCGCATTGTTATAAATATATAAAATAAATTAATAGATACTAGGATATTGAGCAGCAAAGCTATTACGGCTGGCATAAAATGCTAAAAGCATTTCATCGATGAAAACACACGCACATGCTCTGCACGCTGTTGAGCAGTACATGAACCTCGGCGTTGGAGGCGAAAATTGTGTTTGAAATGTTTTTGACACGAGACGAAATGATTTTTTCTATTTTTCCATTGGGGATTGTCTAAGTGCATGATGGCAGTATGCTTATGCTTCTTCTCACTCTGCACTTGCATTTAAAGACTTTTTTTTACAGTTGGGCTTCATAAATTAATGATCGTCTATATTCTAAGTCCAAATGATGCTGAAAATCGAGCTACGTAGCCATAAATTAATTGTCAAGTTCAACCGCAACGTTACAACATGACAATGTAATAACTCAGAATAATGCTTCTTAGGTAGCTGAGAATCATGTTGTGGCTCATGTTTAATTTCTACTAAGGGAGAGTCTCTTGCATTTAGTAGCGTTTGCGTTAAGCTGACAGTAAATTGTGTGTTTTCTTATTTTTTTATGCGCCTTTTAGCACAACGACGTAATCGTTTTAAAGTTTGGATTTATTTTACAAAAGTCGTATACTTAATCTGATTCATGTTTTGGCCTTCTGTGTACCGAGTTTTCAGATATTAAGCCTCATAAATTTTGTATTTTTGACTGTAATCCGACACGTTCCTAGCGATTCTCTAGATTACCGTGCGATTCAATATTCTCTCAAAACTTAGTAAAGTTTCCCAAACTGAGATTCTTGAAATTGATTTTCTACTTAAGAAATTCAAAAAGCGAAAAAGCATATTATACAACTTTAAAAGTAATTGTAATTAAACAATTTCATTATCTACAAATCTCTACAAATCGAAAGACGATACCTTAAAACTGCACTTCGTAAGCTCAAGCATGAATATGAGAAATGTGATGATGTTCCATTCCTAAATGATAATAAAGATCAACCCCTGAGGTCTAATTGTATTATAAATACGTTGAAGATGCAACAGTTTTGTTACTTAGTCGAATTGTAATATGAAAATGTCAAGCATTTTATATTGCCATTGTTTAACTAAAACTGCATGTATTAATAACTATAGACTGCAATAAAGGTAGGTTCCAGAAAGATACTTCCTTTACGCTGAAAGCCAAACATCTTCATCCAAACGTATTAAATATTACCCTAATTTTTGAAAGCATTATACACAAGTGCAATTAATGTTGAAATTCACGTATATTCAACTTTAATGAGCCACGAAGCTAAGTTGAATGAATTCACAACATCAACGGCACTCGGAGCGTACACAGTCGGTATTAAAGCCACAATAGTGACACTCCAACGCCTCAATGAGACGATTAACAGCATAAATTTGCGTTCAAGTAATTTGTCATTAAGTACAAGAACCAGAACACTTAAGCGACACAACGAAAGCAGCGAAGACGCAACAGTCAAGTGATGGCAATGATGGCACCGTGAAATGGCGAGAAACAGCCACTAAAAATCATTTAAAAGCAAATAAAAATATTTTTACAGCATTTTTATAGTTGTTGCAACAATCTAATAACAATTCAAATAATTATCCAAACAAACAATTTCACCGACGCCAAAACGAATTTTCCCTGTTTCAGGGAAACGTTTCTACAAGAACCACTTTACTTAGCGCCGCCGTCGTCATAGTCATCGTCAACGCACAAACAAACAAACGAAAAAAAAGTCATAAAATGAACATAAAACGCTGCGCATCAAAAACAACGACGCTACTGCAATAGGCCACGCCCAAACGAGAATCGCCACTGCTTTCGTTGCTGACGACGACGATGATGACGATACCACGTGAGCAGCTATGGTATACGGAAGCCATAACTGCGAAGGCAAATTGCCGATAACTCAAACGCCATCGAAAACTACTGAGTGCGCCATAACGGCGCAACTCATGCGTGCAAGCGAGATGCCGCTACGACCATTTGCACCAGAGCGCGTCGGCTGGCCAGTGTGCGAGCGTAAGGCCATATAAAGGCTGCACGTAAGCCGTCGTGTGTGCGAGTGAGCGCAAGGTTATTGCGTGAGCAACCATCATTATTGAGTGTAAGTTGTGTTGTATGCGTGCTTACTCTCTGATAAATTGCACGCTCACTCACTCGCTCGCACGCGTACACTTGTGTTACGCGTCGCCACGCGTTGCTCGTAAAAATCGAATTTTGTGTGTGGGAAGCTGCATTAAAATTGAGTCTAATCGATATTTTTGCTTGTTTTGTACTGATTTTTATTCGTGAGAATTGTTTTCTCACGCTCTTCAACTTTGGCTTGGACTTGCGCTGTTGTTTGCTATCGTCTTCGAGTAGTATGTGAGTGCAAAGAGTGCAGAGCACTACTCTCATTTGCTGCTGCCGTTAATGCTGTTGTTGTTGTTGTCGTTTGCGTTGTTGTTATTGCAGCCATAACTGTCGTCGTTTATGGCCGTTTTAAGTGCGACTGAGATGGCCTCATAATCGTTTACTGAATGGTTGCTCAATTGTTTCTCACATTGTTGTTGTTGTTGTTATTGTTGCGCTGCCTGCTTGTGTATGCTGCCTAAGTTCCACGGGGCTCTATGGTAGTGTGCTTTGATGTTCTTTGACTACTTTATACAGTTGCCCTTGTTGTTGTTTGTAGTTATTTTTTGTATTTTGATGTTATTTTCAAATTAATTACTATTGATTTAATTAGTTTATGGCGCAGTTATGTGTGTTTATGCTTTAATTTGCATTTTTTAATTCGATTTTTATGGTATTTTTAGTTTTCTTAGTTAAGCTGTTACGCTCTCGGCAAGTGTCGATTTACTCTCATTTTGTCTCTGACTTTTTCATGATTTTCTTTGCCTGCTCGGGTGTTTTGTCTTCTCGGTTTTTGCGCAGCGCAATACGTTAACGCATTTCTCTGCACGTTGCCGTCGGCCGCATCCCAATCAGACATACAGCCAGGCACGCACGCACGCACGCCCGCACGTACAACGAACGACGGCTCTCGCTTGCGCGTTGCCACCAATTGCCAATTCCAATTTGCCAGAATGGGACATCAAATGCGTTCGCTGCGGCAGTTAAAACGTAGATTTAAGTAAGTGGAAACGAGATCGTTACTTCGCGCATAAAAATAATAAAAATCATTGTCGCTCTGCACTGATTGAAAAGACGAACAAAATAAAAGAACACTTTGAGCAAAAATCTTCAACATCGTCGCGTGAAACGACTTTTACACAAGTTTCACATGTCTTCTAAGCATTTCGTCGGTTTGAGTGAAAACTCGTTATGTGCCCGCTGAGTTGAGCACATCCAGTTGTGGCGCTTGAGTGTTTTGCCTGCAGCCGTGTGTGCGCTCCAACTTGCTCCATGACTTTGGCGTTGCTGATTTTGGTGTGGTTATTTTGTTTAATTTCGCTTTTTTTCTTGTTTCTTTTTTTGGTTTTTGTGTTTTTTGTTGTGCTGCTTTTTAACATTCTTTTCATTTTCATTTTATAGTTTTTATGCGCGTTTTTATGACTTTTATGGATTTTAGTGCGTGGCAAAAACTTTTTAATTGAATGCAGTACGATGGCACAGCAGCAATGGCAGCGGCGGTATTGCTTCTTGTTGCTTCCCAGTTGTTGCTTTCGTGTTACGCGTTCCAAGCGACGGCATATTAAATGCAAATTAAATGAACATTTCTTATTTGGCATGTAGCTGTGCATATCACAAGCAAATATATTTTTAAATTAGCCACATTTATAGCAACTCTGTAGCTGAGCTATTGCTTTGCTGGCAAAGTTAAAATGTAACTCCATCAAACATCATGCCGCGGGCCTGACTTGCCTGACCTGCCAATGCATCAAATTATGATCATAAAACAAAAGTCGGTTCATTGTGCGAGCCGTGCTAATTGCGTGCTAGCCAACGGCAAGTGTGAAAAGTCCTTTCAGCATTTAACGCAAACGGCGCGCAAGCAGCCGCAGAGAGCACGTAAAAGTCTGCACGCGGTTTAGAGTCCATTAAAAGGACATTTCGAGCGCGCAAACGGCATCCAGCATGCAGCATGCAACATGCGGCAAAGGACTCTCGCTCGGCTAGTTACTGCAGTTATGTGCAGTGCGGGACGTGTCCGAAAGGACACACGCAACCTTTTGTTTCATTCGTTTTATTGCAATATTTTTGTAACATTTTTGCTTTTTCTGTTGCCCTGTCGTTTTGATTTTCAAAATTGAATTTCATGTGTGACCATGTTGTCGCAGCCGGTCAACTGCAGTGCATTGTTGTTGTTGTTGTAGTCATTGCGTGCAATTATATGTAGTTGTCATAAATTGTAGCCTTTCACGGCAAAACAAAAGCAAAAGCAAAACAGAAAACAACAAAAGAAAAGAGTAAAGGAGTTAAGGATGCCATGGCGCGCACGGCATGCAGTCGAACGTAACGCAACGCGTCGAGCTGCCGGCAAGTGGCATGTGTTGCACATGCAATATGTTTTACTCTTTTTCATTTTTCTTCTTCTTAGTTTCTTTTTGATTTTCTTGTGTTGTTGCTTTTCCGCATGCAGCATACGACAAGAAAGCCTTTTTAGCTTACATCGACTTGATTGCATTTCATGTTGTGTTAACACGACGTGCACTGAGTGGTCAAGCGACGTACGGCATTAGGGCGACGGCGGCAGACGACGCCACTCTGCATTGACTACGCCGCCCAGTCTCATCGCGCACACGGCTACTTGGCAGCACATTTAGCTTATGCCAATGCATCCGGTCCGCAATTGCGCCATGTGACATATTTTTAGTGCTCTTTGACTCGACTCGCTGCTTTAATGCTTTTTCCTTTTGCCTTTGCCGGTTATTAGTGTTTTTATAATTTCTTCTGCTCGCTGTTAACCAGTTTATTAATTTACCAGCTACGTGTACAAGCATTTATGCCCGATTCATGCATCCTGTCTCGAGCTAATTTATTTTGTGTAAAATTACAAGCAAAAATGGCACTCGCATTATCACTTTTGCACTTTTCGATTTCATATGTGGCAGTTTGCCGTGCCTCCTAACTGTGCGAGTGTTTTTTTAATAAATTATAAATGCAAGTTTTAGACTACTTAAATTTTGTTTGTTAAAATGCTTTGTTGCTTGTTGTAATTTATCGACGGGGGTTAGCTGGAATTTATAATTTTGTGGGTTAAGCATGCAAGTCTACAGTTACCATATTATGAAAACAAAACGAAATCAGTTGACTCACAAATGTGTATTTCATTAGAGGTCTGGGACCATCAACAAATGCTAAGCAACGGCATTTGTTGGCACTTGAAACCACAGAAACTGTTATATCATATAAATTGTCTCTGCTGAAACGTTGACATTATACAACAGTTCGGACATTATGTAAAACTTACAAACGCCTTTACTTTATTTTTGCAGCAAATGCATGCAAGTAAGTGTGTAAACTCTAATCACCTGTGACCTTAAACACACAAAAAAACCAAATTTTTTAGTCTAAGCCATAATTCAAACCGACAATAAATCCACTACGGTGACATGTCATAAGCACTACGGTAAACTTAAACTAAACCGCAAACTGTTACTTCGTCCTTGATTTCCTAATTTAAACCTCTTCCATTTGCCACTAAATCCTATGCACGCGTTCAAATAAATATACTTGGCAATTTCTCATAGTTTCATGAAGCGCAAGTTTGACATATGTGCGTCCCTTATCGCCAACGCCAACACTGCGTCGCACGGGCTTGCGCTTACTGTCGGCTGTGCTAGTGTCAAATGTGTCACTGAATTTATTAACAAAATTTCCCAAATTTATTTATCGCCCCAACATTGCTGCTGACGTTGACAGCGAGCACTTCAATCTGTTGCCGTTGACGTTCCCATTGTCGTGCCCATTGCCGTTGCTCTGTTGTTCGGTTGCTCTCTAAAAAGGGCTTACATGGACCTTAACACGTTGTCAAGTGTTCAACTCATGGAAGAAGCAAAACGAATGAGTCGAAATGAAATCAAATGAAACGAAATACCAAAAAGCTAAAAGCGAAAATTTACGACTACGACTAAATCATGTAAGTGAGCGCGACTAAAAGCGTTCTTATGAAACTTGTATGAGGAGATGCTTGAATGATTTACATTCAATGCCAAAGTCGAAATTTAAATAAATTTTTTTTTAGACAACAAATGAAGCAATAACGACAACAACAATAGTGACAACGTTGAGGCCAACAATGCATAAACAAAAGCATACAAAAGAAAATCTCCATGAAACGGTACAGAAAAATACAAGCAAAAAAAAGAAACAAAAAAACAAACATGAGCCTAAAGCTGACAAAAGCCAAGCGTAGTGCGTGAAAGATACAAATCGAAATTTTTATGCGCTCAACTAAATCAAAATTCTGTCGAAGTCAAATGTATGAAAATTGAATTCGATTTCGAGAATTTTCATTATTTCCATTTCTACGGCATTTTGTTTTTTTGTGTGTCGCATTGCGTAGGAAATCAATGAAGTAGAATTCCGAAAAAAAAAACATTTGTAACGGAAATAAAAACAATTTTGACATGAATTATGAACACGAAAAGCGAAGAGACTCACGCGCGACCCCAGACGCTGCAACGTGCGACGTTTGTTTTGAGGCTTGAATTTTAAATTAAAAAATTCAACTAAATTGTTTTTGGGTATTGTTTTTTTTTTGTTTATTTTTTCTTTTTTTTTTTATTAATAATAACTTATATAAAAACATGATCTTAGTGAATTGCTGGAGACCCTCAAGGTAAAATATATTTAGGGTTGACGTGTAGGATAGAAAATGAAACGAAGGCGCACGAAAGCGTCAACGAGCTTTAGCCTACGGCAGCAGGCTAAGATGATCATTTTACAATTAAAGGATTATGAAGTTAGTTTATAAAACGAATGATGAGTAATCAAAAAGGAAAACGCTAAAGCCAATGCCAATCGGTAATTCATGCTAGAGGACTATGTAATCCATGGGAAGCCACTTTGGCAAGTGTGACGGTGAATAGATGGCTCACAAGTTTCAATATCACTAAAGACATAACTAAGCTGACTAATATACAGCTGTTGAATGTTTGAATCCATATGCCAGTTGACGGATGACCATTCAGTCAAAAACATTTATGCAAAACACACTTGAAAAATTGGGAAGTCTACGCATTTCTTACGCATGGAGAGTCACGGTAAATAATTATTTCTCTCTTTCGAGAGCATGTGCTAAATTAAGAAATCAAGCGCTGCTAAAGTTTGCCTTTTTAAATTTTTTTAGCTTAGCTAAGAAATATGCCAGGTTTAGCATTTCACGCCGCACACATTCGAAAGCACGCTGCTGCCCACACAAATCTAGCCTCCGATCATGTGTTGAAATGCCTGTTATCGTCATAACCATATTTTAGACACTTTAGAGCGCACATAAAATTATTCAATTGTATGCCGATTAATTTGGAGAACGAGCTGACGCGGGCCTGTTTTACTTACAAAATCTTACGATATTAAACGTTTTCGTTTAAAGATACATTTTATTGCAGATACGAATGCGCAAAGGCTGAAAACATAAAACTGTAAAAATATTGACAACAAATCGTCTTTGAATAGGCAATGCACATCAATTTGATTGACAAATGACATTATTTGCGTTTCGAATTTTATTCAAATCACTTGTTTGAACT
The DNA here is from genome assembly GCA_037044495.1 of Stegana nigrithorax. Classification (NCBI taxonomy): domain Eukaryota; kingdom Metazoa; phylum Arthropoda; class Insecta; order Diptera; family Drosophilidae; genus Stegana; species Stegana nigrithorax. Next base: position 36,156 of record JBAMBQ010004802.1, on the reverse strand, counting down.
TCTAAATATTAATTAATTGCAGGCATTTAGCTGCGAGTAAAGTGAGCCAACGGCAAGCAACGGCCGCATTGGCAAATCTGTGAAACCGGTTCGCTGCTGCGTATGCAAAACAAATTTTTATTAGCCATGAAATCAGTCGTAAAAGCCATTTCAAAAATGGACACATTTGTACGAATTGTAAACAAAAGACAAATGCATATAGGTAACAAAAGATGCAAAAAACCGAAACCAAATTCAAAACCAAAGCAAACCGTTAATAAATAAATCATAAAATATTAAAATATTTTGCGGAGCAGGTTTTCGCACTAAGGCAAAACAGAAACGTACTTGGGCAGCCGGACAGACAACAGCCAACTGGCAATTGGCAACTGACAATGACAAAAGATTCTGAGTTGCTCATTTGATATGCAAAAGCACAAATTTCAGAAAATAATTCATAAATAAATAAATTGATTTTTTAAATGCGATACAGTTGCTGCTTTTGTCATTGTTATTTTTCAGTTTATTATTTAAATTTTTTTTCCTAAAAAACCAAACTTGCTTTTGTTGACTGCGACTCAAATTCGCAAATGATGAAAATAACAAAGCAAAACTTATGTGTTTATGATTAAAGAAAAAAAGAAAGGAAAAAAATAGCTGCTGAGGGTTAAGTTTTGTCATAGTCTACATAAACCGCATTTAAATGAACTGCAATCGTTCTTGCCTGCCTCATTAGTCTGCCGGCATCACACTCTGACAGATCATTTTCAAATTGAATTTTATTTCTTTTTTTTATATACAATTTATACGTAATTAAAATTGAATTTGAATGCAGATGCATATGGCACATACAGGCATACGTACAAAACTTATCCAACTGCGTATGTGTGCGACGATGACGGATAAGACAGGGGAAGCGTCCGGAAGTTAATAAGCTACTGCATGTCTTTGCCTGCCTACGGCTGCTTCAAGTGGCCAGCGCTACTCTAATGGGCACACGTACCGTGCATTGCACCGCAGCACCCCCGCCCACACGCATGCAAGCCACGAACGCTTAAGGCTTCATTTCGTTTTCGTTTATTGGAGTCTGTTATTGACTTTTAACGAGATTTCCACTCAACTCAGCTCAACGAATAGCATTCGTCTTTGTTGCAGAGTTAGCCTTTGTTAAAATATATTTCGAATTATTATTTTTTTTTCTTTTTTGTTGGTTATTTATGAACCTACCGAACTAATTGACTTCTTGACTTTGCGGCACTGCAGGCTATTGACATTTGCCGCACATTCAAGTTCATCAAATTGAATTCAATTTGTGCGATACATTAATCGAGATAAACGATGCTCACTTCTTATTGATCATTTTAATTAGTTGCGATTCGTTGCGATCAGCTGCGAGCCGAGGCGGATGCAATTGACTAACTTCGGCGCCAAATTATGCATTATCTATTAAACCGTTTCCTAGTTTGCATCTGGCGTGGTGCATTAGTTTAGCATAAATCGGCGATTTATATTCATGCGCATGACTAAAAACAAATGTAGAACATTTTAAAGAGCGATTTTAGGGAAAAAAAAGAAAAACATAAAAAAATAGACAAGATGTTATGCCTCTTTGCGCCAAGCGAGCAAGTGGCAAAGTGTGTGCTGAACATTGAAAACTGAGCACTGTTGAGGTCACAAGTGCCGTGGAGAGTGGACAGCGGACAGTGGACAGTGGTCAGCATGCCATATATGCATGATCCCAGTCGGCCACTTGAGCTCGCATCAGCAATAAAACATTTTGTGGACATGTTGTTGTAACAACAAAACTTTTTCTCTGGCTCAATGAAATGTGCATAAATTTCCAAGCATTGGAACGAATGCCAAGCCATGGCACTGCAGTATATGCCAGTGATGGCTGTGTGCATGCCTGTGTATGTGTGTGAGTGTGCAACTAAAGTGACCAAAGAGACAGCTCATGTAACGGTATGTGTACAAAGCCTAACATGCAGATTTAGCACTTGGCCAGCTTGTGGCGGAAGCCGGGCAAGGTTTGACATGATTCATGGCCTCCAAAAGCCAAGCATTGCTAAACGTATGCAACGCTCATATGTATGTACATATATGTATACGTATTTATGTACTTAAGTGTAGTGTTTGGCATTTATTTGCATGGCAGCAACTGAAAATGCTGCGTTGTAAGCTTAACTAAACTCAACTAAACTAGACTAAATTGCATTCAACTGAGCTTGACTAAACCAAAAGTTAATCGCATAAATTTCTGGCCGTTGCCATCCATTCATTTATGTGGGTTACGCGCAGCGGGGTGTGTGTGTGTGCATGCGTGTTGCGCTGCTGTTATCCAAAAGCTAAATTTATAAACTAAATTGTGGCATGTTTGCATATAAATCATTTAATTAGATTTCTATCTGCCAGCGAAGGCGCATAATTCAAAGAGTGGCCGCGCGCGTTCTGTAACTGCCAGCGCAGATTATTTGTGTTAGCGTTTGGCGGTTTGCTGCGATACATTGAATTGTAGCCGAGTAACTGTATATGTGTGTGTGGCTTAGGAAAGCCGAAATGTTTTCTGTTGATCGAGTCATACATGACTTTAAAGCCTTAGATATGTTAAATCAGCCACACGCGGTGTGCATGTTTTCAATATTTTAAGCAAAGCTGTACAAAAAGATATAAATGTGTGTAAATGCTTTCATATTTAATCAGTTGCAAGTAGAGTGTAATGCAATAATACAGCTCCACCTTCAATTAATCAACTTACGTTGCATAATTGCTTAAGGCATAACTGTGAGCCGAGCCATCTTACTCAGACCATCTCCTCTTCAATGTAAATATCTTCGGTACCACAAAATATGTATTTTTTTTGTTTAAATCTTACCAAGCTGCCATCAGAAACAGACCAAAATTAAAAATTTATTAAATTTAAATGAACCTTGAAAAAATTCTGGCCAACTATGCCGAACTTACCCTAATACTACTAACACAAAAACCATGGCCTAGAACTCATAGGCCAATAATTCATTTATGTAAATTCGTAAAAGAGCTGGAATTCGAGCGTTAATTATAAAAAGGCATATGTAAAAGAACTGAGGAATGAAAATAAGCTGAAAATAAGGCAACACTTTGACCAAATGTCGCAATATGAAAAATGCGTACAAAACTTTCCCTTGACGCAGCTCACTGACTGCAGCCGAAAATGCAAATGAGTTTTTGAGTATTTCATTTTGCCGCTCTCGTTGTTGCCTTTTTTCACTCTTTTTATGTACTTTTTTATGGAATTCTTTATTTTTGGTGGCTGGTCAACGACAGGATGGACTACATTTGTCTGTTTCACCTACATACGAAACTGGATTTGGATTAAACGCAAGGGCGGCACTGAAATTTCTGAAAATAACCAAAATTCATGCGCAGCCAGACACGCACAGCCACAACAAGAACAACAACTGGACATTGTGCGCTGACCCGGTTCAAGTGACTGCCCCAAAGAAAAAGCCCACCAAAATTGAAAGATAAAAAAATAAACAAAGCGGAGTATCCTTTCGCCCCCTTTTTCAAAGGCATACTGACACAATTTCTACGATTTTCATTTGTACTTTGCGCGTTTCAACACTTAACTCGATTTAAATTCATGCAGAGCATTGACATACAAATATACATGTATATATGTATGTATGTGTGAAAATGTCTGTGCTTATGTAATTAAAATATATGAATACATGCATGTGCATATGCGGGCCACATACTTGAACGAGTTTTGAATTATAAATGATGTAGTCTGTATTTGGGCATTTTTAGGTAGGTCCAGGATTGGTTGACGCTCTGCAGATGTTACAGTTTGTTTGACGCTGCTTTATTTTTTATCCGCTGATGGAATTGGGCTAACTTGGATGATGCATGCCATGTTTTGGCTACTATAAACAATTTTCTTGATGCAATATTAATAAAGCGGCGTCGGCACATTTGCGAATTACAAAAGCCCACATTGTTAAAGCAGCACAGCTTATTATTGTCGCATAATGTGGCAATCGCAAACTGCGCAGCATTTAAAAAAATAAAATTAAACAAAATGAAAAAAAAAATTTAGCAAAGTCTTTTAAAATATAAAAAATCCCCAGCACAAAATTAAATCGTTTCTTTTATGCATACAAAAATATAAAATACTACATAATAATAATAATAATAACAATGATAAAAAACAAGCAACAAACCAAGAACTTTATCTCACTTGAACATGCCGCATGAAGAATCAAAATTGGTCACATGCACAGACAGTCCTTCAGTCCTTGCTGTGCTGCCAGTTTGCTTTTATAAACATGCACAAGGGAAATTATGATTATGGGGTGATGATGATAAAAAAAAAATCGAAGCCTTTGGCGTAAAAAAAACCAAACAAGAGCTGTTAAATAAAAGCAAAAAAATTGCCTTAGTTGAAATGAAAAAGAGAATGAATTAAAAAAAAAAAGGAAGACAAACAAAGCAACTTGGCCAAGGTGCATTTGATATTGAAAGTCCTTTTATCAGACAGCAAGGCTGGGATTATTTACGACATGGCTTCATCTCGTCTGTACCGTAATACAGCAAATCGGTAAGTCGCTATCGTATCATCAGCTGCGATCGACAGCGAAACCCTGGGCATAGGCAACGGCATCGGCAATGGCAGTAAGGACGACGTTTTACAAATTTATCTAAGAGAATGTGGCATTTTAATGCGATAATTCAAAAGATTTACTTCTGTCAACACAACCATTTTGTTGCACACATGCACGCACACACGCACACGCTGACTCAGGGGTGGAAACGGCCTTTGACCTTTTTTTCTTTTTTCGTTTTTTTTTTCATTACTTTGTTTGCCTTTGCCTTTACGCCGCTGTGCGCAATGGCTGCTGTGCTGCTTTGCTTCTATTTTAAATTAAAATGGCAGAACTCGTAACTCATTTTTATGTGTGTCTTTTTTTCTTTTTTCGGCTTTTCTTTTCTCTATCTACGCAGTGTGTCTGTGTCTGCCTTTGTGGCTGTGTGACTCTGTGTGAACTTGTCCTATTTTTACAAGTATGTAGTTCGAGTGCTGAGTGCCATATGCCGCCTAGTGCTCAATGCAGGGGTTGCTCGCATGTGCTGCCTGCCCTAGTGAGCTCGCCCGCTCTTCCCCGCCGCCCTTAGAATAATTACGCAATGCTACGGCTCAGCCTCTATTTCGTCAGCAACCTCAAGACGCTCCTGGGGTTTCGACTTGCCGGAAATACATCCAAGTGCATGAACACTCGCTCATTTTGTGGTGTGAAAATAAAAATTTGTTAAACAAACATCAGCCAACAGTCATCAGCCTGCAGTCGAGTTCAAAGCTATATTCCATTATGTGTTTTATGAGTAATGTGGCCATAATGTCTGAATGGTTTTGTTCTATTCTTGTCTCGCTGCCGCACTAATGCATGGCAAAACAACTTTGTTGGTGGCATTTTCCTATAAGCAAAAGGAATATGTACACGAAAAAAAAAATGTACAAAAAAGGCAATGAAAATCAAATATAAATGTAAGAAAAAATTGCGCACAACATGGCATAGCGTAAAATTTAATTAATCCATGGTCCATTCAACTATCAGAGAAGCTGCGTCGTCTGCTGCCGCTGCCGCTGACGACTTTATCAACACGCGCAACAGTCTCCTGCTTCCCCTCTCGCTTATTGGCATTTAGCATCTTGTGTCTGCTTATTTTTAGAAATTTCGTTGTGCGAAATTAATAATAAACGCTTGCCACTCATCAAATTAGTAACACTTTGAATTAAATTCATATAAAATGTTTTTCTTTATAGTTGTTCTTATTGCTCTTGCTGGTGTTGTTGTTTTTGCAGTTGTTGTGCTGTTAGTATGATACTGAGTGCAAATGCGGCACAGCGGAAAATACACAACACACATACACACATCAGTGTTTAATTAAGTCATCCGAGCAATCAAGTTTTACATTTTAGTTTTGAACGGAAAAGTTGTTTTTGTGTCATTATTAACTGCGGTAGTACCTAGTGATTTTCTATTTTTAGACAAAGAGAATCCGAAAATTCTAGTATTTAACGCAGACGGAATTTACAAATCAGTTGGGGTTGTAGATTTGAGGTTCCTTGCTAAGCATGAGAAACTGAGAAAATATATTAGATACATAAATTCAAGCTTCAGAAATTTGTTGAAAATTTAATGTTTTTTTTTTTGTTTTGCTGTTAAAGTTTCTTATGTCTAAAATTAAGCCAATTTTGTCAATTACCAAACCGTCCCCAATATAACAAAGAATGCCTCAAAAAATCAATTTCAATATATAAAACTCCGAAGAAAACCCCAAAAAATGCTCAATCCACGTTAAGCTGCCTCTCGAAAAAACTAAAACATAAAAAACAAAAAAAAAAAACATAATAAAAAAGTAACACAAAATAAAAGAGCAAATCAGTAAGAAATTAACTCAACTACACGAAAATCGCTCAGTTCGCGCGCTCAGAAGAGACCAAGCCCATAATACAACAACAAAAGCAAACACAAAACAACAAAAAAACACTAGTAACAACGGGAGTTATTTGATGGATGTACAAAAGATAGAGTACGACTGTCTGCGTCTCTTTCTATCTTCCTTAAATACAAAAGCAAACAAAAACTTAGAGGGCTGCACTAAAAATGTTGCTCGTCTTGCTCGCACGCTATTTTCAGCAAAAGTGCAAGTGAGAAATATATAGAGTACGAGTATGAGTACAAGCATTTATTGAATGTTTGCAGCCCTGTTTATTTTGAGTTGCTTTAATTTTCATATGCTCAAACACTGAATTGGCGATTTTTTCGCCTAGACTCGCATATGTATACAAGTTGTAGGTCTACTACACTACTTTAAAAGTAGATTAATTTTTTCTAATTTTTTGAGGTCTTTGTTGTTGAGTTTTGCTCTATGCAAGCCTGTCGCCTGCCTATCGGATATCTCGAGACGAGATACTCTTGCGCACGGCCAACACTTCCAGTTTGGCTTCACAGTGGCGCAGACGTTGTCATGCGGCAAAGACAAAAATAAATAAATAAACAAAAAATACGATACATGCCAGACCCAGTATACGGACGGACAGAAAGTGTATAAGAAGCAGCCGCCGCATTAAATACATTTTTCAACTGTGTAAAAAATTAAAAAATAAAAACAAAGCAAAAGATAAACAACAGAGCCGTAAATAAAAGAATAGCAGTTAATAAACTTTAAAATAATGAAAATAAATATTTAACATTCGAATGACAACAAGGCATATGAAAATGTACATAAATCAATTAGTAATAAAATATGTATCGTTTTAAAATATTCCTGTATGAATAATATTACGAAATCTTTTGAAGAGAAGAGACGACGTACATACGAAAAAAAATAAACATTTATTTGCATATGTTGAAATAATTTCAATTTATGTTTGTAAATAAATCTGTTGAATTTATTTATATTCATGATAATTTTATTTATTTATAGTTTAATTTATATTTAATATGAAATTGTTTTTTATTGTTGCTGCTGCTGCTTCTTCTACCCAAACTAGTTTCATGCTGCCGCACATAGATGTCACTGCAGCAGTGTCACGCGCAAGCGCCCTCTGCCGGCGTCGAAGACTGCACTTCGCTTCATATTTAGCAAGCATTGGATGCATAGTTTAAAAGCCATTGACCAGTTTTAGAGTCATTGAGAGTTTGAAGTTGTTTTACTTTGCGATATTACCCAAATCACTGAAAATATTATGTATACTACATTATGTATATAGCGCAAATAAAATAAATTAACATTTATTATTTAAGCAAAATATGCAACTTTTCAATAATAATATGCATCACATTAAAGAGAGCTCTATTTTATAGATACTACTTTGGAAGCTTACTTTGCTACTTTGGGGCTTAAAATTAACTTTGTACAGATTTCGCACACAAATCAGCCAAGAGTTGTTGAATTTACTATCGCTTTGTCCCACAAAAACATAAATATGCTTTTTAAACCACCATCTGCCCTTCTCACATACGCATCCCATTCTCCTTGGTGGCATAATGAAAACTCTCAAATAAATTACTTGGCAAACAAGCCAAGACCAATTCAGTGCGATCTCTCGTTCAAGTCTTTATGCTTTATGTAATGGTTTCGCTCATAAAAATCAACATTGGATGATGTAACAAAACGATTTTAATGAAAATCGGAGCAATCAAAACATCACCATCAAAGCAACAACAATGACAACGCAGATGAAGACGAAGGCGACGAAAAAGACGCAATCGTAGTCACAGTAGAGAAGTGGCAAAGCGAATCGCGATGTTCATGTAAATTGACAACGAAATTACTTTAAGCATCAGCATTGCAACAACAGCAACAACAGCAACAAAAACACGGTAAACACTTGCTAGAGCTTAAGTTGGTGGCAGTCAAGACAACTTGAAGTGCCGCCATCAAAGCGCACAAAGGGACATTGGCAGTCGTTGGCAGTTGAATCGCGACAGCAGAGCGGCAGGTGTGCGGGAAAACATGAAATCATCTTCCAACGCGATTTCGCATAGTAGTCTGAGGTAACAAAAACAAAAAATACAAAAAAGTAAAGAAATAAAAAATACGGCAGAAAAGGCGTCGAAGTTCGAAGACGACGACGCAAACAAGTGCAAAGAAGTTGAACCCGCAGCAGAGCAGTCTTTTGTATTTGTATTTGTTTCTTTCTTGTTGACGTTGTTTGGTTGATGCTCTGAGTGCTGCTGATGCTGATGCTGTCGATGTTGCTGATGCTTCTGGCCAAACTGCATCGAACGCTGAGCGAGATGGCAAGTAAGTTGGCCTTTGCTGGGTGAAGGAGGCTTGGGTTGCTCGCATGTATCTTCGCAGCATGGCGCGCTGCGAAACCAACTCAAGAACCTCGACTCAACTGGTTTTCTGTTGCTACCCACTGACTCCGTCCTGTTATCTGTTGGTTAGTTGGGCACAGTGTGCTAAAAGAGTTTGAAGAGTTGTGAGAGCAGCAGTAGTATTAGAAAAGTTATATTTTATTATAATATAACAGATACTTGAGTAAAAACTTGGAACTATTGAAAGTTCAGTCGCTGAATAACAGCTATGAATATTCTCTTCCAACTGCAACTATGAAAATTCTTAATATGGTTGAGCAGCTCTTATGCTCCTGTTCTTCCTTCAGAGCGTTAAAGCAAAGCAACCAAGATCATGCACCACACAGAGAGTCATATACCCCCCAAATATTGAATAAATAAGTTTTCGCAATTATTTATTCAGTCTGATCCACTGTATTGGCTGATTTCATTTTGGCGCGCTTCACAAATGCATCCCTCAGTCCACACCACAGTCTGCCCCTCTGACGTTTTGCCGTTGGTCGGCTGCTGCTGTTCGCAGTTGAGTAAATTACACTTTTGATTTTTAGTGACCGTAAAATAATCGTAAATGTCGTGGTTATTGCGACCGAAAGTGCCCATTTTGAGTTCTCAGAGCTCTAACTGCTATTTCTTTTTTCTTGAGTGCAGCAGCAAGCCTTCAGCTCTCCCATCTCCCCGTGACCAACCACCATCCCAACTGGGGCTCCGTTAAAGTATATTTTGCCACGAGACGCGTTGCACTTGTTAATAAGTTTCATGCTTGGCTTTCTGTGTTGTTTGAATTACTCCGGACTCTTCCTTTGATGTTTTCGCTTGAGTTTGTTGTGGCTCATTCGTGCCTCTCCGTGCTCTTGCCTTCTATGTTTCGGTGCTGCTTTCGCCAACGCCAGCGATATTGCCATCGGCAGTGCCTTCGCTCTGCACTTCATCTGCTGTTTTAAGTTTATCGCTTCTGCTGGCATTCCTTGGCTTTTGTTTGACTTTTCGGGTGATTTTCTTAAGCATTTCCATTACCTTTACGAGCATCGCTGCTTGTTTTTGTGAAATTTTCTCGCAACGGGTTCGATTTTGGTTTGCGCTTGTGTTGAATTTTGTTATGCTTTGCCCTGGATTGGATTGGCTCGGGTTGCATTGGCTAGGATTGGGTTGGGTTGCGATTATGCCTGATGCAACTGGTTGCCGCTGTAGCTGCGCTTCGCTACTTTTACTCGTTTCATTCATTCACAAATTTCGCATTTGATTTTATTTTTATGATTTCAATTGTTCTCGCAATCTTAGCATGGCGCAAGATTTCGCATAGATTTTAACGATTGACTCTCAAAAACTTGTGAACGCATATGTTCGCTCAACAATTTCAAACTGTTTATTGAGTGAACTAGTTTCGAGTATGGCAATGAAGTAGCTATGAACGTTTATTGCGGGTGCACATACATAGATGCGGAACTATTTAATTATCAAACCCTCTCTTCCCTTCTTCTTTCCTCTTTGGCTCTTGTTAGCACAGAAATTATAAAAGAGGAATAGAATCGAAAAAGAATTTAGTGTCTAACTGCTTCGCTACCCTATCCTTTCCACTGTTAGCACTTTGTTGCAAGCAAAAAGAACAAAGGATATACAAAAACTAGCTAAGCGCCAAATATCAACAACGATATGCAACCATAAATCATAATTCATAATTTCAAAGCCATAACACAAAAAGATCGAAAAATCATAACAATGAAAAAGAGAAAGTTCCAAAATAATGTCAAACAATAAGGAGAGTAAGAAAGAGTGAGAGAGTGAGAGAGAGAGTCTAACAGCGGATGCATTCGTGGTTTTGTTAACACAACTGAGAGGGCGCGATTCTTTGATAGCAAGCCTTATGCCAACAATATCCTGACTAATTTTTGCAGCGAACTAAATGCATAAGAATAATATTACTGAAAAAAACACAAATTGAAACAAAAACAAATTACAAAGGCAGCGTGTAACGAGCCAAAAACCGAAACGAGTCTAGCCAGGAGCCCAGAAGTAATTTTGCCTGCATTTGGGCGAGTGAGCCTTACATATTTTTATGATTTATTACCGCATGCAATAATTGCGAGGACAATGCGCCTGCGCACATGCACATTCGTATGCCATTCAGCGTCAGTCGACTGCTGTGTGTGTCCTTAATAGCAAGCAACACTCGCACGGTCCGCTCTGTCGAATGCAACGAATCGTTCAGATAGTGTCGAGATAACAAGCTTCACAAAGAGTCAAAACATCAAAAAACTCCTAAGGTCAAAAACTCAGTCGACTTTCTCCTTGAGATTTTTTTACACCGCGTACTCGAGGACTTGCATAAAGGCAAGTTTTGTTTTTTTTTTCTTTCATATATTTTTTGTTTTTGTTTCTGTGTTGTTTGTCTCGACACATACATTTTTTTTTTATGACATATTTTTATGATTTATGAATTATTTTGGTTTTTCTTTCGGTATTCTTCTTTTTTTTTGTGAAATATTTCACGGTAAACGTTGTGAAGGTCCTGCCAAAAAGACCACTTAGTTTGTGGCCTTCGCTGCTTGCACGGTTTTGTGCTAATGCTCTAATTCTTGGTTTCAATGCATTATATTGCCGTTTATTAGCTGAGTTTTTTATCTTTGGTTCTGCATTAGCATGGCATACCTTGGCATGTTAATTGGTTGTTGCCTTCTCAAATTGGCGTTTGCATGAATGGTGCAGTAGAGCAAATCTTGTGTCTTTTATGAATTAACATTTTTTGCTTTAGCTATTATGAGGCTTTAAAAAACATTTCAGTTTCTAAGAGTGTTCTGATGTCTTAACAAAAGTGTCACCAAGTCAACTAGCATCAATTTATTTCTAAAATTCTTGAGGCAGAGTTGAGTTTTATTTTTAGTTGTTCGCTTGTAACCTTCGTTTGCATAAATAAGCTACTGCTTTGTCCAGAAGTTCAACATACCGCAAACGAGTATCTTCTAAGCATATCAATTGTTTTTTTTACGGTAACTGTACATATACAAAACTGTGCTCCATTTTATTTATTTAAAAATGATTTCTGCGTTGCCGCACTGCTGCACTCACAGCCGACAACCGACATGAGTTACAACAAACAGATGATTTAATGCACCGCAAACGCATTTGAATTTCAATTTCAATTTGGATTTCTAACAAGAAGTTGAAACTGTAACTGAAGCCGAGGCAGCGGCTATGGCTGAGGTTGACTGCATTTTGTAGTACTCCGATGTACCGTCGACTTTTTCTATTCTCGCATTAGGCGTACTTAAGGCCATGCGGCATAAATTTTTGAGTGCGATAGGCTGCAACGAAGGCTGCAACGAAGGCAGCAACAACAACAACAACGTCACTGACAACGATCAAGATGACGACGACGACATATGTTTCAATTTAAGCGATAATTTTAACAACCACAGCAAAAAGTACTCGAATTTTTTTACCCTTGTGAAGTAGGCAACCATCTTGAAAATGCAATGCATCCGACATATAATAGGAAAGCGTAAATGTAGGCAGTCAAAGCGCAGGCAGAGTAGACATTATGCCAACGCTGCTCCAGTCAGCGATTGAAATGTTTTAATTTTCTTGTGTATTCTATAATGTAGACTTGCTCCTATTTGGGCGTTTGCTGTCTTCTGTTTAAAATTTAGTTTAAGTGTGTTTTGAATTTGGTTTGCTTTTGCTTTTCCGTTCATAGTATCCAGTACGATCTGCCACCATCGATTGATATTAAGTAATCATTATGGCAACTTTATGCACTTAATAGGCAATAGGCCATGCCTTTTATATACTGATGCCTTAATTTATGTTTTCCTTTCATTATAGCGTCTCAACAAGCTGCCAACAATATGTAAATGATAAATCAAATTCGAAATGAGTTCATATGCGCATATCAGCAGTCAAAACAAATCGTTAAAATGCTATAAAAAAAAGGCATCCAGAAAAGCGGAAGAGATGCATGGAAGCAGTGAAAAATCAAGAAGTAACATATGCGCTACAATAAAATTTTACCACCATAACAACAACAGCAACAACAACAAAACAAAACCAAAACTACGTGTAACAAAGCAAGAAGCAACAACTCGTCAAACTAAACAACTTCAGCAACAAAATGAGAAGAACAGACAAAGAATGAAGCAGAAGAAAAAAGAAGAAAACATGCGAAGTAGCACATAAAAGTAATGACTATGGAGCATCTAATGGATGCGGATACGCACAACAACACATCTACAAAATACTCACGCTCACGCTCAAGCTCACGCCACGAATGCGGCAATTGACACTACACACTGCACGACATCCAAAAATCAAATAATTATGACAGCATACGTCACGCAGTTCAACTTTTATATCTTGAATTTTTTTTCCGCTCTTTTACTTTATTTTATTATATTTTCTGTTTCTGTTATGGTTTTTTGGCTATTATATTGATTGTCATCATCATGTCACACTAACAGATCGTAAAAAAGTCATAAAACTCCAAACGACTCAGCCGTGAGTGAGCCAGTGAACGAGCGAGCGCGTGCGTGCATGAGTGAGTGAGTGCGAGAGTTGCAGTTGAGCGGCGCAGTCCGTGACTGCAGCAGAGGATCGAACCGTCCGTGCAAATGTTTGGCTGTTTGAGTGTTGTGTGATGTGCTCAAACGCATGAGAATGACTACAGGATCCTGCATATCCTGCTATGAGCGACGAGCAGCGAGCAGCCTGCGCCAGCAGAGCGTATTTATGAGTGACTTTACTGTATAAGTGAAACGCCGGAGATTATTGACGTTTGTTGGTGCTGCTGCCCTTATTGCTGTAGCTTGCTGCTGCTATGCTGACTTGTTGTTGTTGTTGCTGCCGCTCAAGTGGCGCCAAGTCGTAAAAAGACTATAAAACTGGGTATTAACCGCAATTTGTTTATTTAGTTATAAAAACGAGACCGTTTTGTTTGACATTTAATTGTTGCGAGTGGTTTATGCCACACTCGTGTCGCTGCTCTTTCGCTTGGCTTCGTTTACTTAACTTTTGTTTTTTGCCTTTTTACGACCATACAAAGTGGGCAATACTAATAAAATTCAGTTTTACGACAATTTAAATGGTTTCATTTCAATGCGGATTTATTTGCTACACCAACTCGGTGTGTGTGACACTGCGCCGGTTATCAATGCGCAACAGGTTGCGCCGACGTTTGCTATTTGAGACTTGTTTATCATAGTGATACAAATTATGTGCGAAAATTAGTTAAATTAATCAAGTGCAGTCATGAATTGCCACAGTAACTTAAAATAATGTGAGTTATGTATGCAAGCTAAGGGTAAGTCATTACAACGGAGGCATAAAATCTCTGCCATATATTTGCCACAAAAATGAGGGAGCAAAGAAGCAAATAAACAATTTATTAGCCAAATAAACCATAAACGCCTATTCGTCAATTATTGCCAAGCAATGCCTAAGCTAAGACCGCAAATTAGCTGCTCAAAGGCAATGCTAGGCAAGATACGCTAAATGCAAACTCAGCAGCCTAACTACATAATTATGCCCAGACTAACGACAACAATGAAAACAACGATAACAGCAACAACAACACAAGCAATGTGTAAAGAGAAAGAAAAGAAAAGGAAAGCAAATCTGCGCAAGTAATAAAGTCATTCGTTTCACTTAGCTAACCCGGCCGAAGTGAAGTGAACTCTAAGGGTTCTGCAGCCACGATTCATCAAACAATTGGCAGCGCAGCCGAATTTGCATGCTTACACGCTAGCAATGCGCTGCCACTTAAGCTCACTCTCCCAAGTACGCTCCCTCGCACTTTCTCAGGTGCTATCCCTCTCCCTCTCCCGCGCACTCCTACTCATGCTCATAAACGTAAACGTAATCGTACTTTGCCTTTCATTTTATTGCAGGTCAGACGCGCATCACGAGCCGCACATCAAACGAATAGAGACGCGCGCGTCCATAAGCCAGAGCGGGAGAGCGAGAGACTGAGTGAGGGTGTAAGAGAGAGTAGCAAACAGCGACAAACGGTTTATTACCCAGCGGTTAAAGCACGCGGCAGGCTTTGTCTACTTGTTACTTGGTCGATTGGTTGGTTGGTTGGTTCCGTCGGCCGGCCTGCGATTATTTGTTCCTAGGTAAGTTTGTTTATGGCTGCACAGGTCATAGTGCGTCATTATCAACGTCATGGGCGCAAAAATCAAATCCTTCCGGTAGCGGCGGCCCAAGCGGCAGCTAAAGTGTTTGCAAAAACGTGCAAAGTGGGTGTAAACGTAACGAAATGACGATGATGACTCTGACTCTGATGATGACGTCGTTGGCCAACTTCTTGCTGCAATTTTGTTTGTGTTTTTTGGGTTTGTTGTCGGTGGTGTGCGCTGGGCGGCAGTTACTCCGACGCTGACGCTGCTCTTGATGACGAGGATGGTGACGATTGTTTATTGTAATTTTTATGACTGTTTTGCACACAAAGCCAAGGCAGCGTATGACTTCTGCGTTTGCTTTCATTTCCACATGCAGTTGTTCGCTGCTCTCCGTCTTTGCCTTCTTTCTTGCAAGCTGTCGTTGCAAAAACTCATAAGTAAATTCACTTTAAGTAGTCACTTTCCCTTGCCGAACTTCCTACAATAAAATAACAACAACAATAACATTTTGCCGGCCTGCTTCCTTATGAGTAAAACATTTCATTGCGATTCGTGTTCGCTTCGTTTCGTGGGCGTCAGGTGTCGACAGCGAAACCAATTTAAAACTTTCTAATTAAGTCATTTACCTGATAAGATTTGTGATAATATTAATTTAATATTTTTTCAACATTTGTGCACTTCACATCTTTCTGTTGCATAAGCCGCACCCAATGCTAATGTGTGTGTGCGTGGATGTGTGTGCTGTTACATTGGGCGTAACCTACAACCTACAAACGACCGTCGTGTGCTTAGAAATTGCACAACTCAACGCATAATTATGAGAAATCAGCAGCCAGCCAGCCAACAGTCAACAGCCTGCCGGCCCAGTCAGTGAGTTGAGTGCAGCAAAAAACTAAAGAAATCAAATAAATGCATAAGTGAATGAATGCGGCGTCAAATTGTTTATGAGCTTGGATGTTGGCATTTGGCAGTTGGCAGTTCGCAGTTGGCGTTGATGGTGCCCAGCCCACTTGAGCGGCGTCTGTCAACATAAATCCCTTGCTTATGACGTGATGCGTTTTTATTTTCAATTTAAGTTTTCCTTTTTTCTGCGTTTTCTGATTTTGGTTTTGGTTTTTCTATTCCTGTGGGCGTTTGAATGCATTTTTAATTTGAGCTTTTATTGTTTGCGGTGTGGCAAAAATGAGAACTTTAAATCAATTATACGAATATTATACACAGCCAAGTAAATAAATGGGAGAAACAATGTTGAACGCTTGCAGACACAGAGAGAAAACATTTGCAAATATTTAATATCTCAATACAAATTGCTTATGCTTTAATCCCATATACTTTCAGCTATACTATCATAACCATCCAAGGAGCAAGGAGAAGCAGTGTTTATAAATTGAGGCCAGTTAAGGGTTCGAAGAGTCATAACATAATTTGTTCTTTTTTTAGTTTGTACAATTTTCTCATATAAAATTATTTAAAAATATTTGTTCGGTCAATGAAAAATCTCAATGGTTTATTAATATTTTCAATCGGTTCCACAATTTCCTCTTTTTTCATTTTAGTGATAATTAAATAATTTCAGTGTAGGCACACAGTAGAGACCCCAAGCAATAAAAAACCATTCGAAAGCGGCTTAGGGGGCCACCGAAATTGCAACTTTGTGTGCAAATGCGAACGAATGAACGACTGAAGAAATAAATGCACGGGCTGCGACTATTACCCGCCGTTGACTTGTGACCGCATCGTGCCGTCAAATCATCGCATGAGCGTTTGAGCGAATGAGCCGGCAAGCGAGTCCCTCATGCATAAATATCTTTCGAATGCAATCTCTGAAATATTTTAAATGACTTTTGTACAAATAAAAAAGCATAAAAGCGTTCAGGCAGCCACTACAACAACAATAGCAAAACCAACAGCCATCAAGCGCGAAGGAAAAAAGCAAAAAGCAAAGAGTTGACGATTGACTATTTGAGCACAGCGCAGGCGGAATACAAACAAATGCAGCAGCAGCAACAGCAACAGTGCAGCAGGGAATGCATGCGAAGCATTTCAGGCGCGGGCCTCAGGCATTTGTTGCTGCCGCTGGTGCTTGGATGGTTCTCCAGGGCCGCCTTGCATATCGTCCTCTCGGCCCTCTGTCCTGCCTGCGTGATTTCTCCATCGTTGCCACATGGGTCTGGCAATTATTTTGAAGTGATTTCTGCCAATGTGCAATGCCAACTACAAGGAGCGAAGCATACGTTCGCCGTTGGTGGCTGGCTGCATTCAGCGAACAGTGCACAGCGAACACCGAGCAGCAGCTCTTAACAAATGTACGCCGCCCAATTGTTGCGCGTTTATTGACAATCGGTGGCACGGCAAGTTATTCGTCAATTCGTCAAATGTTACCATTCCCATTCCCATTCGTTGCCGATGGCGATGCCCATGATGATGACGATGAGCGTCGATAGCTTTAAGGCATGTCAGCTCGACTTGGCTCGTTCGACGTGGTCCTCACGATTTATTTGCCATTCGCAGTCGTTGATGGTCTTAATTGGTAGCGTTTCTTCGTTTGGATTGCATAAAATAATCGTTAGAAAACGTGTTTCGCTTAATTGGTAAATTTATAAATGCAGTTGACGTTGTGTATCTGCGTGTGTGTGTATGTACATGCATTGCTGCCGTTGCATATAGCCATGCAAGGCTTTTTCATTAATTTCTTGTGCGCAATGCTTAATTTTCTGGTATTTCCTAAAAATTTATAGTTGTCACAGCATTTTTTAGACATGTTACCTCAACTAGAGTCAAATTAATTTAACTGTTTCTAAGGCACCTAAAAAAGCTAGCATGTTTGGCGAAATTCATATTTGTATTTGTTCGAATTTATTTAAAATTTTCTTTTCTATCCATTGGCATCCAAGCTTTCCCTTAACTGCATAAGACCCTGACAGCATATAAAAACTTACCATGTGTTCTAAAAGTATAGGCTTGTGCCATAAGATCATTAAAAAACATTATTGATACCAAACCATGTTAGTGTGACCTATTATATGTACAAATGAGGTTAACCAAGGTGGGTACCTTTGAAAAACCTCTTAAGGAGGTGTCATGTTTACAATTAGCTGCAAATGTAAATTCATAGCAAATGACATGTAAATATCGAAGGAGCTCAACACCTGGACAAATTTTCTCAACTACTAACATTAATGTAAGCCTTAACCCCGCTCGAGCAGAAATAACTTGAGCAATTAGTACACAAAGCGCTTTTCGCGCATAGCTCAGATGAGTGGAAGCGTGTCAAGAGTCAACAGTAGCAAATTACACATTTAAATGAGAACCCACTTAGTGTGCTGCATTTGCGCCATTTCGCAAAGGAAATGCAAAACATTTCGACAAACGGCATAAATTAAAGCAACTTCCCTAAAAACTAAACACCAAGCGATGAGTAAACAAAAAATAAAAACTAAAACAAATAATCGTCGGTTGATGGATTACATTTTCAACGAGCAATTACGCAAATGGAACGCCCACCAACAACAACAACAACTACAACCGCAACGCCAACGTCAAAGGCAACAACTCAAGCAAAGTAGTCGAATAATAATTAAAGCTAATTTAATTACCACTCCCACTGTTTAATTAACCATAATCGCTCAGAACGAGCGCCGGCGCTGATTGCGAGGCAATCAATGCATAGCAGCCGAAGAGCAACAGAGGCGCGGGCAGCGTAGGAGCGTTCGATGCGCCGGCATCGTAGGCAGCGAAAAAGTGTTCATCGGCTGTTTGTTTGAATATGCTCTGATACCCGGTACTTACGCAGCTAATAAAGCAGCAATTTGGCAGCTGGCAGCGCCACCTCAGATCCCACACCGCAGCACCTACCCCCAGCCCTTAGAGCTGCCACACACTTGTGTTAGGCAGTCTCACATTCGCAGACGTGCGTCGCTGTTAGAAAAACAAACATCAAAGGCCGCCAAAAAACGCCGACAAAAAATTGAGATCAAACGCCATCAAACCAAATGGTTTTTCCTTGTTTTTTCTCATTTTCAGTTTTGGTGTTTTTATCGTGTTGTTGTCGAAAGTGTTGAAAAAAATTATACAATTTTCCAATATTCATTGGTTGGGTTGCCTGTACGAAATTTTATGTGTGTATTCGCTTTTTGGGCTGCATTACTGTGAACTCCACAGTAAGGCACCTGTTGGCCTGTGCTCGGAGCAATTGTTGCCACAGTGTTACCTACGAGTACCTAAGATATTCCATAATTGGCCTTTTATGCCTTCACTTATGAGATTTATTACGCGTAATTTTATTTTCAAAGTCAATACGCTATAAGAAAGTATTTCCCTGCTTTATATACAAATGTTCTTTAGTTTTTGTTTTCTATGGCAATTGTGGCAGTTGGATTTCTTTTTCAGACTTTGAAGCGCCGCGTTGTGTGTTGATGTCTTTATTGGCCGTTTAATCAAGAAATCGTATTCATCAATATTCGAATATTTCCAACCAATTGCGGGTGTGTGGCTGCAATGGAATTCTTGAGTAGCTGCTGGGTTGGCATACTTCTCGGATGTTTATTTCATTGCTATAAATAAAGCTGCTGTGTACAGATCTTCCTTTTAATTAGCTGGTTTATTTTTGTTAAAAATATTGATTGTGTGTTAAGTATTTTCATATAGCTCAAATGACAATTACACAGTTAAGCTATATATGCCTGCAGGTGTGTGGCCTGAGATTATTCAAGTACTGCAAGCTTTGGGCATTTGTTTCAACTATTTTTGTACTTTCTTTTATTTCGCAGATAGAAGGAATCAAATCTTTCCGGAACCTGCAAAGCATCCAAAGCATAAAGGAAAACCAAGCAACATTTGAGCCTAACTGATGTATATTAAGTTAATAAATAATACTTATTCAAAATTACTTGTTCCGCTGATTGTTAAGTAAATGATATTCCGAAACATATACAAAAATAACATAAAACATCTAGTTTATTCAACAACGTCCATGAGCTGAGCTTACAATTTCTATATATTAGGCCTACAGAATTTATATATACGCGCAACTTGAAATTCATTTTAATTTCAAATTTAATATCTTGAATTGAATGCACTTGTATGGATATGTAATGAAATGCAATAGCTGCAAAATGCAATAAATCGTTACGGTTGCGCATATTGCGTTGAGCTTAAATCGACATAAACAAAAAAAAATCCCAGAAAAATGGACAAAAAGTAGAGAAATATACACGAATTTATAATTCCGTATTAAATTCATAATGCAATGTTTAATGCATAAATACATAATAAAATTTTATGACTTTTACCTTATCATGTCGTACGTAAAAATAAAAAAATAAACAAAAAGAGAGAAAACACAAAAACAAATAATAAACTTTCATTTAAAAATAAAACAGGAAATTTTTGCTTTTTACGAGAATTTTATTGCATGCTGTGTTGCCTCACAGCGCCTCAAAAGTCAGCATGGCTCAACGCTGCGTATAGTTGCGGTTGTGTGTGTGTGCGACGCATGACGAAGTGAATTGCTCGGCCAATGCCAATGGGCCGCAGCGTAGATTGCAACTCTAGCTAGGCGCCAGCCAAGCACGTGTGTGTGTGTATGTGTGTGAGTGTGTGTGCCACTATCGCAGTTCCTGTGCCAATCGAGCGCCAAACAATTTGTCATTTTTTGTTCTCATCGCATCGAATTCGAATGTTGAATGCTCGACTGCGTCGCTGCCGACGTTTGCGCCAACGTCAAAGGCAGCGCGTCTGCGTCAATGTTGACTATGCTGCTGCTGACGATGTTGACGATGATGATGATCAATGCTTTGAATTATGATGAGGATTTATGCTCCACACTGTCGCATTGTATGCAGGTCGAACGACGGCGGCCCGGCGGTGTTGGCGGAGTTGGCGGTGTCCGACGCCTGGCGCTTATTTTATGACCACAACTTCCCAATGTTGTGCCACTCCAGTCCAGTCCGTAGTTTAACGCTCAAAGCACTCTCCGCACTGTCCGCACACCGATGCATGATTTATTAAGTGTTAATAAAGAACTTAAATCCGTTGGCTTGTACTTTGCATTCAGCTTCTGTTGCTGTTCTGTTTTGTTGCTTTGCTGTTTTTGTTGCCATTTCGTTTTCGACATCGGTTTCGGTTTCTGTTTCGGTTTCTGTTGAGTCATTTGCTTATTCATAGTCGGCTGCACGTTCAGGATTTCCTTATCAATGCGCTGCATATTCGCTTTTTTGCGATTCATTTCTTTTCGATTCATTTCGCTTCGATTTCATGCAATTTCGCAATAAAATTTTCGCGCGCTCAAATTAAAATTGCAATGTAATTGGTTAATCCATGCGTGCATTACGTAAAACTCAGTGTTGACCTCGCTGCTCCCACACACATATGCACACACACACGCACACGCTCACACACATCTACCCTATATCTACCCTATCTATATGCACAGTGGGTCAATGCGGTCTGTCAGTCAGTGGGGGCGCCGGCTCCGGTGCCACTTTCTTGATTGGATTTTCTGCCTTTTCTTCTTGCACTGCTTCAAGCGTCGCTTCGTTGGCCAACGTTGGAGCGGCGATGCACTCCGTCGATATGTTAATTGTCGGAAGTGGCCAACCTCGCATGCGTTGCCCAGCTTTGTTTGCTTAATGCGTAAAAGTGACAAAATTGAAAATGGCCGAGTGGGGAATTTTTTAATTTTCTTCCAACTGGCGTCATGTAAATGATTGGCGATCATCTTTGCTGTTGCTTTTGATTTTTCATAATTACGTGTTAATTGCAGCCCTGGCAAGTACTAAGTACCTGCCATGCAATTAAAATATAAAATCTTTGCCTACGCAGACACAATTGCTTTCAGACGATTAAAAGGTATACAGCTTGTGTATATATGTCAATGGGATGGCAGCACGATTTTTCTTACTGGGCAAAATTTATTAAAAATCATTTTGGATATCGCTTGAACGATCAATTGGCGGCTTAGTAACATTTGTAAAGCATGAAAATTCTGTAGAGTTCTGTAGAGTGCTATAGAAAGCATTAGTTAAAAACAAAAAAAAAAAAAAATTAACTATAAGCAAAACAAATATCAAATTCTAAGTATTAATACCCATAATCTGATGAATATAGAGGGTGAATGAGAAAAATTATAGTAAGCATGTAATGAGACTCTAAGCACGACTAATCATCTAATGAATTAGACAAATGGTTTGGATTGTCAGCTGAGGAAATGCGCAATCAAACACAGTTTTTTAAGAAAGAAATTCAACAGCTTGCAGATATATATAGATATATCATTTTTGCATTTGTATTAAAATCACGCCTCATAACATTTTTATGATTTTTTTAATACTCATTGTCAGTAGTTCGCATATGTCATCAGGCGTGTGCAGGTGCACGCCCATAAGTAATAAAAAAATTAACAACTTGTTGGACGATAGACGATTGCCATCGCCAGCCACTTTAATGCATACAAACTCACAGTCAGAACGTCGGTCTGAGTGCATATTTTATTGATTGTTAATTGATTGCAGTTCTTAACTTGTTTTGCTGCCACCTTATGCCTGCATTGGCTCGTATGCTGCCGATATTTTTTTTGTTTTTGTTTTTTTATTTGTTTGTTGCTTGCCAGTGGCCCAACTCAACTCAGATCAACTCGAAAAGTCGACAGCGGCAGCATCAGCCACAGCAACAGCAAGCCATACCAAATAGTGCATAACGTTACAAACCCTACAAGAATAACAGCAACATCAACATCAACAACAACAACATCAACAAGCAAAGCAAAACAAAGCAAAGCAGAATAAATAAACTAACCGACTGAGTGCACGGGGCTCAGAGCAGTTGGTTCGCAATGCGGCAAAGGCGAAGCCATCCTGAGCGGGCAAGGCAGAACGGCAGCAAGGAGCAGCAAGCAAGGAACGATGTCGCACACTCATCGTCCGTCCGTCCGTCCGGATTACACTCGTAAGATTCCCGAGTATATTAGGTAGCAAAATTTTTACGAGCTCATTATGGCTCATTTCGGCGATTGTTGTGATCCTTTTATGCGCTTTCGAATGGCTTTAAATGGTTATGATGCTATTTTGTCTGTCGCCAGCCGAGAGCGAAGAAGCCAAAACATAGCAGCGCAGCGCAGCACAGAACTGAACTCAACTGAGTTGCGTTGCGTTGTGTTGCGTTGCTCTGCGCTGGGCTGCGCTAAGGCGCCCTGGCGGAACATAATGTGGCACATAGCTGCATTATTGTTGTTGTTGTTGTCGTACATTTTGTATATTTGTTATTTTATTTTATTTTTTTTTTATTTCAGTTTCTGTGCCTTTTTTCTTGTGTTTTGCTTGTCAGTTGTCTTATTTTTTGGGAAAATGTCGCCGGGGTTGCATTGCGCTTTCAAATCGACCTGTCTCGGTGTAGCCTTGCGCCGACAAAGATGCTGCTGTGTGTGTGTGAAAGTGTGTGTAAAAAAGTAGCTAAGAATGTGCAAGTTTTTCGTATGTTTTTTTTAGTTTTATTGCGAATTTTTCAGTCAGTCTTTGTAGCCAAAAGATGCGCCAGTCGCGTGAATGTCAGGTTGCGGGAGATGGTGAGAGGTGGCTGGCATGTGGCGCACGCTAAAGTAAATTTCTTATAATAAGTTTATTTTGCAAACACTTGTGGCAAGCGCAGAAGTTTGTTTGTTTGTTCGTTCGTTCATCTGTTTGCCTCGGTATTTTAATCTATGTGCGCTTTGTGTGAATGTGGAAACTTTGACAAATATTTGCGAAACTTTCATGAATGGCTTTCAATGTTCGTTTGTCAGTCTTGTACCGTCTCTCAGTCTGCCTGTTTGCTTGTCTGTCCGGCCGTCTGTTCTGCTGTTTACTTGCCGCTATGTTTATGTGTCTGTCTCTTTGTGTTTTTTATTCATTTGTCTTTGTGAATTAACTGAATTTATAACCAAAAATTTTAAATTATTTTTAAGTGACTCGCCTTAGTGATAGATTTGTTTATACAGTTTAAATTAAAGGCGTGAAGATAAGAAACTTTAACGTTTCTATTCGGTTTGATTTAATAGTGTCTTTTTAAGATTCTTTAAAATATTGAATGAAGTATGCTTTAAAATCATTGTACCTAAAATTGTAACACATATACATGCACGCATATGTGAATATATACAGAAAAACAAAATACAATAATACATTCATTTAATCAATAAAGTAAATAGCTTGGATTACACCAGCGAGTTTTTTATTAAATTTATCTTATCTTCAAACAAACTTCTTATTTATATATGTAAAATGTTTGTAATGTCGATGTCAAATAGGAAATACATTTTTAAAATTGCGTTTAAAAGAAGTACGAATTTCTTAAAGCAAAATAATTTTGTTAGAGCTTTTTATTAAAAGAACGCAAGTTCTGGAAATCTTTAGTCTGTGAAATACTATTAGCAAAATAAAGAATAATATCTATAAAGGTTTTTTACTATGACGACAAAAATCTTCTAAGCTAAAATATTCTATCAAAAAGTTTCAGTAAGAAATCGCTTAGTAATGAGTAATAAAAATGTAATTGTATTTGGTATATTGAAAGCAACAGAAATGAAATTGCTAAATGTAATGATTTCATTAAAGTGAAATTTGATTTGTTTAAAGCAGCACATTCACCGTATTTAACTTTTATAAAAATAAGAATACTTGTATTCTGCAAGACAAAAATTATCAAAAATAAACAAAAATCAAAACAATATATGAAACATAAAATGAATGAAAACAAAATATTAGCCGAGCGAATTTATCCGCCAATATGCACAATGTGCATCATACGAATGCAAAGACACAAATGTATCTATATATAATATAAACAACGCAGCAAGCCGCCTGTTTTGAGTTTGCGAAATTGAGTGGAAATACAATCAAACGAACTTGGTCCGGCCTGGCCTATAAGAAAACTTAGCAGTGCCCACCTCCATGATGTATTTTCACAAACAACCACAATGGGCGCGCACCAACACAATTTTCCGCGCACACAAATGATGAATTTTCCGCTCAATAACACAACACAACTCAAATATGCTTGCGACATGTTTGAGGTTGCGAGGCAACCATTTGTGTCAAAAAATTCCCACAGCAAACTTGTTTGAGCTTTTTTATGTAATTTGTTGTGGCAATTTTGAATCTGCCGATTCACAATATGTGAACTTGTACTTTCCACTCAAGTGTTGAGTACATGCCGGTGTTTGAGCGCTTTGCGGATTTCACTCAAACGAGATAATATCAAATGATTGCGCAAATATTTGTAGATTACTAAATTTATGAAAAATATTAAAAAGTGGATCAAATTTAATAAACAAAATTATTCAAATTCCCGCTGATTGCTGTTTTAGCGAACAGTTTTGAAAAGACAAGATACAAACAAATAGAAGAACGGTAAGATCTAGCGGGAAAAAAGCTTAAGCCATTTTGGGCATCAGTGTTTTCATTCGCTAAACAACAACGGCACTGCACAATTTGTGCTCATTTTGGTTGGTGAGTGCGACTGCCTCTGAGACCCACTCATTCGCGCTCTCTCACTCTCACTCGCTCGCTCTTTCGCTCTGTTGCGATATGAGTAGCTATGATGATGAGTATCACTCCGTCTCTTTGACTTGACGCTCTGTTTTGGCTGTTGCTGCTGTGGCTGCTTCCTCTTCTTCAACGGATTCAACTGCTTTGACTTTGTCTTTCCATGAACGATTACTTGTTCGCTGCTGTCGCTGTCGCTGTTAGCGTCGCTGCCGCCTTTTGGGGGAGCACAATTCTACGCAGTCAATTCATTCATTCATTCGTTCGCTGGCAACGGTGTGGATAACAGCCGCGCGCATTGTTTTATTATCCACATTAACACTATTATTGTTATTAGTATTGTTCGGTTGATGGCCACAAACGCTTTGGTTCAGCCATAGCCACAGACAGCCACAGCCATAGCAGCAGCAGCAGCAGCAGCAAACGCAGCTCAGCTCAGCTCAGTAGCACAGCACAGTTCGGCTCGACAACGATAACGACAACAGCGGCACCGACTGCGACAACGTACAACGGAATCAGTAGCGCCATAGAAACGTCATCGTCGTCATCATGCAGTGAATCGCACACGCAAACGCATACGACGCATACGCATCCGCATGCATGCAAGACAAGTGAATCAAATCGAATCGAATAGAATCCAAAGTGACGAATAAACGCAATAACGGCGATTATTATTATTATTATTACGATTATTATTATTGCGCTCATGATTATTACGATTATGATATTTAACACCGTTTGATAATAGTTTTTCGGCAGTTGTCGCACAACAACAATAAAAACCAAATTAGCCGCATACAAATTAAAATTTATTTTGTCATTGAAATCATAAAAATAAAAATAATAATAAAAATGAAAATTATATACTAAAAAAATAAACGCGCAACAAATATTCAAATAAATCGGACAAACGCAGTGACACAAAATTGAATTTGTTTCAACACAATTGAATCGAAAGTGAGTGCGGTGTTGATTGTTCAAAAAATAATAAATTATAATTAAAAATGATCATAATCTGAAATTTATTAAAAACTAAATATACAAAACGAAACGAAGTATACGATATTCACATTTAATAATTACGACTTTATGCGTAAATCTGTATTATACAAAATTCAAAACAAAACAAACAAATCAAATAAATTAAATATTTTTACAAAACAAAAAGTGGCAAGTGCAATAAAGAAATAAATCAAATTAAATTACTCAAAAATTGCTACAAAAATTATCTAACTTAATAAAGCAAATTTGAAAAATATTTCCAAATTCCACAAACAAACCCTTTTTATTAAATTAATTTATTGAAAATTCATGCAAATAAAACAAATAAACAACAATTGAAAATAATTGAGAAAAAACTTACGTTGCCGCGTTTCTTTCTAAACGATAAACAATAAAATAAAATTGGCTGAAAGTAGCAAAAGCAGCTAAGATTAGAAGCAAATATATTACCGTAAGGTGTTTCGTTAAGCAAGTGCATACACACGCAACGCACGGCACCGCACACCGTAACACGTAAACGTCCACAGTCCAGAAGAAAAGCCGCCAAAATTCTCACCACCAGCAGCATGAATTCCTACTTCGAACAGGCTTCGGGCTTCTATGGCCATCCGCACCAGGCGACGGGCATGGCCATGGGCACTGGCGGCCACCACGATCAGACAGCCACAGCGGCCGCAGCCGCCTACAGAGGCTTCCCACTCTCGCTCGGCATGTCGCCGTATGCCAATCATCATCTGCAGCGCACCACACAGGACTCGCCCTACGATGCGAGCATCACGGCCGCCTGCAATAAAATCTACGGCGATGGTGCCTACAAACAGAGCGCCGACTGCCTCAACATCAAAACAGACACGGTAAATGGCTACAAAGACATCTGGAACACAAGTGCGAATGGCGGAGGTGGCGCAGGCAACGGCGGCGGAGCTGGCAGCGCCAATGGCGCCAATACCGCAAATGGCCAAAACAACACAACGGGAGGTGGTGGCGGAGGCGGCATGCCTGTGCGACCTTCGGCCTGTACACCGGACTCGCGTGTCGGCGGCTACTTGGACACATCGGGCGGCAGTCCGGTGAGCCATCGTGGCGGCAGTGCCAGTGGCAATGGAAGCGCTGGCGGTGCCGTAGGCGGGGGTCAAGCTGGCAGCGCCATCGGCGGCGTGGGCGCTGGTGGTGTCGGATCCGGCGCTGGCACCGCTTGGAATGCGAATTGCACCATTTCGGGCGCTGCTGCAGCACAAACGGCAGCCGCGAGCAGTTTACACCAGGCCAGCAATCACACTTTCTACCCCTGGATGGCAATCGCAGGTGAGTCACAAGTCACATAAGATTCGATTCTACTCTAACCCTGTCAGTCATGTATCCAACTGTATCCAATTGGAAGAGTGATTGTGTCTATTCTGCTGCCATTAGAAATTTAGTCTTGGCCGTGACTTAATTGAGGCGAACGCTAAGCATTTGTTGTTCATTAGGTCAGGTTATACTGATTTTTTTAAGTCTGATAAAGATCATCAAACAAATATATTATTATTTAAAAATCAAAATTAAATAAAACGCAATTTAACCTTGCAAACCATCGATATGTGATTAAATTAAATATTATATATGTATATATATTTGCTATTTAATAATTTCTTTTATTGCTTACTGTTTCTTATTTTGGCTAAAATTATTTGACTTTCCGCTGTCTTATTCGAATTCTTTGCATCTTTGTTAAATTATTTTTATTTTTTTTTTTGATTTTTGTTTTTTAAATTTAAGTAATTTTTTATTTAATAATTGTAGACTCTATACTGATTGTGACCTAATTTTTAGTATTGAAAGTATTTGTTTTTTCTATTTTAAATTTATACGTACACATGTAGAAAAAAATTCATAAGTATTATACTTTTTCTTATGTATTATTAAAAATTTTGTTTTCTAGTTGCTACTGGCGTTGTCAATGTTCTGTATATAATTTTTTATTCATGTTGTTGTACTACTTAGCAGATTTTTAACTTAGTTTTAACATGCAAAATATATTGTATGCCTCAAATTTTGTTTGGTGTAGTTATTTTGCCTTTGCTCCAAGCTATTATCAAAAGATATTTTTATCATAAGTTAAAAAAAAGGCCACACACACCATTTTGCCTTTTGCACCAAAGTCGTTTTGCGTATTATGTTCAATTTTCACGCATATTTACGCATAAAGGACACATATGAACTGCACATTAACCCTTGCCAAGTAACTCGTGCGGCACACTTTCGCAGAAAACCAAAAAAGCAAAATGAGAAAACATAAAAACGAAAAAAAAAAAAAGAAAGAAAAATATGAAAAAGGACTACGGCGTGTCGTTCATATTTGCGCACCTTTGGCCGCCTTTGATGCTCATAATTTACAACACTTTGTTGAGTAATTTTTGTCACCTTTACTTTTAATGATCCACAGCGGTGGCAGTAATTGTTGTTGTACTTCGACTAGTCGTTAATGTTCTAGTTGTTGCTATTATTGTTGTTGTGGTAGTCAGGGAAAAACGCGACGGGTGCAAGAAAAAGTGTTAACAAAGTGAACTGCAATTTGTGCAGCTCTTGTAGAGCTCGGCAACTGCGAGGCCAAACACTGCGCCAAAGTGCAAAATTAAAAACAAAACAAAAACAACACGACAACGCAAAGAACAAAACGAAAAAAAGAAAATAGCCAGCACTAAAAACGTAAATTATTGCAAGAAGCAGCAGCAGCAGTGGCAGCAAGTGCAGAGCAAAACAGGAGCTGTTGCTGTTGCTGCTGCAGCGGAGAGAGGCAAGCAAGAACACAATAAAAACAACAAGAAACAAAAATCCTTTCGGCAAAACGCGCCGCAGCACACATACTGCGATGTCGAAGTCAAAGTCGCTGTTGGATTCAGTGTCGAAGTCGAGGGCAGACGCGGGGTTTTTCTCGCCTGCTGCTCGCTGGCAACTTGTGAAGGTGTTTGCTCA
The DNA here is from genome assembly GCA_037044495.1 of Stegana nigrithorax. Lineage (NCBI taxonomy): Eukaryota > Metazoa > Arthropoda > Insecta > Diptera > Drosophilidae > Stegana > Stegana nigrithorax. Next base: position 6,744 of record JBAMBQ010004802.1, on the reverse strand, counting down.
AAGTTTCGCTTGTTATTCCTTTTGTTATTGTTATTGTTGTTATTGCAGTAGTTTCCATTGCAAGCAGAAGCCGCGCTTATTACAGTTAACTACGCCATTATGTAATTATGTGCACAAGCATACTTGGAAAAGTACCATGAGCACTAAAACGAAAGCATAGCAAAGTGCGGCGCACTCAGTCCCCACAGTTCGAGCTCAGCAGGCGCAGCAGCGCAGGATTTGGTATTTGGTTTTGTTACCAGGGCAGTCACATAGTCACAGTGAGCGGGCACATAGTTTAGTTAACACGCTCGGACCGTGATAGGAATTTTGTTTTATAATAATTGCTCAGACATACGAGTAAAAAACTTTGCCCGGTTTGTTGCTCAGTTTTGTGGCTGAAATAGAAAAATGCCTATTGAGAGTAGGTACAGTGAAAACGTCGCTGACCTAGGGTTCAACGAATTTAGTTCGGTGATAAGCGAGCATTAGTTTGAGAATTTCGTTTGTTGGCGCCAAAGTCATAGACAAAAAAAAACCGTTTTACTGTTTTTATATAAGAGAGCAGCCCAATGTTTAATTTCTTGAAATCTTTACTTGCCATTTTGGTTCAAGTCTCTTTGCGAATATTTATTTTACGTCTGGACACAAATTTTAAACATATCAAAATTTAATAAAATATAAAACGCCAGACAACTCTCCTCAGTAATGAGTCCAACTATAGGTAATGCAAATTGTATCTAAAATCTATCCAGATATGTAAAATTATTCTTCTAATCTCCTGTGTGGATCAACTGTAAATTTAACTAACTATCAATGTACTAGTCTTCCATCTACTTTTTATATAAAAACTGTGCATTTAATAAGATTAATTACGTTAATAGATTACATAAAAAAAAAAAACATAAATACCTTTATATACAATAAAAATACAAAAAGAACACCTCATATACAAACTGTCTGCTCATTTTGATTTAATCAGCCAGTGTTTGATTTTTAGCCTTACGAAAAGTCCCACTAAAATGCAGCAAAAAGCAATTAATAAACATCTAATAATCCGAACTAATCCAAAGTCGTTTACACAACATTGAAATATGATTAAAAATTATTAATAAAAATCACGCAAAAATGTGCCATGTAGACACCAAAAAATATTTCTGTTTCTGTTTGTGTTTCTGTCAACAGATGCGCGTACAAGGCATATTCTCCTTTTTTTTGCTGTTGTTTTTGTTTCGGCTTTTGATTTTTTTTTTTTTTTCATATGCGCCGCGCACCGCCAAAAAATTGAATTTATGGCAACTTTCATGTAGGTGGTCACAGTGCAAACATAAATAAATTATTTTTTGTTGTTGTTTTTCTCTTGTTGGTATTTTTTTTTTTTTTTTTGTTTTTGTTGCGTTTTTTTTCTTGTATCAAAGCCTTCGGTTACGTGTTAAATTCGTTACATTTTATATTAAAAACGCGTTCTGTGCCACAGCGGACAGTGAAATGCCAGCGGCAAGAAGCACAAAAAAAACAACAACAACATGATGATGAATTTCTGACGAATATCGAAACGAATTAAATTCTGTATGCATTTTTAATTGAATTTTTTGCATAAGCAACCAATTTTACAAAAATAAAAACTATATTAAAAATCAATAAAAAATGTTCATTACTTTTTTTTGTAATCGCTCATAATTTCTGCTCTTTAAAAATCAATCAAATTTTACAAGGTATACATAATTATCGCCTTGCATATCAATGTTGGCAGGCAGGGCATAGCCGCGCAGTGTACCTTAGGAAACAATTAAAGTTGAACTAAATATCGCGAGCTGCGGCAGTAGACCGGCCAGGACAAGCCAACGGACTCCGTAGCACTGCGTCAAGTACCTCACGCTGAACTTGAGCAGGTTTTTAGTTGAGCCACTGAGCCACGCTGCCTGATGCTGCTTTTGCTTATTTTGTCAAAAATTATTGGTTCGCATGCCTGTGCCTGCCTGCCTGGCTGCCTGATGCTGTGTGGTGTCCATTGCTGCGGCAAAGAAAGCTGCTAAAAAACGACGCGTTTTCATATGCGTCAATAGTCGTTCTTTTCTTATTGTTTTTATTCTTATTTTGTTGCTAGTTGTTCCGATATATATTTTTTTTAATGTCTTTTTTTTTTTTGCATGCGTACGTGTGGCGATCAATCGATTTTGATTTTTTTTCACTGAAGCTGATCGTTATGAAATTTATGCGCTGCCAACTGTGCGCAAGGTGAAATGCTGATGATTAATTGCCTGATATGGCAAATACAGGGTGCACAAGCGCAGTCCAAAAAAATAATAATATATAAAATAAATAATAATTAAAAAAAAAAAAACTACACGTCTTGCATTGGCAAATGCTCATTTTGTGCAGATCTGGCAGCACTTGACTAGGAGGTAAAATGGCTTATTGGTCTCGTTTCTTATTAGCAAGATTTTTCTTATCTGATCGTTATCTGCCAGTTTTATTTCGCGACAGAAGAAGCACTCAGCGTGAGATAGAATGATTTCGTGATCTGCAAATTTATTCACTTTCAACACTACTAAAGCAGTAGTGAACAACGCAAAAACCTGCTTTTGAATGTTGTGCATCTTAGGGATGAATTTTTTCGGACTCATCGGACCGCACGACGATTTTATCACGGACTGAGGACAGACAGAATAGTTTCGACCAGTAATATTCATGGTATAAGAAAAGAAGGTTTTACAGTTATGTGTCGTTCTCATTAGAGAGATGACGTTATCAGTAAATTGCTCTAGCAGTTGAGGGTTAAAGAAACATAACGGCAGTGTCAGCGTTTCCTTGATTTCCTTTCTGTATTTCTTAGCTGGTGTCTGTGTGGTGAATTTTGTGCCGATACTTACGATATACAATACGATACAAACACATAAGCTAATTGAGTTTAAGAGAAGATTTTTACTCAGTATATTTCAGCAGCTCTTATCTGTGTTCTCTTTTCAGTGTTGAAGCCACTTTGCTGTTGATCGTTTTTCAAACCAAGCTACTTATGGTTTAATTGAGAAATTTCTCAACATTTTTTGATTACGTTCCATTTGAAAACGTTTAAAGTTTTTAATCAATTAATCTCTAGACAGAGCAAAGAATAGCAAGATAGATCAAATTCGCTCAAATGAGACAATTATTATAATTAGAACTTCATAGGAGACTTTGGTTAAATGTTTTTTACATAAAATTAGCATTTGGCACCCCAAAAATTGTGCATTATAAACTAAAAGCAGCACTAGGGCATAGCTTATGAAACATCCAATTAAAATAAAATGCATTTGGTTAAAAATGCGTTAAGTTTTTCCCAACAATAAATTAAAGTCAATTTCGTTAAATGAACCACTTAACTAAGTCAAACCAGGCGGCTCGGCGTTGGTCAGTAGCTAAGTTTGTTTAATATTCTCTACTATAAATGCGTAACACAGGGTTAAAATGTTGTTACATAACAAAATTGTAGGCATTCTAGCTGAAGAAGAATCTAGAGAGTCATTTGAGTCATTCGAAGTACGTAGAAAAATGTTTGGGGAAACGTAAAAATAATTTGAATATTGCTGATGATTTTAGACATATTTATTGACAATTATATTAAATAAGAAAAATATTTGTTTTATTAAGCCTTACCAAGGCTTACTCAAGTCAAGTGGCTTTCAAAAAATATTAACAGTATCTATGTTGGGCAAGGGAATTCATATGAAGTGACATTGGGTCTAAGGAAATTTGCTGGCATTTAAATATTTTTGTTCGATTATTTGGCAATCGGTTTGTTCTTCTCTGGCGCTTTGAGATTATTCCAAAATAGATTGGTTGGATACGTCTATGTATTTCATCTTTTTAAATAACGATGAATACCTATAAAATAAAGGAAATAACCTTTCTCATAGTTTGTTTAAAATATGTATACCCAAAAAGTTCTAACTTATGAATCAGCGGTCAAACGCCAAAAATGAGCAAAGACCAAGTAATTTATGCAGATACAGATATACTGTCAGCCATTAAATCTTATAACAGTATTATATTGTATTTAAATCTGTCCAATGGTTAAGCTACTTCTGGCGCACAATTTACCATAATTGCTGGCAACGCTGACAAAGAGTCAACTTGGAAATTAATGAGCTGGCAATTTCGATTTCCCTTAAAGAAACAATGGCAAACGGGCATGAAAATATGCAATAAAAGATATTTAAAAATATTTAAAAACTGCAACATTGTTTAAATAATAATAAGCAGAGTAAATAAATAAAACAGAGTGCGTGATGAAGACACATGCAAAACAGACGCATGCCAGAAAATTGCTGCAGCGATGAATGTATTATACAACGTAGATTCAAACTCAAAAAGAAAAAAAAAATCAAACAACCAAAATTAAGCAAGCAAAACAGGCAAAGAAAACAAAATATTAAAAAAATAAAATATAAACAGCTGAAGAAGAAGCCGTAGCTAAAAAAACATACATATATAGATAAAGAAAAAAAAGTAAAATTTTCTTAAACAAAATATTTTATTATAAATATTCATAATATTTTTTTAATACGCCACAAAATGAGTCTTTCTTCAATATTAATGCGCAAGGGGGAAATGAGGGGCACAATTCTTCGTGCTGTTTTTGTTGCGCACCGGATTTTATTTAATTTTTTTTTTTCTCCTTTTGATTGCATGTTTTTATTTGTTGTTTTTGATTTTTTATTATTTGTTGCTTTATTAATGTGTGAATTTTAAAATTTATTAGCTTTGAAAATGTTAAAGCAACAGCAACAACAACAACAATAGCAGCAACAGCAAAGGCACAAAAGCAATTTTGCTTTTCATGTTTTCATTTAGCGATTTCTTTTTGTTATTTATTTTGGTTGTTTTGTAGCTTTGTTTTTGTCGGATCTTTATCAGTTGATTTTTGCAAGTTTGATTTGTTAATGAAACACGCTTAGATTTATTTATGCACAAATCTCTTGCAATCGCAACAAAACAATCGCGTTAATGTTAAATAAATAAAGCGTTGCACACCACAAGCGATCATCGATCATTTTCAATGCGCATGCAAAGCAAAGCCAATGATCGGCATCGGACCCAACCAGACATCTTACGATACTGCGGTGTACAGGCGAACGATCGTGCGATGGAACGATCCTACATTGGAACGTTGAAACGATGGCGCAGAAAAATTCAATTTTATCTAAACATGGTTTAATATTTGAAAACCTACTTCACTTTGTTCGTGTGCATGTTTGTTTTTGTTGTTACTACTGTTGTTGTTGTTTTGGCACATTTTGTATTTTTGCAATTTTTCCTTTTCTTGTTTTTTTTTTTTTTTTTGGTTATATATTTTTTTGCTGTTGCCTGCCTGGCTACTCGCGGTGCTGGCGCATTAAATCATTGTCCTGAAGGCTTTTAAGTCATTATCGATAAATTTCAACATAAATTCGTAAATTTGTTTTATATGTGCGCATATGTCCATTTGTTGGTATTGTTGTTGTTTCTGATGTTGTACCACCACTTGTCTTCAATATTTCGATTGTTTGACTAATTTCGTTTGCATTTTTGTTGTCTTTTTTTCCTTTTTGCCTTTTTTTTCTTATATATGTATTTTTTTCATGTATATACATTTTATGGCATTTTAGGTGTCGCATGTGTGCATGCAGAAATATGCGAAGAATTCTGCAAAATCCACGCAATGCCATTGAGGCATTTGCCTTTAGCGCATTTGCTTATGTCTGTCGGCAGTTTTGGTTTTTAAAACGCACAATGACCTTGAAAACTGCCAGCCAAGCAATTGACACGTTTATCAGCCATAATTCATATTGTGCGCAGCATCGCATTGCATCACTAATTGCTCCCTTAAGGCCAGCAGCAGGTAGTTCCCGCCCATAGCGAGTATACATATGCTGCCGTCAATATATAAATGACCTGTGCCGCAAAATTGTGCAGGATTTTGAAATTATGAAAACACCGAAATGCTCGCAATTGTGGTTCGCACGTACTTATGATTTGGATATGCACTGGAACTGCTCGCTTTTAGGTTTATGGCTCATTTATTGATAATGGCAAAGCGGGAAACGCAGCAGTGCAGTCAGGGATAAGATGCAAGTGACTCCAGCCAAGTCGATTTCATTCATGGTCATATGCATGTGTGTGTGTTCAAGTTCAAAAGTCATTGGCACTACGCTGCCATTAGCTGGCATGTCATTTGTTGCTTCACTTAGCCACGTCGGTTGCAGGGCCCCCGCAAGTGACTGCCGCCGGAGGGCCGCGACCACGCAAGTGGTCATGCAACATGCAATTAATGTGCGCCAAATACTTGCCGCCACTTGCGCGCTACACATTTTTTTCACTGCACACCACACACACAGACACACACACACACTGACACACACACTGACACACACATACAAACGTAGACTCACTATGCACAATGATTGCATTTGCACAGGAAAACATTTCAACGCGCAATTTTAATTATAATTTTCGCTACACATTATTTTTCACTCGGTCTTTGTTTTTGTTTTAGGTTTTTCTATTTTTGTTCTTGGTTTTTGGTGTGTTGCATTTCTTTTGATTGCACGCACTTATATTTTCTGCATGCAATATTTGTTTAGTGGGTGCGCAGCAACAACAACAACAACGTCACATATGTTTGTGTGCGTTTGTATAAGCAAATTATGAATGTTAAAAAATCATTTGCGGCCAAACCATAAATTTGCAACTTGTTCAACTTGGCTAAATTAATTAGTAAAAAAATAATTTTGAAAACGCAACTGC